>ML769465.1:129110-141710 GCA_009733575.1 Gymnopus androsaceus JB14 | reverse complement strand
GAGTGAGGACCTTACTGAATCTGTCCTTGTTCTGGCTCTGGCTCTGGTTACAACGCGGAGACGACACGAACCTCCCCCAGCCAACTCAAAAATGCCAGTCGTTCCGTCAATGTGCGTATGGACATGCGTAGTGCCCTCGAACAGCTTATGGACGATGTTGCGCATGTGGGAGAATTGTGTTGAGGAGCCTCAAGACGTTTTCATGGATTATACTGAGAAGGGGAAGATCCTTGTGAACCTTCTCGAGGGAGGTCAACCAATGCAACGCGCTGCGACTGATTCCGGTATCGTAGGAGTCTGGGATACCCTCATGCTTCCGGCATGACTAGCCGTAGTGCCAGTGGTTCGTCGTCGATGGCTCCTCCGTTCCTCCCAAGGATAACATCCGTACGCGAGAGGCGATGATCATTGAAAGGAGAAGAAAGATGCGGAGGATTGAGGATGGGATATTCGATGACGATGATGAGGAGAGGGAGGTTTCGCAGCTGCACTGCGCAGCTGAATGTCCTGTTGTCGACCTAGTAGGAGGAGAAGCATGAGTACTGGTGACGCGGAAGATCTTGGCGGGGGTGCAAAGAAGAGGGAGCTGCGCTGCGGGGACAAGATTCAAAGTTGTCGCTCGATGATGTGTCTCCCACTGGTTCTGATGATCCGTTGAGTGATACGATTGAGAAGGAGCTGAGGAAGAACAGTGAGGCGCCTGAGAAGAAGAAGGTTGGTTTTTCGCAATGCATTATCTCGCGAGTGTTGACTGTTTTCTACAGAAGAAATACTTTATCCGGGAACATCAAGGGACTATATACGCTTCTTCGGATGTGTCTCATATGGCTGGTCCTGGAGACGTCAATACAGGAAAGGCCTGGCGGACTGTACGGAGACCCTCAGACATGGTATGTCGTCTTGGTTTAAAGGTTCTATTATACCCCATGGTTAAGTCAATTGTTTCATAGAACGAGTACTCCAAACAGATCAAAGAATTCAGAGCGCAAGAGAAGCCTGGCAAGGCGTACGGCAAGGTGTTCGTGAAAGGTACGTTAATCTACCAAATTCGTTCGAGTTGAGTACTAACTCGGTGTTTATAGTGCTTGGCGTCAAAGGCTTAGTGGTGCCCCTGCCCGAAAGGCAGACAGCCGTCTCGTGTACTCTCAATAACGGGATACACTTCGTCACTACTCCTGATTTCCGTTTAGGCAAGGATTGTAGGATCGAGCAAGAGTTTGAGCTGTGAGTAGTCCAAGTATCATCCATCGGTATAGCATGGGCTCATCGGGTCTTTTTTTCTTTCTGCAGGGTTGAACACAGCAAGCTCGAGTTTACACTCACACTCAAAGTTCGTCGAGATCCGCACATCATCGCCCAGTTCAAGGCTGTCGTTCCTCCTGCGCCTCAACCACCTCCTGTGATGGTTTCAAACCCCTCGTCATCGTCATCGAAAAGCAGCGGCGGGATGCGAAGTTTCTTCCATTCATCTCCCAAGAAGAACAAGGACAAGGACAAGCGTCTTAATACCCCTCCTATTCCAGCCCCTGCTCCTCCACGACTACCCCCTCCCCGTCTTACCGAGAACCTTGCACGGTATCTCAAACCCGATGGTACGCTCGCGCGGGCCTTCATCTCATTCAAGGATATCGTCGGGCGTTGCGATACACGTCTCTTTGAGACGACGTTCCCGTTGATTGGACAGAGGGCTGAGCTAGGGAATAAGACTTCCACGGTGCAGGTCGGGGAGCTAGTGTTGCAGATGTTTAGGCTTCCGCCGTTGCCTGGCCTTCCTCCACAAGAGCTTCCGCAGAGTCTGGAAGAATGCCATCGGGGATTGAGGCATGTCAACTGGCACAAGATGACATATTTCGAAGGGACGTTGACGCAGAATGGAGGAGATTGTAGTGTGAGTTGAGATTATTTCTTCGTATTTTCTCACTAATTAAGTGCATGTTTCTAGTCTTGGCGTCGTCGTCAATTGCGTGTCATTGGGTCTAATCTCGTCGCGTTCAACGATGTAACAAAGCGAGTGACGGCTACGATCAGCCTCCGAAACGCCATCGCTGTAGAGGATAACCAGGATCCACATAAGCGCGAGGGTGGTATGCGAAGCCCTGCATCAGGGGCTAGTCGTTATCATGATGAATATGATGGTCTCTTTGGTGTCGAGAGGTCGTTTAGGCTGGTGTTCCCTACGGAGGAGATATTGTTCTTTGCAGACACGGACGAGGAGAAGATGAAATGGTGAGGTTTAGGATTTACTTCTCTGTTGGTTGGTTGGATTCTGATTTCGATGGCTTGTAGGCTGGAAGTTCTTCGTGCGCTGGTAGGACATATTCCTCCGCATCCGCTATGGGCGGAGTTGCTCTGGCAGAGACAGGAAGATCTGAACAAGACGCGTAAAGCGCAACCTCAAGGCGCTGCTTCCGGTTCCAGTCATCCAGTTTGATTTCCCCGATTCACTGGTATCCTTTTTCTTTTATGTATGTTAATTCCAACTCATCTTTTGTCTCACTTTCTCAGTCTTCCTCTTTCTCTTATCGCTTTCGTCTCGTCTCTCCGAACTTGTTAGTCGCTGTTATCATCTGCAGAAATTATTTTTCATCATAACTTTGAAACGTTTTTGCTACACTATTCGCATGCATCTTGAACGTTCATTTCGCATCCGTTCTATGGTTTATGGTTCCTTGTATTACTTATGCTACTCATCATGGCTGCCGTATGCCTGTGGGAATCGCTGTTGCCCTACTTGCACGCGTGTCATTATACAGATATATGTTCGATTTTCTTTTTTTCTTTTTCTTGTTGATAATTTGCGGCTGCCTGATTCGCTCACGGCTATGTACGCCTCTGTTTCATCTTCTCTCTCTCTCTCTCTCTCTCTCTCTCTCTCTCTCTGATCTCCGATCTCCATTTCTTGCAATGTACGATTAGCAAATAGACCAGGTTGCACTACGAGTATAAGTCAATTGTCATGCGCATGTTTGTTCCGCATCAGCATACCAGGTTTTGTTGATGCTGCGTCGACTTGAGCGCTCTCATGTGTCCAAAGAGGCAAGTCAAAGCGGTATATCCCATCAGTCATGAAGATTGCGGCTCCCTTTGCTTTTAATGGTCAAAGGACGCTGCTGTACTATTACGACCATAGGTTCATTTGGAAGTAACTGTTATGACCGCACCCACCCGAGGATGGTTCAGAAACATCCTTGACACTTGAGCTCACTTTTGCACAATGCTTCAATGGTTCAGACTCAAGGCAAACACAATCTGTATGGTAAGCGCCATCACAAAAAATACACATCCAATGGAACACAACAGGAGATTTTGAAGCACATTTGAGGCATGATTTGTGAGCTTGTGTGATGTAAAAGATGTATATTTAAATGAATCTATGGAAATTCTGTATATTTTGTTCAATCATTGAATCATTGTATTGATTGTAATAAGTATGGGTGAAAAGGTAGTACTTATCTACTACCTACACTATCTCCCAGAGTGAAAGCACTCGGAAAGGAGCTAGTAGTTATCTACTAGCATCCCCAATGAAGCTCACTGAAGGGAGGTAGTAGGAGGTAGGAATTATCTACTACTGTATCATTTTGATTAAGTGCTCACATAATGCGTAACGGGGCACCATGAACACCACAAAATTCCACTTCGTAACACATAACAGAGCCAAAAATGCGAAAATACTTACCATATAAGGTAATTTCTTGCATGCCAGCTCCGCTGTCACTTCCATATAAGGAGATTGAACGGGTACATAACTGAAATCAATGCGTAACGCACAAAACCCCATGAACACTTAATCAAAATGATACAGTACCTCCCCAGACTGCAAGCATGGGAAGTAGCAATTATTTACTACTTCCCTAGACAAAGCTCAAAGCAGAGTGACGGGACAGCTAGTAATTATCTACTAGCATCCAAGGGGGTCCGAGCCAGGAAATCCAGTACCGGGGGTAGGGTGGGTCCATCGCGAGGCCCGAAAAATGTGTGTTTTTTGACTGACCCTCAAAATGCATTTTTGTGATGTCCAAATGAGTCAAATAAGCCCAACAATCCCTGAAAAGTATATCTACTAGTAGACCAGCTACATTGTGTAGAGTGAGCATATACCTTTTTATTGCCTTTTTAGGTCATTTCATGAGTGCTTACAGTTCTTGACCTTGACTAATATATTTTGAGATATATGGCATCCAGAGTGAGGTCAAGAGTTTACAAAGGCTAAGGCCCTGTTTGGGAACCTGAGTTGGCCAGGGTAGGGTTGAGTTGGGTTGGGTTGAAACAAAAATCTGAAGTACTATGGTTGTTCAGGATATGCTGGGACTGGGATATGCTGAATTTTGGAAATCGCTCAATTTACACCGTTCCCGTTTTTGAGTGCCCACCAGGATTATTTTACAAGTTTATTAGATAGTATTTATCAATCCTAGATACTTTTCAAGACTGATATTTGAGGTTAGGAAGTATAGTAAATGCAACATCGAAATCATTGACCTCCATACCCCATCAAAGTTTAAGGAACACTATATATATGAATAGCAAATGTTGAGCTGCGCTGCTCCAGCCAGAACATATAATGGTAATATCTTAAATCCAAATTTCCTAAGGAAAATGTGAAGAATAGTGTATTGCGCAAACGAAAGACTCATTGTTCGCCTCTAAGGTTTTTGGCGCGCATCAAAAATCAGCATATCCTGGTTTTTGCTCGGGAGACGGCCGATGCGACAAGTAAATTCAGGGAAAATCTAATAATCTTATTTCGAGGGTTTTAAAGGCCTACGAATCGAATGGCCTACTCAGATTTTTCATATCTTCACTGGTTGTCCCGCAATGCGATGGTCAGCATATCCCGAACAACCATAGTATTCGGACTTCATGGGAATAATTTGATGTCTTGCCGCGAGTTGTAACAGATAGTCACATAAAGTCACTTTTGCATAACAATGTTGATTTTGGATGATAAGAGCTCGATAAGAGCTTTTCCTTCTCCATCCAGCTCAATTGGACACTTGAAATGGTTACTACAAGGCTCAGCACACTTCAGAAGCCTTCTAGGCCTCAAAACCATTGAGAAAGGCTCCGAAAATGCTTCCCTGCACTTGCAGAAATGATGGCAGCTTTTACATTGATGTCTCTTCCTCATATCACCTCTAAGCCAGAGCCAGTGTATCATTCAGCATTTACAGGACAGATGTGGGTAGATGAGTTGATACAAGGTATGAAATAGAGTTCTGATCATGTTTTATTGCAATGTAATATCATTATACAAGGCCATAGACAACGAAGCTGTGAGTCAATGGGTATGGCCAGTCATGTCTTCCAAGACCTTGTCAAGGATCTCCACAAAGCAGGGCTTTGTAACACCCATCATGTTACTGCAGAGGAACAAACAGCAATCTATCTGCACCTTGTAGTATATGGTATGGGAAACAGAGAGGCACAAGAACATTTCCAGCGTAGTGGAGACACTATCCACAAGGCATTTTATCATGTGTTGAAAATTACATCAAGCCCTCCTTTCTACAATGCTTATGTGCACCTTCCTGAAGATGAAGTTCCAGCTATTATTCCAAACAATCCCTGTTTCCATGCCTTTTGTGATGCACATGCAGCTGGAGATGGATCACTAGAAGATGCATTTGTGCAGGAGGAGGATATGGGGAGATATCAAAGTCGGAAGGGCTGAATTTCACAAAATATTCTTGCAGGATGTCAATTTGACATGCAGATATGCTATATGATGACTGGGTTTGAAGGAAGTACTGCAGATGGTTGCCTGTGGGAAGAAGCACGACAACATACTTTGGGAATACCTCCAAATCACTACTGGCTTGGAGATGCAGGCTTCCCATTATGTGATACCATGCTTGTACCATATCATGGTGTTCAATATCATCTCAAGGAATGGTCAAAAGGTAATCAGAAGTACGTGTAATAACTTTTCATCTATTATTGTATTCAATTAAACCTTAGGCCTAAAAACCGTGAAGAATTATTCAACCTGCGACATGCCCAGCTCCGAAATGTAATTGAACATGTGTTTGGCATAATTAAATGATGATTCCGCATAATGCAAACTGCACCTGAATACCCAATGTGGGTACAAACAAGAATTCCTGCATCTCTTGCAGCCCTCCATAAATTTATTTGCCTACATGATCCAATGGATACCATATTCACCTTGGAAAGAGACTTGGAACATGCTGGTGCAACAGATGACATAGAACCAGTACAGCCAGAATATCTTTCATGTTTTGTCAGTCCACAAGAGAAGAAAAGGGCATTGGAGAAATGTGATAGAATTGCACAAGAGTGTTGGGATCAGTACACTGCTTATCTTGCTGAGTATGGGGAGCCTGAAGAGTAACACAGATGAATGTGCAAAAAGGGGAATACAGATAAATATATGTATGTTGTAAATAAAAGTGGTAAAGTGGTAAATTGGTAATGAGTGAATGAAGCATCAACTATTAGAATTGGAAAGAACAGGCACAAAACATTGTAGGAGGATAATGTAGAAGATAACTGAACAAAAATCAAAATACCTCAAAGGAAACCTCAGCAGCAGCCTCAAGTTCAGCTTGGAGGAAGCGTGTGCAATGGGCAACACTACTAATAGCAAGATATGTATCAGCAACACTGGTTTCACAATGGACCAACTTGAATGCACTAAACATTTCCTAGTCCAACAGCTCATTATCAGCCTCAATACATTCAATTGCACGCTTTTTCAAAGCAGGAGAGAGGATAGAAGGATCAGCAGCATCTCCAAGTGCACTGCATGCAAGATCATGCATTGCATCAGCCATCTCAAAGCCTGCATCACTCTGAGTAGGCTTGCGACCATGAGTATGTTTCATGGGATGCTCAGAAGAGTCTGGAGTAGCTGCAAGATGCTTCCTAGAGATGGTGGAGAAGGAGTTTCCACTACTGCTCCAAGCCAAAGAACAACAAGCTGGAGTCTGTACAGAAGCAGCATCCTACAAAAGACTTGAGCATCAATGCAAAAAGATCAAGTTGGATTTTTACCCTATCAGTATTGTTACCTTCATCTGAGTCATTATCATCACCAGCAGTAGTGATCTGACTACCATCATCATCTGGAGATTGCTGAGACTGAGAACCAGGAAAAAAAGCAGCTGCACCAGTAGCAACTTGGTTCTCTAGGAGTGCTGCCATCCTGTCATAGAGGAGCTTGTTTTGTGCTACTTCTTAAAGCTGGGTTTTGTCTACAGAAATGAAGTCAGAAAATACTACAATAAAACAGATAGAAAACATACTTGAAGCAGCTTTTCCCAAATATCATCAGTGGCAGTGGCAGCACAGCAGTTCTTCATCCCAACCAAAGCTGGACTTCTCAGTCACATATAGTCATGAGGTCTTTACAGTCCTTTTTGAGCTGTAAAATTACTTTTAGTTAAAATTTTGCAGTGAAAGAAATATACTTGCAGTGATGTAACATGTTTGACAAGCTTGAGCATTCTTCCAAGGACCTCTGGAGCCTGGATCAGGCATTGCAGCAGCAGCAGCAGCTTGATAGGCATCCTGGTGGAAATTTCCATTGTCAGTCTGGAAACCTGCAGCTTTCTGATCCTCCAAGGTATCAAGAAGAAAGGTGTCATCATCAAGATTCCACTGAGTTTTTGGTTTTGCAGGTGGCTCTACAGGCTGTACAGGGTCTGGAGGTATAGTCTGAGATGCTTGGGACATTATAGAAGGTGGGAACGGAAGAAAAACGCAAGAGAAACAGTCAAAATCAAGCCCAAGAGGGAAAAGAAAGGAAAGAAAGATGAAAGTACATGCTGTGACATTTGTGGCAATGCACGTTGAGTTGGACCTGAAGTCTGATAGTTTGGACTTTTCCCAACTCAACCCTACCCTGGCCAACTCAGGTTCCTGAACAGGGCCTAATTAGTTATGTAGAGCATGTACAAAGGGCAAAAGATCCAGCACAGTAAGGTGAAATGGTGATCAGTGTCTCATAGTTGCCTTATTTGGTAATCACATGACCCAAGAAAATCATGTGAAGGGAGGGAGGGTCCAGCCTGGTCCAGCGCTGAGGCTGAAAAAAAATTTCTGACCCCTGGTACAAATTTAATTTTTCGGACCCCCTTGCTAGCTTCCCTGATGAAGCTCACTTAAAGGAGGTAGTAATTATCTACTACCTCCCTAGATTGCAAGCATGGAGAAGTAGTAAATAATTACTACTTCTCCAGTTTGAAGCACAGCAGAGTGACAGGACACTAGTAAATAATTACTAGCATCCCTCATTGAAGGGAGGTAGTAAATAATTACTATGTCCCACTGATGAAGCTCAAAGAAGTGGGGTAGTAAATACTTACTACTTCTCCAGACCATAAGCACAGAGAAGTAGTAATTATTCACTACTTCTCCAGACGAAGCACAGCAGAGTGAAGAGAGGTGATAAATAATTACTACATCCCCACTGACAAAGCTCAAAGAAGGAAGGTAGTAATTATTTACTACCTCCCTGGACAGGTTGCACAGGAAGTAGTAAATAGTTACTAATTCCCCAGAGTGATGGGATCACAAAAGCTATGTGTTAGGAAAATAGGTTTGTCCGGCTGCTCAGCCACAACCTTTACCCCCTGTTTCACATATTTACTTATATACAGCACCATATGTAGTCCTAATTTAGCCTTTTTCCCCCACCATTTGGGTCCATCGCTCACTTCACCTAACACTATGAAAGCATTTTTTATCATTTAATGTACATCTTGGTTGAAATTGGCTGTTTCTGCTTGATGGACATACTTTTTGCACATATTTTGTACCTTGTGTGTGTACATAAGCATGATCATTACTTCTCTTGCATACTTGGTGTTCATTTTATGTGACTAGTTTTGATATATCTCTCAGTGCTACTTCAGTTTACCAGTGGTTAATCCTGCTTCTAACTACCTGGGGCATATCCCAGGATGCCCCAGGATGCCCCAGAATACCCTTAGGACATCCCAGGATGTCCCATGATGTCTCGGGATGTCCCAGGTCATTTAGGATGACTAGGCTACCTGAGGTGTCCAAAGTTTTACCCTTTTTCCTGGGCCAACTAGGTTGCCTCAGGTTGCCTAAAAGGCCTGCTTGGCTATAGCTTCTAATGACCAATCTACCCAAGTTTTGCTGATGTGGGAATTGACCAAATGGATTAAACACACCACTCCTATTTCAAATATAAGCATTCAGATGTAACACACCTTCCGAAATGCAACATCATTTAGGATAACCAGGGTTGCTGCCATCTGAAGGGCAATGTTTATCTAAGATTTGGTCTTAAGATCCCTGAGCATTAATTCGCCGGCCATAGCCGCGCGCTCGCTAGAAGGCTTAGCTATGGGCTACCCTTTACAATATATCAGATTGCCTGATGAACTGCTAGCTGGTTACCAAGGGTTCGGGTTGGGCGTCGCGAAGGCCTAGGTAGGGGTTGGTGTTGCCCAATAGGGGCTTGAGGACATTTTTCCCTGCGAGACAAAAATGAAAGCTTAGAGTGCCAGCCCAACGACTCCCGGCTCGGGGGACACCCCGAAGGCGTAGCCCGAGGGAAGGGGAGGGAGCGAGGTGCGCGCGGCACCCTGAAATTTTTGCGTGCACTATGTGCCGACCAATTCTGAATTGGAAACTCTAAAAAGGCGCAGCAGTGCTGCATCTTTAGTAAATCAATCTCTAATGTATATAGGAAAGTTCGTGTTATCCATCTTTCTATATGCCTCCCAACAAGCTGGAGTCTGTACAGAAGCAGCATCCTACAAAAGACTTGAGCATCAATGCAAAAAGATCAAGTTGGATTTTTACCCTATCAGTATTGTTACCTTCATCTGAGTCATTATCATCACCAGCAGTAGTGATCTGACTACCATCATCATCTGGAGATTGCTGAGACTGAGAACCAGGAAAAAAAGCAGTTGCACCAGTAGCAACTTGGTTCTCTAAAAGTGCTGCCATCCTGTCATAGAGTGGGAAGCTCTTTTTGTGCTACTTCTTAAAGCTGGGTTTTGTCTACAGAAATGAAGTCAGAAAATACTACAATAAAACAGATAGAAAACATACTTGAAGCAGCTTTTCCCAAATATCATCAGTGGCAATGGCAGCACAGCGTTCTTCATCCCAACCAAAGCTGGAATTCTCAGTGCTCACATATAGTCATGAGGTCTTTACAGTCCTTTTTGAGCTGTAAAAATTACTTTTAGTTAAAATTTTGCAGTGAAAGAAATATACTTGCAGTGATGTAACATGTTTGACAAGCTTGAGCATTCTTCCAAGGACCTCTGGAGCCTGGATCAGGCATTGCAGCAGCAGCAGCTTGATAGGCATCCTGGTGGAAATTTCCATTGTCAGTCTGGAAACCTGCAGCTTTCTGATCCTCCAAGGTATCAAGAAGAAAGGTGTCATCATCAAGATTCCACTGAGTTTTTGGTTTTGCAGGTGGCTCTACAGGCTGTACAGGGTCTGGAGGTATAGTCTGAGATGCTTGGGACATTATAGAAGGTGGGAACGGAAGAAAAACGCAAGAGAAACAGTCAAAATCAAGCCCAAGAGGGAAAAGAAAGGAAAGAAAGATGAAAGTAACACTGTGACATTTGTGGCAATGCACGTTGAGTTGGACCTGAAGTCTGATAGTTTGGACTTTTCCCAACTCAACCCTACCCTGGCCAACTCAGGTTCCTGAACAGGGCCTAATTAGTTATGTAGAGCATGTACAAAGGGCAAAAGATCAGCACAGTAAGGTGAAATGGTGATCAGTGTCTCATAGTTGCCTTATTTGGTAATCACATGACCCAAGAAATCATGTGAAGGGAGGGAGGGTCCAGCGCTGAGGCTGAAAAAAATTTCTGACCCCTGGTACAAAATTAATTTTTCGGACCCCCCTTGCTAGCATCCCTGATGAAGCTCACTTAAAGGAGGTAGTAATTATCTACTACCTCCCAAGATTGCAAGCATGGAGAAGTAGTAAATAATTACTACTTCTCCAGATGAAGCACAGCAGAGTGACAGGACACTAGTAAATAATTACTAGCATCCCTCACTGAAGGGAGGTAGTAAATAATTACTATGTCCCACTGATGAAGCTCAAAGAAGTGGGGTAGTAAATACTTACTACCTCTCCAGACGAAGCACAGCAGAGTGAAGAGAGGTGATAAATAATTACTACATCCCCACTGACAAAGCTCAAAGAAGGAAGGTAGTAATTATTTACTACCTCCCTGGATAGGCTGCACAGGAAGTAGTAAATAATTACTAATTCCCCAGAGTGATGGAATCACAAAAGCTATGTGTCTATGTGTTAGGAAATAGGTTTGTCCGGCTGCTCAGCCGCAACCTTTACCCCCTGTTTCACATATTTACTTCTGTAGGCACTTATATACAGCGCCATATGTAGTCCTAATTTAGCCTTTTTCCCCCACCATTTGGGTCCATCACTCACTTTACCTAACACTATGAAAGCATTTTTTATGATTTAATGTACATCTTGGTTGAAATTGGCTGTTTCTGCTTGATGGACATACTTTTTTGCACATATTTTTGCATCAGCAAAACCTGTGCAGCGCTCATAGCACTCATAGGACCCATAGTAAGGTCCCCCTCTATCCAGAACTATGGACTGCTATGGGTCGCTATAGACTGCTATGGACTGAATTGCATGTCTTTTGACATGGGAAGCTCCAAGCAATACCAAATTTATTGATATACATTACCTGTTGTGGTTGCTACAACAATCAAACGGAGCTCGAAGAACATTGGAGAAAAGGAAAGATCATCGTTTATTGATACTACAGTGCTACAGGTGACCGTAAATACTTCAATAACTACTTATAACAACCACCAATAATAATAATATTACAATAACTCGCATATAAGTCTGCCAATGAATAAGCTAGAACTGCCAAAGACCAATGTCGAACTGTAAGAACCTACAGCGGGAACTTGAAAGAAAATTGCAACAAGTCAGAATCGATGTAGAAGTGGGAGGCTATAAGTGGGGAGAGAAGTCGAAGTTGTAGTTGCTGCGAGATGCTGATTTTAAAGGGAACAGCGGACCCTGAACAATGGAATGACAGCTGGCTCGAGCATTCGGTAATCTCATAGGAGCTCATAGGAGCTCATAGGAAACATAGTATTTCATAGCACTATGGCTGCTATGGCCTGCTATGGCTTGCTATAGCTTCTATGACCATTACCCAGGTTTTGCTGATGTGGGATTGACAAGATGGATAACACACACTCTATTTCAAATAACCTCAGATGTAACACACCTTCGAAATGCAACACATTAGGATACCAGGTGTGCTGCATCTGAGGGCACATGTTTATCTAAGATTTTGGTCTTAAGAGTCCCTGAGGCATTAATTCGCGGCCATAGGCCGCGCCGCCGTTAGGGCTAGCTCTGCTAGCCCTAACAATACAGATTGCCTGAGTGAACTTCTAGCTGGTTAGGGTTCGGGGTTGGGGTGCCGAAGGCGCTAGGTTAGGGGTTAGGGTTGCCCAAAGGGCTTGAGGACATTTTTCCTGCGCAAAATGAAGCTTTAGAGTGCCCGCCAACGACTCAAAGAGAGAGATAGTAGTCAACATCTGGGATCTGATTAAAAATCCCAT
>ML769465.1:4338-120918 GCA_009733575.1 Gymnopus androsaceus JB14 | reverse complement strand
AAAGAGAGAGATGCAACACCAGTGTCTCCATAAACTCTGCACTTCATCAACTAAGTATCCTTCTGGATTATTGATTGATTATGGAAATATCAAGTAAAAGGTAGAAAAATGAGACTTTATTGAATATTCCTACATATTTCCCTTTTGGCTTGGGACACAGCCACTTAAGCCTTTGTTAAGGCCTTAAGGGATCTGAGGAAAATCCTGAAGCCTTAACATAAGGCCTTAACTTAAGGCCTATGTACTTAAGGCTTAGGCCTTTGGTAGAACACTGATACTTACAGCACTTTTGGAAATCTTTGTCAAAAATTGATTTGGTGACAGAAATAAATAAATGTAATTCTAGAAAGGGGATCCAATAGAAAAACCCTTACTTACGCTACCGCGATTTGGCTGTAAGCTTGAGTGCCCTCCGTCACTCCCTCATAGAAGAGCGCTGCATGCATGCCCTGTGCGCCAATGGTGTGCACCCTCCACTGCACATACCAACCAATCCCAAAAATCAGTGTCCAACTGTAGAATTGTAACTTACTTACTTCTAAACCTAGTGAGGCTGACTACTTATCCGAAGTGGGTTAACAGTTAGTATTTGTACTTGGTCACTGTGCTGGGCAGCATCCAGCACAGTGAACAAGTTCAGAAATAACCATAATGGTTGCCTCTGACAGCGGGCGGGAAGGCTCGGGAAGGGTGCATCTCTATAGAGATTCTTTTTGGTATTACATTTATTTATAAACAATGAAGCTGTCAAAATTCAATTTTGACAAAATTTTGACAAGGATTTCCAAAAGCACTGTAAAATTCCCAGTGCTCCCAGTGCTGTCAGAAATATAAAATCATACAACATCTCTTTTTTATTTCAAAATAAGGTAATTTTGCGGCCTCTGGGAGCTTCTGGGAGCCCCTCCCGCATCGGCCGGACCATCTGAGTGCTGGGACACTGGAGCAATGGGAACTCTGGACAGTTCGCTCAAGCACTGCCCACGTCATACAGGTTTTGCTGATGTTCCTCATGAATTTTGCTTCTACATCAGCAAAACCTGGATGATCCCATAGCAAGGTCCCTCTTTGTTGAGCACTGGAGAGAACTATAGATTGCTATATATGGTTATGGGTTGCTATGGATTGCTGTGGGCTGTTATAGCTTTCATACAGGTTTTGCTGATGAACTTGAATGATGAACATGTTCCTGGAGAGTGTGAGCAAAGTAACTTGTCGGGCTAACTTGTCCCATTCAATCAAGTTAACTTGTTTTTTCCCGCACTTGCGAGATTAACTTGCCGAGACTCGGCAAAATGTAACTAACTTGTGTTTTACTAGCAACTTAAACTAACATATGATTTAGACATTATGAATGCAATCTCACTACTATATGCCATCTTATTGTACAGCGACGGCAACTATTGATGCACACCCCCAAATCGGGCCGATGGGCGCTTAAGTGCCTTGAACCCCCATGTCTCATCGAAAAAAAGCCCGTTGGACTTCCTCGTGTGAAAATCACACCTATTAAGCATTATGCAGTACTCATAATCTCAAAAATCATAATTCTTTTGAGCAGTACGCTGAAGAACAACACTTAAGCGCACACCTTCCTGATTTGGGGGTGTGCATCAATAGTTGCCGTCACTGTATATCCTACACCATAGCAGCCATATAAGGTCTATATTGATGGCCGAAACAGTACAGTTGTATGTAAGACCACTTATACTATATACTTAGGGCTTTGTACCGTAGCCGTATGTACGGATTGTACGGTCGCCGTTTACGGTTACGGAACCTTACCGTCGAAGGATTTGAAGAAGCCGTACATATACAGCGTATATAAGGCTTTGCCAATACTGTTCATATCTTTTCGCTGTTCCCAGCGCGGATAGATATCTCCTTAATGAAGAGGTTCCGGGTGATGTCTTGGCTAACAAGATTTTTTCCTGGTCTCGACGTCGCCATTAACGGCGATACGGTACGGAAAACGCCGTACCGTCGAGCTTAATACAGGATACGGCCGTTTTTTGTATGGCCGTAACCGTATACGGTACGGTGCAGAGCCCTATATACCACACTGTAAATCAATGTTCTGAGTGCACAACATCTGAATCTGTTGAATCGGAGTTACCTTAATTACACTAGTAGAAACTAACACTGAATTATCATAGGTCTCAATGAATGTAGCAAGTATGGTATCTTACAGGTGTTCAAAGGGCCTTGATAATATGATATACAGTACTGTATACCTATAGCACTGGGACTGTATACACAATTTCTGGGCTTAGTATGTGTGTTGCACGCCGTTGCACAGATCAATCCCACTGTATCATTGAATCTACATCGAATTTTTGGTGTTGGATTGCAAAAGAATAAATGCTACTGATATGAGATTCAGTTATGCTCAGCTTGTATCTAGGCTTTGAACCATCTACATATGCATGTAAATATGACTCTCAATGCAGGGCTGCTGCTGTAAATTTTTCTCCCTGAGTACGGTACAGGTACGCAACAGGTATGCATATGCTGCCATTATTGTCCCATACATGATCATCTTAATGTCTGTCATAATGTGAGTGGAGATAACTTTGAATTTCAATCACAATATGGACAGTATACAACCCATTGCCCAACCGTTGCCATACTATCTTGGTTTTGGATTCAACAGCACACATTATTTGCATCGAATTTCCGCACCCATACATGGTAATGCTTAAAGTAAATGTAGGGATTTCACCCTTACCCTCACCTCCACCAACTTCCTGTTCATTCATACGTGCATAGATGCATTGTGTCGCTCCACATTTAACCCCCCGGATCTTGAAGGATCAACCTTTACACGCATACATAGAGGTTTGAGTCTTATTTTTGATTAAATACCAATACTTCTCCTTTATTAACTCCTTAATTATGTACTTATACGCATGTACAACTTGTACTATAAGCCCATCAAATAAACACTGTTTATCCTTAAACCCAGCTCATAATGAGAAATCCCTCTCAAGATACTTATATATATATGGGTGCCAGCTAATGTTGAACAGTTCAATGCAAAAGGCCGAAACATACATACACATGCAACAACAGGCTACTTGGACTGTATATCTGCAGAATTGTAACTTAATACAGGTTGCTCCAGACTCGTCGCTCATCACCTGCTTGCAACCTGTATGAAGTTGTTAAATTCTCATTGGATTCCTTGTGCTTAGACTATTTAAGGATCTGGAATGAACAGAAATGTCACGCAATACATTAGGTGTGTTATATTGGTTCAAACTTGCAAGATATACGTGAACTTGTCATTAACTTGGGCCATCAAAAATTTCAAACTCCGCTAACTTGTGCTAACTTGGCCGAAGTTTGCCGTTATAAATACATTTCAAACAACAATAAATTCATCACTTCCGCTGCATATATGCAGCCTTTCACCCCAGAACAACTTTATAAAGTCTTCTATAAATGGTTTACAGTGTTTCCATGAGCAGTGCATAGGTGTATTGACAGTATTGCCATGCAATATTTATGAGTATTGAAGTACAGTGAGCATGATCACTTCATCAACAGAGCTTCCTGCTCACTACGGGATGCTTAGGCAGTCATTCAGAGCTAGATAGGAGATGTAAATACCTCTGTATGCAGATATGTTCCATGAATATAGTGATGACAATGGCAATCAACCTTATAACACAACTATCATGCTTGTGGAGCAATGCCAGTGAGACTTAGACCCTTAACTTAGTATTAGACAGCCTTAGAATGCTTTTACAATGATCAAGTTAGACAAGTTAGAATAAGTTAGAACAAGTGTTGGATAACACGGTGTGTCGTCACTCGAGGGAAGGCAGAGTCAAACAGTATATTCCGTTTGAGCCTCGTAGTGGGAGTCGGGAGGCAAACGGATGGGGGATTGATGTACTACAGGCGGGCTTATATACAGTAATTACTTATTTCCAATTTGGAAGCCGTGGCGAGCAACGGCACTCGGCAAAATCAAATCCAACAACAAGTTAGACAAGTTAACTTGCTAACTTTAAGTTAACTTTCAATTAACAAGTTAGCGGAGTTTGAAAATCCAAGTTAATTTGGTAGGGCCCTCTGACAAAAGTTTGGATGCATTCCTGTATGTGATTGAGGAGATATGGCAACCAGCCTTGGAGACAGACTATAAATTGCAAGTCAAACATTCTTGAGGTACATTTCAATGACATTTCACCTTGAGCTTGATATGAGCAATTTGGAATATCTGGAAGGACGTAAGGAAGAACTATGCCTCAGAAAAGTGAGAGAAGGAAAGACATCTGATACAGCTCAAATTCTTTGAACAGATCACTCGAGAAATTAAGAAAATCATGCTAATGTCCCCAGTGCCACTGGTAATTGATTTGTCATTCCACTTCTGACTGCCACCTCGTTGTCAACTAATGCTCAGAGCATGATTCAATGTTGGTCTACATGGTATGTACCACAATTTTTATGTTAGATGAATTTTGCAGTCTCTAGCTACAAGATGGCTTACTACCCAGTGTGGGCTGCTTCCTGGCAGGCAATAATATGCATCATCCATGTTCATTTCACATCTGTTCCTTGTATTGATTAACTACTTGCCATGACTGCTGTAGGAGTGTTGGCACTCTCATCCTATACACATGCATGTCCTTATATACATAAGTGTACAATGAGTATATGTTCAAAATTTTCTTCTTTTTCTTGTTGAGACTTTTGTCATTGCATGGCATTCACTCACAACTATGTATGCCTCTGTTTCATATTCTCTGATCTCTATTCCTTGAAAATAGACCAAGTCACACTACAAGTATGTGTCATATAAGTCAATTGTTATGTGCATGTTTATGGTTCCGAGAAAGGCAAGTCAAAGCAGTCTTCAAAAATTGCAATAATTAAAAGAAAAACACTTCAAACTTTGGAAGGGCACTTGTTCAATAAGATGCATGACTAAACTGACAGCCTGGGTCATTATAGTACAGTAGATTCTTTGATTGACCAGCTATGTTGGAGAACTTTGTACTGCATACCTTCAAACGTTCATTGCATTTGAAGACTTTGTTTCAATATGCACTTGAATACCATCTCTAAAGCTCATGGTATTTGAGGTCTGATGTACAATTAATGAAAGAATCACACAGAAACAAAGACCCACTTACTGAATGACTGCTTCCTAAACAAGCATTCATTGATTCCAGGGTCAACAAATTAGTGGCGGTATTGTCACCCATCTTCTTTTGGAGAAAATCCCGATAGTTTCAACCTAGTCAAGAAATTAGACAAGTAATCTTTAGCTAGTAAGATGGGGTCTGTACAGAAGTACATCAGCAAAACCTGTATGACGTGGGCAGTGCTTGAGCGAACTGTCCAGAGTTCCCAGCGCTCAGCGTCAGACTCAGATGGTCCGGCGATGCAGGAGGGGCTCCCAGAAGCTCCAGAGCCGCAAAATTACCTTATTTGGAAATGACATATGATTTTATTTTTCTGACAGATGGCAAGCGCTGGCCAGCGCTGGGAGCGCTGGAGTTTAAGTATTGCTGTGGAATTAAAACGCAAAATACAGTTTTCTATGTTTCAAATTATCTGCCATGGATGAACTTAGGCTTACAGTGATTAACTGGGCAAGAGACAAAAGTCTGTACAAGATTTGATTACAAAAGCAATATAAATACTGCTCTCTTACTTACGTTGTGATCAAATTTGTGTTTACAGTCGTGATGATGATTAAATCTATAACATGACTTAGACCTTCACATAAAAAAGTTGATGAATGAATTCGACAGATGGACCACTACTTGGACTAACTTTTTAATTCCTGAACAAGCGTGGTACAGGCTTGATGCTATGCATTTGAATCATTCAGGATTCACTTGGGGATTGCTGAAGGCACTCACTGAGAGCTACAGTAAGAATTGTATCAAAAGCCATCCCGCTTGCAGTCCACAATGACCATGCCAGTTTATTGCAAATTCTGCACCACAATCTTGATATCCCTGAATCCCAGTTGTTGTATTGCTTTCCACTAAGAAAAATTATAGTACATTAAGAATGCAGCCCACCAATTCCTGCCCCTAGTACAGCTAGAGTATAAGTACAGTTGAATATCTCATATGGAATATGATTTAGACCATACAAAATGCCAAACTCCCCTCAAATCTGTATGTCTTATGGAATATCCACTATATGGAATACATTTTTGGGCTCCCCAACCATATTCCATATGAGATATTCAACTGTATGTATATCCCATAGAGCAGAGACTTAGCTACTTGCCACAGTTGAGAATAGACAATGCAAGCTAAGTATCTCCAACCAGTAAACAATCAAAATATGTAAATGTTGGATAAGTACTTAGCTGTTGGTTGTCCAGCCACTCCACACACCACATGTACCCCTATCTGCTTCCGTATATAAGGTAGCTAGATATGAATTACCAATCAATTGTTCTTGCCCCCGCTTGATTCCCTCCTCACTGACTGAGCTTGTTCATTTCACAACAGATTATGAGACTGGATGCTCAATAATGATCTTGCTCACTCTTATCATTGCCATCACTTGCTTATCTGCTCATATTCACTGCTCATTGCCGTAATTGTCACCACATTCATTTGCCCATCATTCATCTGCACTTGTTGTACCTGTTGCTGTGTTTCCATGCCCATTGTTGGCCCATTATGTCTGCGCCATATCCAAAAGCGCCCATTGTTTGTTGCTGCACTTGTTGTGCCTGTTGCCGCGTGTCTACACCTGTTTGTTGTTTGCCACTGGGGCCAAAGCCAGTACCCATTACTGGTTCCAGTGGGAGCCCCGTTATCCAATTGTTGTTGATTCCAGTGGGAGCCTGTGGGAGCCTGTCACTGCTGCTGGTCATTCATCCCTATCATTTCTTTGCATGTACATGCCCCAACTTCACCTGATCAATCCAAAACCCTCCATCCTGTGAACCTGATGTCCCTGCTCCCAATATTTCTATTCCCTGTGCTATGTGACTGTACAAGTGGGAGTGTTGGATAAGTACTTAGCCATTGGTTGTCCGGCCACTCCGCACATCACATGTGACCCCTATCTGTTTCTGTATATAAAGTAGGTAATTACATTTTACCAATTAATTGTTCTTGCCCCCGTTCTTGATGGTCGATCCCCTCCTTGCTGAGGTTGTTATTAGAGTTACGTTCCTAAATAGGAAGTAGCAGCAGTAAGTCCACACAGGACTTAGTAGTAACGATCACACAGATCGATGGGGGACAACGGTGTTATTACAGGGTATAGTACCTAAGCTTATATACAGTCCTAAGTACAAACGATATATCGGGCAGGTGGCTACTGCGTGAATATGTGTGGCTACTGTCCATACGGTATAGTGGGTACTGCGAGAGAGCAAGTGGATACGGCGAGAGACTACGTGGAGTCTGCGAGACGATAGTAGTGGAGTGCATGGGATGGTGATACAAACAAGTGGAGACTACGAGAAAGCGTTCCATGTATAGTTCGATAGAATATATTTACCTTTGATATTCCAACACTCCCCTTCAAACCTTTGCTAATCCCATGGATGCTGCGAAGTGTTTGGCTTTCATCGAAGGTAAGGCTTTGGTGAAGATGTCTGCCGTCATGTTTTCGGTAGGGCAGTATGTGAGACGAATTTTACCTTCCTCGATGACGTAGCGGATGAAGTGGTATCGGATATCGATGTGTTTGGTCCTGGCATGAAAACGATCATCCTTCGCCAATGCGATGGCGGATTGATTGTCTGACTTGATAGGGATCGCATGAGTAATTTGACCAAAGATTTCCGACAAAAGATTCCTAAGCCAGATCGCTTCCTTTGCCGCATGGGTCAAAGCGATATACTCGGCTTCCGTGGTGGATAAGGAAATGGTATCTTGTCGTTTCGACGACCAAGATACTGCTCCGCCATTCAACATAAAAACGTACCCGGAAATAGCATGTCGATCCTCTTGGGACATACCATCCGCATCCGTATAGCCCTGGACTGTCTCCTTGGCCTCATTGGCCTGACTGCGTTTCTCCGATGGACATTGATTTCCAAAATGACCTTTACCTCCGCAGTTATAACAAACGGAGTCCTGACGACTCGTCGATCCTCCGCGGCCTTTGCCTCTGCCTCGGGAATTTCCCCTAAAGGAATTTCCACGACCTCGGAAACCTCCTCTTCCCCTGTTACCGGCATAGTTTGCCGATTCCTTCTTGTGATCATGTCGCATTTGGTGTACCATTGATTCAGCACGAATGGTGGAAATAAGCTCGGCAGGACTGAGCTTCTTGTCTGCTTTCACGGAGAAAACAGCCAATGCGTTTATGGTGGCTTTGAAGGTGTCGGGGACAGAGGACATGATGGTGTTGACGAATATATCGTCGTTGATATCGATTCCCCTAGTAGTGAGGTCGTCGCGAATGCTGATCATATCGTCCAAATGTTTATTGACCTTGGATGGGTCCGAGCATCGCATGGTGTGAAGTCGTCTTTGCAAAAATGATTCAGTAAGAGCGTTTTTAGAATCATAATCAGCGAGTAAATTTTCCCACAACTGTTTCGTGTTGTTGTAGTTCCTATACCTTCGGAATATTCCATCCGATAACCTGCCAATGATAGCATTCAAAAGGTCATTGTCCTTTTCTCTATCATTCTCCGTTGCGTCTGGATCCGTTATCAAATGTGGATTCCATTCAAAATAACGCTGGTAGCCGATAGATCTGGCTGCGAATTCTACTCGAGTTTTCCACGTATCCCAGTTTGATCTGTCCGACTTTAAGGTTGTAACCTTATCAAAGGCTTTTAGTGCTTTAGACATATTGTCGTCGTCGTCGGAATCTGATTCAAATGCCCCTGACGATTCAGATCCTGAATCTGATGGAGATGAGGGTGGAGATCCTTGTGGAAGATTACTCGGTAAGGGCTGTGGAGTTTGTTGTGGAGATGGCTGTGGAGATGGATTCGGTGGAAGTGGAGGTGGTGTTTGCTGTGGCTCTTGTTTCGGTAACGAGACTGGAGCTGGTGAAGGAGTAGGTGCTGGAGTGGGATTAGATGAAGATGAGGCTGCGGCTTTCTGTTTGCCAGCTAGACGTTCGCTATGTCTTTTCTCCTGTCTTTCGTTTTCTGCGATTTTGATATATTGTTCCTGAACAATATCAGGTAGATCGGCGTAATCCGGTAATTCTGCAGTGTATTTAGTATCCTTATGAGGAGTATCGTACCGGTTTGGGCAAGGTTGTTTAGCACAAACAAACCACTTCTGGTCGCTTGGATTCCACCACCTGTCGCGGGTTTCGTCTTTATCTGCTATATGAGATTTCGAAGCGCAAGGTGCCTTCTGATCGGTGGCTGGTAATGGTAATGGTAAAGGCGCTGGTTTACTGCTGGATGCTGCGGCAGCGGCGGCTTGTCCTGATGCTGTTCTGCGAGCTGCTGGTGCAGTAGGCCTAGGTTGTGACATCAACAAGGGTTATGTCCACAAATAGATGCGTCAATGGTTAAGGCCGGGGCCCATAACCTATTAGAGTTACGTTCCTAAATAGGAAGTAGCAGCAGTAAGTCCACACAGGACTTAGTAGTAACGATCACACAGATCGATGGGGGACAACGGTGTTATTACAGGGTATAGTACCTAAGCTTATATACAGTCCTAAGTACAAACGATATATCGGGCAGGTGGCTACTGCATGAATATGTGTGGCTACTGTCCATACGGTATAGTGGGTACTGCGAGAGAGCAAGTGGATACGGCGAGAGACTACGTGGAGTCTGCGAGACGATAGTAGTGGAGTGCATGGGATGGTGATACAAACAAGTGGAGACTACGAGAAAGCGTTCCATGTATAGTTCGATAGAATATATTTACCTTTGATATTCCAACAGTTGTACCCGCCAACTGAGCTTGTCCGTTTCTCAACAGTAAAAATAATGTATACTTACAGCAAGAGCAACCAATGCAATTTGAATGAATTTTCTGTATGCTGTAGTACTGATTACCCACAGGCAAAAACAAAAGAACCTGAACATTTAATCGGTATTCTCAGTACTAGTATGCTTAATAGAGAAATGTGCATCACTAACAGTTGGACAAGAAGGATAGTTGGAAGCTTGAGAAATAAAACCATTTGATCAGATAGTTGGCTTCAATACTGAACCACATACACTGCCAGCCAAAGTTTGATCCTGGATTATAGTTCAAGTCAATTGTATACTAGGGTGGCTCAAGAAAGTGTGGCACTTAATTTGAGCCACTATTTGGACCTCCATAGGTAATTGCAATAGGGTTGAGAAATTCAGTAATGAGAATATATATCCCAGTGGAGTAAAGGCATTGATGTACTGTATCCAAGGCCTAGAGTCATTGGTAACTTAAGCAACCTTTATCAGAATAATATCTGGATAATGCACACTAGGAACATTTCAGTGATGTAGTAAATGATTGAGGAATCAATGCTCACAATAAGACCAGGACAAAGCCTGACATTGCCCAAGTATCAAATTGTGAATGACAGGAAGTGAGGTACAAGAATTTTTGTACACAGGTAACCCCATATAGCCTGTGAGAGATGTCAACAAACCAGGGAAAAATAAAAACAGGAGCGAGTTCTTCTGCAACCATCTCCCGCCAACCAATATGGCGATCCGCATCTGTTAAAGCAGTACATCGCAGTCGTGATCATGGCCTTATTGGCCAAGAAAGAAAAAAGAAAAAAAGTACAATTCACAGATCTTGGAAAGATTTAACAGTTTACAGATAGGATTATTCTGTTTGACAACCCCGGTTGTCAACAACAACCCCATACTTTTTGATAATATCTGACAACCCCTTCCTTACAAAATTTACATCAGGGGTTGTTGGTCGGATCTTCTGCCGTCAAGACCGAGCCACCGCCAGTGATAATCATTTATTTTATTCATGTCTGGTGATTTCAGTTTGGGACCGAAGTACATAGCATCAGTTTTTCAGGCACGTCTCTGTGTAAAAGATGTGTGCAGGATGTTTCCCACTGAGGCTCTAGGGCTCTGTGTCGTAGCCGTATTTACGGATTGTACGGTCGGCATTTACGATTACAGAACCGTACCATCGAAGGATTTGGAGGAGCCGTATGTATACAGCATATGTACAGCTTCCCCAATACTCATTACATCTATTCGCTGCTGTTAGTAGGGATGAATATCTCTTTAATGAAGATATTCCAGGTGACATCTTAGGCAACAAGATTTTTTTAGGTCTTGACATCGCGATTTACGGTGATACGGTACAGAAAACGCCGTACTGTAACCGTACCGTCGAGCTTAAAATTGATATGGGGTACAGCCGTAACCATATACAGTATGGTGCAGAGCCCTACTTAATATATCAACATGTAAATTTGGTGCTTAGGTGCTCATTGTAAGGACAGGGAGTGGTCAAATTAATCTGACAAACCATCTCCATGATATTAGCCGCTAGCTTCTGGAGGAGAACCGGCCTGCAACAACAGGGTTGCTGGATAAGTATAAACAACAACCCCTTGGGAAAGGGGTTGTTGTTCGACAACCGGGGTTGTTGTTCGACAACCGGGGTTGTTGTTCGACAACCGGGGTTGTTGTTCGACAACCGGGGTTGTTGTTCGACAACCGGGGTTGTTGTTCGACAACCGGGGTTGTTGTTCGACAACCGGGGTTGTTGTTCGACAACCGGGGTTGTTGTTCGACAACCGGGGTTGTTGTTCGACAACCGGGGTTGTTGTTCGACAACCGGGGTTGTTGTTCGACAACCGGGGTTGTTGTTCGACAACCGGGGTTGTTGTTCGACAACCGGGGTTGTTGTTCGACAACCGGGGTTGTTGTTCAACAACCGGGGTTGTTGTTCGACAACCGGGGTTGTTGTTCGACAACCGGGGTTGTCAAACAGAATAATCCTTACAGATATGACCAAAAAAATTGGAATAATCAAAAGAAAGACATTTCAAACTTTGGAAAGGCACTTTTTCAATAAGATGATTGAACTGACAGCCTGAGTCATAATAGTACAGTAGATTCTTTCTATGTTGGAGAACTTTGGGCTTCATGCCTTCAAACAGCCATTGCATTTGAAGACTTCGTTTCAATATGCACGTGAATACCATCCCTAAAGCTCATGGTATTTGAGGTCTGATGTACATTTAATGAAGAATCACACAAAAACAGAGACCCACTTACTGAATGACTGCTTCCTAAACGAGCATTCGTTGATTCCAGGGTCACCAAGTTAGTGGTGATATTGTCGTCCAACTTCTTTTGGAGATAATCCCGATAATTTAACCTGATTAAAGAATCAGATGAGTAATCTTAGTTACTAACGACGGGGTCTGTACTGACATGGCAAGGAAGCAGTTCATGTATGACTTGGGGAGAACAAGTGTAATTCCGGCGTAGTATTGTGCAGTTGGAAAGACCAGAAACTAGGATTAGAGATTGTCAGATTTTTCGGATTATCTGACGCCGATGAAAGGCTCACAGTAATTAACTGGACAAGAGACAAGAGTCTGTGCAAGACGTGAGTACCAGACGATATAAGCACTACTTTCTTACCTACGTTGTGATTAAATTTGTGTTTACAGTCGTGATAATAATCAAATTGATAACATGGTTGGACCTTCACAAAAAAGTTGATGAACAAATTTGGAGACTCGGATGGAACAACTACCTGGCCTAACTTTTTGATCCCCGAGCGAGTGCGGTACAGGCTTGACGCTATGCATTTTGAATCATTCGCCATTTAATTGGGGATTTTCCATTGAAAGCACACACTGAGAGCTACAGTCAGAATTGTATCGAAAGCTATCCCGCTTGCAGTCCCTAATTTCCATGCCACCTTAAAAGAGAGACATGAATAATAATATTTACGAAGTTAAGAAGATTCTCATGTACCGAAAAATCTGAAATTGGATCTCCTAATCCTTTGTCTATAGTATTTTGATACCCCAGAATCGAGATTGCTGTATACCACTGAGGAACTATATGGCAAGACGTAATAACTGAACACACCACTCCATGCACCTAGTGAAACTGGAGTATAAGTATGTACATCCACCAATGAGCAAAGATGACTCGAAGACTTGCCACAGTTGAGAAGGGACAGTGAAAGCTAAGTATCCCGGTCAGTAGACAATCAAAATATGCAATAAAGATATATACATACAGCAAGAGCAACCAATGCGATTGGAATGAGTTTAGTACTGTATGCTGTAGTACTGATTACCCATAGGCGAAAACAAAAGAACCTGAACATTTCAATCAGTATTTTACTATTTTCAGTGCAGGGACATGTGTATCACTAACAGTTGGATGAGAAAAATAACACCAAGCTGAAAAAGAGGACTACCATTCGATCAGCTAGCAGGGTCCAATATTGATTCACATACACCGGTAAGACCCTCGTCCTGGATCATAGCTCAAGTGAATTGTGATACAACTTGCTGCAAAACGCGCTCACCATAGCAATAAGCCTTGAGACCAGAAAGTCAGCTGTACACTAGCGTGGTTTAAGCGAATGTAGCACTTACTTTAAACCACTGTTTGGACCTACAGCGTTAAGCGCAAGGGGATTGGCGAAATCAGTAATGAGAAATTTATACAGCCCGGCACTATAGACACATTGTTGTGATATGTCCAATGCCTAAACTCGCAAATCAGTCCCAGAATTTGTCAAAATAATGATGTACAGCGCACACTACGAACACTTCAGCGATGCAGTGAATTATTGAACAACTAATGCTCACAATAATACTAGGACAAAGCCTGTCATTGCCCAGGTATCGAATTGTGAACGACGGGAAGTGAGGTACAAGAACGTTTGTACACAGGTAACACCATAAAGCCTGTGAGAGACGTCAACAAACCAGAGAAAGAGAAAACAGAAATAGCCTGACGCTGTGGCGAAATTAGAGCCTATGAAGAGTGCGCCAAGAGTGTTTTTAAACGAAGGAAGGGTTATTCCGGTACTAGTGGGAGTTGTGGTTGAAGCCATTTTGACGGATTAAAGTTGTGGACGAAAATTCCAGCTGTGCCATCTTAAATTCCGACCGCAATACTTATATTCGATCGGCAAGTTGTCAAGTCTGCGCAATCTTGCAAAAACGCGGCTGTGCCAGTGATATGAGAGTCCAGCGCTTTTTTTGGATGCGTTTGCATGTCATCCCACCGATTTTTCCTTACAGATGATTGATTATGGGAAATACCGGGGCACTGGAAAATCCATAATTACTCCACTGAATGTTGCGTGTAATCCACTCTAACATTTCTTGAACAGATCCTGGCACCCTATTGTGTATTATGGTAGGCGGGAAGCACTGCGCAAGCTTCATTTTTCGATTTTTGTCTGAAGACGCAGCCACCTTCAGCTATTCAGTCCATTTTTCCCATACTCACTTCCCGCCTTCTGCAATCATCTTTGTGTCCTACGTCCCGCCCAGGGCCTATCCGACTCTTGGGATCGCTGCCTGTGCCTCAACAGTTCCGAGCTTGCGTGTTAAATGTTGTGTACGGTAAGCGGGAAGCCCAAGCTTCATTTTACCTCCATTGTCCTTTCCCATACTCACTTCCCGCCTACCATGATTGTCGTCAGCTACCCAACTCCTAGATTACTGCTTATGCCCAACTTGTGCCATGGCTAGTGATCAAGGAGTTTGGAGAGCCCCGAGGTTCCTAATTATGCGTGGCGAATACCTTATTACTGTACAATCACGCCACTATCATCCAAGAAAGTTGGCGGCGCAGAGTAGTCTTTGAACCAGTTATACAATGTGGCGTGTTAATCTAAAGGGTACAATTTTGCAGAAAGTAACTACTTGCAAGATCAAATATTCATTCTTCAAATTTTATATCTCCCAACTTTCGCCTTCCTCTTTGACTGTCTCTTTGGTTGAGGATGTGAATTTCAATAGTTCAGTCTTAGCTTCACTCGTAAAACTATTGTCTGAGCTAGCGGAATCCATTTTCATGCACCAGTTACAATGCGGTTGCGACATTTGTCCAATATTTTGTTACATTACTTATCCTAAGATTTGTTGATGTGGTTGTCTCAGTAACACTATTCTCCTCGCGCTGCTTCCCAGCTGTGTCCTCCCGCTTCCATACACAGCCTAGAGGTCTGCGGATCTGAACTTGATGCCTTGAAAAATGACTCACTCGCGGGCCGCACCATGCCTTTCCCCTCAAAGCCACAGCAACTGGACCAAGTCTTGATATTCCCATAAACTGGCTCTACAGTTGAATCCGTCATATTCTTGCTCAAAAAAGACATCTGGCGATCATCTGGTCGCATTCACTGTGAGACATCGCCATGACATTTAACACGCAAGGTCGGAACTGTTGAGGCACAGGCAGTAATCCCAAGAGTCGGATAGGTCCTGCAGGTGGGACATAGATGCGACGATGATCGCAGGAAGGCAGGAAGTGAGTATCGGGAAAGATGGACTGAATAGCTGAAGCCTGAGGTGGCTATGTCTTCGGACAAGGGAAATGAAAAATCGAAAGATGAAGCTTAGGCTTCCTGCCTACCGTAGTGTATACTAAGTATAGGGCAATGAGGACTTGACCAAACCTAAATAAGTCTTCCCAGTTAGATAGACCGCTCATCCTCCTGTTTAGCTGCTACCTTTCTGTTTTTTTTTTGTATGAGTTTTGTATGAGAATGCTTCTATCATTCCTCGAGACCACGGCAATCAATTGATCTGATGTCTGAAATCCCTAAAGATCACTTTGTTCTGTGATCTCCTCTTTTCAGAAAGTCAGCTACATCTCCGAGTCCTAGTCACTCTGCATTCCTTGCGTTTCGTTGTCGAGATCATATCCTGAACTCAGTCTAAACTCAAAGATCAACGCTTCGAGAAATTCATTATCAAAACCAAATTTAACCGCGCACCTTTTGTTACATACTACAGTGAGCTCTGTCACTCATACTTCGTCATCGCCTGTTTATACCTTCAACTCGTCATTCTTCCCTTTATTCAGTTAGAGTGGATTCGGTCCTTTTCCCTAGATTCCTTCTTCCAGTGCTATCCTGGTGCTATCTCTGTCTACGAGAAAGTAGAAGCTTAAGATTGATCCTGTAGCAGAAGCACATTCATGGCACTTGGAGCAGAAGGTGAGAGATACAACCTCCATCAGGCTTGAAACAAGAACATCCATTATCAACTGAATAATATAAGCCCAATGTGTACCCCTACTCGGACAAACTCTCACATGCTGCTGGGGACTTGGGAGCGCGCCGAGTACTTCTGCCACATCTGTGCCCCAAATCAAAAGGCGAAAAGATATCTCTGTATATCTTCTACTGCATTTGGGTTTCCATTCGCATTCCATATTCTGCCTGTACTCCAGTCATATCAACCCAACAGTTTGCTATCATGGTTTTTTGTGGCACATGATCTAGTTGAGCTTTTTCGGGAATTACTACCCTACAGCAAGCGAAAAAGCATTGAGAGAAAACGGGATGCCAATGATCATGACGAACGGATTAGGGCTAAGTTGCTAGACCAAGCGGAAGAAGGAAGGTAGTACAGAGTTGCGGGTTTCCGAGGATTATCATCACAGCTGCACCAACTGCTTCGATGAACTTTGAATCAGAGTTTCAGTCGTCTTTCTGAACTGCCTGAAATTGTAACTTTGACCACTGTAGTAGCTTTCCAAAAAAAATTAATCTGGAAAGGATCAGCCTACTACACATTAGCAAGAAACGATCAAATAAGAATTCGGGATTGACCCACACCTCGAAGTTCATTGGAACCAAGAGTTTGCATCGAATGTATTGCCCAAAAGAAATTTGTACATCTCCCTGTCGCAAAAAAATTCGTAAAACTTAGCAGCTGCTACTAGAAGGTAGCTAGCTGTAAGTGTGGTGACCGTGCCCACTTGTGAGTGGATGCATCCACAACTGTATTGCAACTTGCTTTGTCGACAATCTCTCTGTAGAAAGAATTTGATTGAAAACCATCTGAGGTGGACCTAGAAGACTCATCTCTTGAAAAAACCCCGAGTAGAATACAACTTAACCCCTAAGGCAACGGGTAAGAGTTGGAATCACAGTATTCCTCGTTTGCATAGCAAAGCGACTTGATCTTCAGCGGTGCTTGAAGGACTTGATTTGATATTAGAATTCCATTCCTCGCGATCTTCGAAGTTCAAGGACCATGAATATTGCCAGTGACGAGGTCTGACTGTTCGAAAGCCTTCGGAACGCAGAGCTACAATTGTCTGCCATAGGAGAAGCATAGGAGGCAATCACGCTCCTTTCAACTTCCATCATCTTGATTTGACCAGTCCCAATAGACTTTTCGCTTTTGGCCCACTCCTTCGGATTTTTTACAGGACCTGTTATGGAAAGTGCGCCGAATGTTGACAAATAGCATCTGCAACCTGGTGCTGCATCTCCCAGAGAACTCACTGAATCCGTGGTAAATGGCCATCAGCGTCTGATTTGGAGAGAAGAAACACAGTACGGGCTCCGACCACCGTCACCCTTTCGCTTTGCTCAGCCTGAGCATCGCAAACTGTGACTCCTCAAATATCCCAGAGATCCGGATACCAGCGGTGAAGTGGTTGAAAGTGGCGTTGAGGATGACTATGGTAATGACGAAGATGAGGACTCAAACCCAAGAGATCCAGACCAAGAGATTCAGACCAAGAGGCTGGCGAGCCAATGGAGCTCGATCATGATGCAGTATCTCGGGCTTGGTCAATGAAATGTTCGCTGGCTCTCACAGCATTCCAACTAACTCCCTGCTGATCTCGAAACCGAGAAAATTAGAGGAGGACGGCATGCCTCTTGGTCGCTCTCATCACGCAGAGCGTGCTATGAAACATCACGAAAACCACACTCTTGTCGAACCTCCCATCTCACATACACCCTCTTTCCCTATTCATGCCCCAGCCACTTCTCCACCTTCAATTCCTACTCACCGGAAGCAAGTTTCCTCATTGCCTCTAGGCCGACTCAACACACCTCGAACGTGTGCAGCTGGCTCGGACGGAGGAGGAAGAGATTGATAGGGACGTGAACATGCTTCCAGAATCACCTTTGCCCGTCAAACCTAGGACTAGAACTGAGGATGAAGGTTTGATTTGATTCCCAAGTTTGAGCTTCCTGGTTGTAAGTCAGCTTGCTCGCTGCTTTGTTCTTTACTTACCTTTTACAGACACACCAATCAAAATCAACCATAGCACGGCTCTGACCTTTTGCTTCGCCCAGCTTGAAAGACGAACCTCTCCCTCAGGATGAGTCATTGATACGTATGGCTACAACCAAGCATTCCGAGGTCCAATATCAGTGCCTAGGAGCAAGAGCTTGAAACAATGTGAGTACTTGTTCATCATTTAGAATACAATCTCACTAATCCCAACCGTGCAGCGGCTAATGAACACCTCCAACCATCACCCATCACTCATGAAGTTTGTTTCACGCGATCCAACAGCCCAGCTTGTCATTCTCCTCTGCCACCCATTCCCAACTCAGTCCCGTCTTGCGTTCTCCTTCTCCTCTATCCCCTTGTGGGAGCCCTACTGCATTCTCAAACCCCAATGGTATCCGAACCGTGAATCAACTGTGACAACGTGCACGAGATGGCTTTTCTGTCCACGAAGCTTTGGGAATGCCAGTCCAAGTGGGAGTCCCAAGGCTAACGGCGATATGGGACTTGTGCCGCATACAAGTGCCGACAGACAACGGATTGTTCGCCTAAGCGTTGACCACAACCTTGACCGTGACCACGATATTGGCATGGACCAGCTTGGTTCCGAAATCATGTTTACTGCAAGGTGGACAAGGACGCGGCGTCTGTCTTGACCACTATAACAGACAACTCGGCTGAGATGGCTACAATTGAGACTGCAGTGAAGCGGAGGATCGTTACTGTTGGCCTTGTTCAACAACATGATCCTGCGGAGATATGCTCCCGCCATTGCCTGGCTTTCCTCCAGAAGAGCTTCTGCAGAGTCTGGAAGAATGCCATCAGGGATTGAGGCATGTCAACTGGTACAAGATGACGTATTTCAAAGGGACGTTGATGCAGAATGGAGGAGATTGTAGTGTGAGTAGTGATTATCCTTGTTTTCTTCGTATTTTCTCACTCATCTCATGTTCCTAATCTTGGTGTCTGTGTTCAACTGCATGTCGTTGGGTCTAATATCTGTCGCATTCAACGATGTAACAAAGCGAGTGACGGCTACAATCAACCTCTGAAACGCTATCACTGTAGAGGATAAACAGGATCCACATAAACGCGAGTGGTATGCGAAGCCCTGCTAGTCGTTATCATGATGAGTATGATCGGTCTCTTTGGTGTCAAGAGGTTGTTTAGGCTGGTGTTCCCTATGGAGGATATATTGTTCTTGGCAGACGCAGACAAGGAGAAGATGAAATGGTGAAGTTCAGCATTTGCCTCTCTGTTGCTTGGATTCTAATTCCGATTGCTTCCGTTGTAGGCTGGAAGTCCTTCGTGCGCTGGTAGAATATATTCCTCCGCATCCGCTTTGGGCGGAGTTGCTCTGGCAGAGACAGGAAAATCTGAACGAGACGCATAGAGCGCAACCTCAAGGCGCTGCTTCCAGTTCCAGTTGTCCAGCTTGATCACTCGGCAGCCCAAAAAGGCAAGTCAAAGCGGTGTATCGCATCAGTCGTGAATATCGTGGCTGCCTTTGCTTTTATTGGTGGTACCATTAGGACCATAGGTGCGCAGATTTAGAAAAGATTTGATAATTTTAGCAAAATTTAATATAACCAAAAATCAAACGGAAAAAAAGTTGAATTGGAAGGGGACTTGTTCAATAAGATGTATGACTGAACTGAATAGCAGAGTATCTTTCATCTTACATGGGATACTTATAAATTACAATTAAGCCATCCAAGTGCCTCATGAATATTTTCCGAAATATTTTCCGAGGTCAAATTGACGTTGGAGAACTTTGAGCCTCATGTCTTCAAACAGCCATGATATCAGCGGGCTTTGTTTCGACATGCACTTCAATAACATCCCTAAAGTTTGTGGTATTTGGGGACTGATGAACAGTTAATGCAATAAATACATGAAAACAGAGGTCCGCTTACTGAATCAGGTTGACTACCATTTCCTGGACGAGCTCTCATTGTTTCCAAGCTCACCAAGTTAGTGGTGTTATTGTTGTCCAACTTCTTTTGGAGATAATCCCGATAGTTCAACCTGGTTAAGAAATTAGATTTAGTCAGTAATGACGGGGTCTGTACGGACATGGCAAGGAAACAGTTCATATAGGACTTGGGGAGAACAAATGCGATTCCGCCATAGTATTCTGCAAACGGCAGGGCCAGAAACTAGGATAGATAGTGTCAATTTTTCATAACTATCTGCCGCAGATGGAAAGCTCACAGTGATTAACTGGGCCAGGGACAAGAGTCTTTACATGGCATAAATACAAAGCAATATAAGCACTGCTCTCTTACTTACGTTGTGATCAAATTTGTGTTCACAGTCGCGATAATGATTAAATTGATAACATGGTTGGACCTTCACAAAAAAGTTGATGAACAAATCCGAAATGTACCACTTCTTGGACTAACTTTTTGATCCCTGAACGAGCGCGGTACAAGCTTGAGGCTATGCATTTTGAATCATTCGATCGGGATTGCTGTTGAAGCTGCACAAGTACTCACTGAGAGCTATAGTAATAATTGTATCGAAAGCTATCCCGCTTGCAGTTGACATTTTCCATGCCACCTTAAAAGTCAAATGGCATGAATAACAAAGTTTACGAAGATAAGATCTCACGTACATCAAACCTTGGATCTGGGCTTCCACTGTTGTCAACACCACCCATTTGATATCCCAGAATCGCGATTGCTGTATACCACTGAGGAATTATACCGCAAAACATAGTAAGTGAACACACCACCCCATGCACCTAGTGAAATCGGAGTATATGTAAGTACATATATCCACCCATTAGCAAAGACGAGAGGACTTGCCACAATTGAGAACGGATAGTGCGAGCTAAGTGTTCGATCAATAGCCTCACTGATCAAGATATGCAAGAGTTACACTTACAGCAAGAGTAACCAATGCGATTCGAATGGGTTTACTGTATGCTGTAGTACTGATTACCCACAGGCGAAAACAAAAGAACCTGAACATTTTAATCAGTATTTTTATTGCAGGAAAATGTGCGTCACTAACAGTTGGATGAAAAAAATAACGCAAAACTGAAAAAGTGGACGGCTCCTCAATCAGCTAGCAGGCTCCAATACTGATTCACATACACCGATAAGACCCTCATCCTTGATCATAGTCCCAATGAGTTGTGACGTGAGTTGCTGCAAAGCACGCTCACCATAGCAATGAGCCTTGAGGCCAAAAATTCAGCTGTATACTACTGTGGTTCAGGCGAATGTAGCACTTACTTTAAACCACTGTTTGGACCTACAGTGTTAAGCGCAAGGGGATTGGCGAAATCAGTAATGAGAAATTTATACAGCCCAGCAGTATAGACGCATTGTTGCGCTGTGTCCAATGCCTAGAGTCGCAAATCAGTCCCAGAATTTGTCAAAATAATGATGTAGAACGCACACTAGAAACACTTCAGCGATGCAGTGAATTATTGAAGGATTAATGCTCACAATAAGACCAGGACAAAGCATTTCATTGCCCAAGTATCGAACTGTGAACGACGGGAAGTGAGGTACAAGAACGTTTGTACACAGGTAACGCCATATAGCCTGTGAAAGACGTCAATAAACTGAGGAAAACAGAAAGCAGAAATATTTTAACATTGTCGCGAAGCTAGAGCCTATAAAGAATGCGCCAAGAGTGTTGTTGAATGAAGGGAGGACTACTCCAGTGGGGATGGTTGAAGCCATGTTGGTAGATTCAATGTCGATAACTGGCCATCTTACATTCCGATCCGCAATACTTATATTAAATTGGCGAGCTATTAAAGCTCCGGAATCTTGCGAGAATGCCGTTGTGCTAGTGCAAAAAGGAACGAAATAAGAAGATATCAGAAGTTCATCATCACTTGTCAGCGTCTTCCCACATTTAATGACCGTTTGCGCATTTTTTGACGCGTTTGGGACGCGTCATCCCACCGATTTTTCCTATCCACTGATTGATCATGTATGTTTTTGATCACACTGCGTGTTGCGTGTAATCCTCTCTAACACTACACATTTCTTCAACAGATCATGGCAATCTTGGTTATACATCCAATCATTGACAGGATGGTTATAAGCGCCATCGAAGAGTCAGCTACATTGAATTTCGGCTCTTGTGATGTATCCTCGAACTATGGGAGCGCATACATCCATATTTTCCGCTTGAATGATACCTTATAAGTTCGCCAAGTTCACAGAGATAAGTATATTCGCGGAAAATAGGATGTGATTTCATTCCCACTCCCACTCTATCCTTCGTATTTCGCTGTTGAGATCATATCAACTCAAAAATCGTTTCAAAAGAAACCATGGGAACTTTTGTTACATACAAAGTAAACAGGGTAGAAGCACAGTTAGGGGGTGTGGGGGAGAGAATGTATTCGTAGCACTTGGAGCAGAATGAGATGCCTTCATCAGGGTTGAAACAAAAACATCCATCATATCACTGGCCATCCGTACTCGGGCCAGCTCTCACAGAGCCACTGCGGGGACTTGGGAGTGCATATACCAGCTTCTGCCCCGTCGGTACCCCAAGTCGAAAGGAAAAGATTCCACTGTTCTGCTGCAGCTGGACTGAGCACATTCCATATTCGGGTTGTATCCCTGCGATCTATCTACGAGAAGAAGCCAAAGATTGATCCTATGGCAGAAGCGCGTTTATGGAACTTGGAGCAGAAAGTGTGAGATACGACCTCTGAAACAAAACATCCACATATCACTGTCCCCAATGTGCACCATAACTCTCACAGAGCTGATCAGGGCGCATATACCCTTGCGCCATTTCATATTCCTGTACTCCTGAAATGATATAATCAACCCAAAATAATATCTGTTCGCTATCATGGTTTTTGTGGTACGATCTAGAATTACTACTCCACGGAAATCATGACGAACGGATTCTGGCAAAGTCCGCAGACCAAAACGGAGAAGGAAGGTAGTACGGAATTGCGGGTTTCCGAGGATTATCATCACAGCACCATTGCTCGATATACCTTAAATTAGAGTTTTGGTCGTCTTTCTGAACTGCCCGTCATTGTAACTTCGACCGCGAATTCATATGGATCAGCCTACTACACGCTAGCAAGAAAGATTGAATAAATTCGGGAGACACTTACATCTTGAAGGAACCAAGAGTTTGCATCGAATGTGTTGCCCAATGCCCAAAAGAAAGACATAAGCCCATCTCCCTGTCGCAAAAAAAAGTCGTAATACGTAGCGGCTACTACTAAACTTAAATAGGTGTAAGTGTGGTGGCCGTGCCCACTTATCCACGGCTGTATTGTAACTTTCTTTTTCGACAATCTCTAGAAGGAATTCGATTGATAAGCCATCAACTCGAAGCAAGACTCGCCTGAAGTATTCATCGAGTACAAATGGAGTGTCTCTTGGAAAAAACCCGAGTAAAACTTTGAGAATACGAAGGCGACGGCTAGTCAGAATTGGAATCACAGTATTCCTCTTTTGCGTAGCAAAGTGACTTGATTTCCAGCGATGGAATGCTGGATGCTTCTTGAGCTTGGAGTGGGACTTGATTTGATTACGATTCATTAGAATTTCATTCCTAGCGATCTTCGAAGTTTAAGAAATCTTTGGTCCATGAGTATTGCCGAGTGACGATGCCATATATTCTTTCAATGACAGCAACCGTTCGACAAGCCTGAGGAACACAGAGCTACTCAGTCGCATCGTTTGTTGTCTCTAGGCAGCGAAATACAGCAAACACGTAAACTGTGTAAAAAAGGAGCAGGACTCACTTCCATCATCTCGGTTCTCACTTGGAAATTTGACCACTTCTGCTAGACTTTGCGCTTCGGTGCGCTCCTTCGGATTTTTTACAAGATCTGTGATAGAAAAAGCGCGGAATGTTGACGATGGTTCCCTGGTATCGCATCTCCTAGAGAATTCATTTAATCCGTGGTCAATGGTCATCGGAGTCTAAGAAAACTGATGTCATGCGTCTCGCAATTGTCTCTGCTGAATAGCGCTCCATGACGGTACATATACTATTTGGATGCAGCTGACAGTCTTGGGACAGAATCGATCTTATCGTCAAAGTCAATCCAGTGATAAAAATCAGCATTCGGCATCTCCGCGCAGTCGTCCCGCAGTGATGAAGATAACATTCCAGCACATGGGTTTTCGTGCCTAGACTAAAGCACCTATAATAACTTCGAAAGAAAACAATGCGCGGACGTTCCTTCCTTTCCTCCATCCTTTCCTCCATCCTGCACGAAAATGATCATTGCAGACGAGACACCTCCTTCCCCTTCGAAAAGCAATGCCACATTACAATCTCCATTGCTTGAACCTGTATCTCCACCAGCGTACGGCGCTCCCCCTCATCAACAATACCAGCCATATAATGCAGCAGGAAGTTCTGCTGCCTATTCAAGCGGGCCATATAGTCCATTACTTCCGCCAAATCATGCGGCTAATACAGACTTGGAAGCAAATGGTTCAAGAAGAGATTCACCGGCCCAGCGATTCTGGAAAGCATTCGCTGTAGCAGTTCTCATCTACGTTCTCTTAGGGATTTTCTTTGGGACTTTCTCTATTAGCGTGCATAGCTATCAATCAAAGAAGCGTTGGGTGAGTCTTGTAAATCTCGCGTTTAATCTGTTTTTAACGTCTATCAAGTAGTACGACAAATTTCCGATACCCAGCGATATCGCCGTCATTTCGTGTACTAGAGGCACTGAGATGCAGAATAATACTTATGGCTGGAGCTCGCCATTCAGCTCCCCCGAGTTCCCTCTCGATGATTCTTCCGAGAATTCCTTATTATCGAGCACATATGGCTCCGTTCAGACATCCCTCTCCCTCCCCCTCTCCTCCGATACCCTTTTCTTTCTCTCCCGCGGTGAAATATCTAAAGGATCCATGCGCATCGAATCTTCTCCCAATCTAGCTGACGCAGATACTGCTAGAGTCGATGTCAAGATGATATACGTGGACCCAAGGCAGGGCGATCACTCAGATGTGCTAGATCAAACTACTGTCTGCTTGGTTAAAAGGAAGGGAGGAAAAGGAAAGCAAATGGGCGTTGGCTTGTTTTCACCACGACATTGGTCGTCCTCTCCTTACCTCATTCCGCAAATCCACTACGACGTGACGCTCGTACTCCCCGAATCTCGGGGACCCTCCCTCACTCATCTCAACGCATTCGAGACAGACCTCCCAAATTTTCAACATGTTTTTAGCAGGTCGTTGGATGAATTGGTGACGTTTGGGAGGTTGTTATTGAAAGGTGGTAACGGGTTGATTAGTGCTGTGGTGAGTTTGCGTCTTGCATGAGAACGAACGGGATAGCTGACTACTGAATTCCCAGTCCTTGACTGCAGATAACGCCACGATACATACTTCCAATGCTGAAATTGATATCCAAGTGTGTATGCACATTCATGTCTCTTCGCAGCCTGTACTCACTTATATATCTACTATAGTCTTTGAAAGCCCGCACTGCTTCCCTCTACACTTCAAACGCCCAAATTAAAGGCCACTTTACGACCTCGCATTCGCTAGAGATTAACGGCGCGAACACAAAAGTCAAAGCTTCAATCGATTTGGCTCCTCAAAGCGGCGACAAGGAGGGCAAAGTCGGCATTAAAACGTCGAACAGTTTTATAGAGGCGGTTATCAATGTCCATGAGCCATCATCATCGTATTCCGGATTGTCTTTCGACAATTCTTCCGCTTCTTCGTCGTCTTCATCGTCGTCTTCGCCATACTCGCCGACGATATCCACCTCGACAAGCAACGGTTACATTAGCCTCCTCATGCCTCTCTTGCCTCTAAACTCCGCCCTTTCCCTAACAGCATCCACAACCAACGGACCAATGACAGCAGTGTTACCAGCGACGTACGAAGGGTCATATTCCCTATCCACAACGAACGGCAAGGTGGAGACTGAATTTGATCATACGAAAGATCCAGCGGGGGTTGGGGAGGAAGAGAAGGCTGGGCTCGGGGACGAGTCCATCAGGGCATTCGTCGATGTTTAGTGATACGATTTATTGGGACGAGAAGAATAAGGAGATGGGGAAGATCAGGATGAAAAGCGTAAATGCAGATGTGCAGCTTGTGCTGTAGGTATTCGCTCTAGCAATGACGATGGGCTTCAGTGGACAGTTGGTTGTAGGAACGGACGTGGAGCGCCGGAGGCTGCGCGTAGGTACTTGGAATAAGTACTGTACTATCCTTTCTCTCGATTTTGGTTTGTACTTATATATCTTGTATTATTATTACTACTTGCCAATTTCTGATACATGCGCTTTCTTTACGATTGCTTTTTTTCGGGCTGCATGGAGTCCGTCCAGTCATTATCATGCTGCCACTAGTTATCAACTTCTGGAGAGTATTAAGACATTGAAGAGTGGAAAGTTACGACACATTCAGACTGCATTCGAAAGATACTCAAGTCTCTGATGGTATAACGAATCGAGCTTGTATGTCCAGAGTTCTCTTTTGTCTAGTGAGCCTGAGACGATTTATCTGCCACTCAGAGAGAACGCAACAGGGGAGACTGAGCCTGTATGGCCTAGAAGGATGAGAAGCACTTTTTTTTGCTTCTATATTCATAGGCGATCGGAAGAGTCTTGCAACTCGAGCCTGAAGCGATTTTTTGCCATCTCTGGAGTATACAACAGAGTAGACTCCGTTTGGTGTTCTCTAAGGACATAAGATTCCTGGGCCTGTTACCATATCCCACACGCAGATGGTGGTAGTCTCCGGTAGGCAGACTCGAATACAAATGACGATCCGCATGGATGTATCTATATACACACATCCGCATGGATCGTCAGTGTATAACGAGACGCTTAGAGGAGACTAAGATGGTGGACTCGGAGTTAGATGTGCCAGAGACAATTTGTGCACTGCTACGAGAAAATGCGACGCAGATGGCAACGTTTGCATGCCCTGCAAGTGTATGAAGTTCCTATCCCGTAGCGGCATCCCACAAGCCCACTGTCTTGTCATTTGAGCCTAAAAGGATTTTTCCATAGTCAGGAGAGAATGAATACAATTTACATCATCAAAATCAAGCCCATTGCATGAGTTAGCACTCAAGCTATGACATGTAAGAATACATTTGATCTATTCCAGCGAGTAGAGGCATTGATGCCTGTATCCAAGCTCCTAAATGTCCATTTAATAAGTGTTAAGTCTTGTCAAAGATGTACTGTTTCAACGCCACTAGGACACTCACACATGCAGTAAGTAGAAAGGATTAATGCTCACAACACGCCAGGACAAGCATGTCATGCCAACTATCGACTTTGTGAACGGCTTGTGAAGTCAGGTATTAAGAACGTTTGTACACAGTACACCATATAGCCTGTGGACGTCAACACACCCAGAGAAAAATAAAACACAAATAGTCTGACACTGTCGCAAAACTGGCCTATGAGAGTGCACCAAGAGTGTTGTTGAGTGGAGGGATGCTTGTCCAGTTGGGACTGTGGTTGAAGCCATTTGACAAGATTTAATTTTTGACGACGGGCTAAGTTGTGCCATCTTACATTCCGACCCGCTAATATACTTATATTAAATCGGCGAGTTGTCAAATCTCCGGTTGCAGCTTGCACAATGACACCATTCTCTAACGGTAAAAAAAACCAATTAACAACAATCGGGAGTACAACATTGTCATTGAAACCCAGATGCAGTGTACCAAGATATCTTTTGCCTTTTGATTCGAGTATACGCAAGCAGAAGGGTAGAATAAGATAGATAGATACACAGCGGGTCCCGTCTTTGGAACTGCCGGAGTTGATGGGGATTGTAACTAGTAACAGGTAAATAATTTACTAGTTCCTGGGCGCGCTACTCCCTCCCTAACCGCGCGCTCCTAATTGCTCCTAAACGAGCTTGATCCACGTCGGAGAAGGTAGATTTTTGGACACATGGGGAGCATACAACAGCGGAAAATAATATGACCTCAGTGCAACATGTTCAATTGTCCCATCAAATAAAACATGGTGGTAATGGATAAAGCATATGCTATACAACTCTTACAGATAAAACATGAATGTCGGAAATTGGGGCCTGATTTAAGCAAGAAGAATGGTAGAGTTGGATCTCGTTCCAGTGTTTTGTAAGATCCAATAATTTACCAAACTCTGCTAGTGAGTGGGTGTATCCATGGAACAATAATTTCCAACCATGTGAAGCTATTCCATTTGTGAGGGAGATAAGGAATGTTGAAGGTTAAATTTTGTGAGACCTTATCACGATATGTTTGCTTAGAACTACTCTTGGTGTGGACATGCAATGCAGGAGTGCATGTTCCAGGGCTTTTGACTGGAGGATGACAGGTGGTGGCAATCAAAGTTCGATGGTGCGGACCGTAGCTGGTGGAGCATTTGTAAGAGCTTATATTGCAAGACACAGCCACATCTAGTGAGAAAAAGGAAAGAATCAGATATTTAGAGATGGGCACAAATTATACTTGTGAATACCTGAGTGTTTGGGCAATGTTCAATGAAATAGCCATGCGAATTTTGACAGAATGAATACCACAGTATGCAAATTAATGAAGGGAGTGTTAACTGCAAATTTCTTCACATTTGGGATCATTTCCCCATGCTCTAGCCGCAAAGAGCTCCACAAAAGAGGCTCCACAATACTAAAATGCACAAAACAATATATTTTGTGGTTTTGAGATATATTGGTCAACTGGAGCATGGAAATAATCCAAGTATAATAAATTTGATTGGATGTAGCCTCAACTATGTTCTCCACCAATTGCATACTTTTTCTACTCATTCTGACCGGAATCTCAGGGCTATTACCAAAAAACAAACTATTTGTGCTATATTGTGCCATCTCTACTGAAAATTATTGAGGTCCACCATCTTTTGCGCACATCATTACCTTGTCAATGTCACTCCTATCAATATCATCCTACACAGGTACACACACTGTGCCACTTGTGCATTTTTTGGAATATTTGGGATGCATCTCACATTTTTTCCTACAGTTGATTGATCATGTGTAAGTTATTTTTGTGTGCAGGCAAGATGTGCTTTGGGTTCAAGGGCAATTCAAGGGTCATTTGTGGGGCTAAAAAGGAATAGGTGTATTTGGGACAGTAGGAAAGTTTCCATGATCTTGATGTGGTACTGGTTTTCTATGTATGTAATGTACAAGTCCCTATGTGTCTAGATGCTAATGGGAAGTAAGCTGTTGCTGGTAACCATAGTAATTAAGGTGAGTAAGGACAAAATGTGCCCAAGAGCACCAAACCTGGATAACGTTGTAGTTGTAATGTCACTAAGGTATGTAAGTCCAAGGCACTGTTGCAAATTACATTGCCTGTATTATGTTGTATGAAGCGCCAACATCATGGGAGGGCCACTGGGTGATTCCGTATATTGATCTTCAGGTACTGCACTCGCATGTTTGCCCATGTATCCCACATTTCTTGGTACAGATCCTGGTACAAAGCTGGTATGTACTGATAGTCCCTCGGATGTGTTACTATTTACAGGGCAACTTGAGCCGAGGACTTTTCAAACATCAATAATCTTCTGTTTGATAAACCTCCTCTTCCATTTAGCTAGTACCTTCATGTCCTATAGTAGCGCGACCAAGTTCAGGCGCAGGTTGATCTATTACAAATTCACAGGGTACAGGCCACGCGTCATGGCCGGTATAGTTGTAGCGAGCGTTCTTGCCATTACTGTTGCCAGCAGCGACGCTTTCACGTTGCCAAGGGAAGGGAATTAAGGGAAAGGGTTGAAAACTTCAATCATACTGTAAGATTGTGTATCGCAGTGATTCTGTCATCTATGTGAGTGAGTAGTGCACTGAAGTCAAACTGAAGTAGGTGTGTTGCAGGCATTGGCAGCGTAACAAGTGATTTTCACACGGGAGAAATGATGCATTAGGATTGTTCAACGGGAAGTAACAAGTTTCATTTAATGAACGGAAACGGAGTGCAGGAGATGTAGAGCGAGGGGCGGTTGCGTCAATGTGCTGTACAACGATGGATTGGTAATATTTTGGCGCTGAAGACCCGCGTCAGGGTAATCGCAGACTCTATATACACACATCCAATGGATGTCGGTTGTATATTCGAGTCTGCCTAGATGACTACAACAATGCAATCTGTACATTATTAGTTTTGTGCAGACATTAAGTAACATACACTCTGCAAAAAAAAAAAAAAAATACGGTGGGTGGTTCAAGGACTAGTGGCTAAGGGACCATTGAACACTGCTACAACCTCTGAAATAACATCCAGCATACTCGAGCGCTATACCCTTCCCCATTGGTCAAAAATGCAAGGCTAAGGATATCTTTTGTGGATGTTCCATTTAGGTTTCTGTTCGCACGTTCCAGTATCTCCTGTATTCTGGATGAATATAATCACCCAAATAATATCTGTTGCTTCATGGTTTTATTGTGGTATGATCTTAGGTAAGCTTTTGCAGGAATATCTATCCACAGAAAGCCAAAATAGCAGGTGAGACACCAATGATCATGTATCGAACGGATTCTGGCAAAGTCCGCAGACCAAAACGGAGATAGGAAGGTAGTACGGAATTGCGGGTTTCCGAGGATTATCATCACAGCACACTATTGCTCGATATACCTTAAATCAGGAGTTTTGTCGTCTTTCTGAACTGCCTGCATTGTAATCGACCGCGGTTGTGGCTTTCCAAAATTTGAAATTATATGGATCCGCCTACTACACGCTAGCAAGAAAGATTGAATAAATTCGGGAGCATCTACATCTTTGAAGGAACCAAGAGTTTGCATCGAATGGTGTTGCCCAATGCCAAAAGAAAGACTAAGCACATCTCCCTGTCGCAAAAAAAGTCGTATACGTAGCGGCTACTTACTAACTTAAATAGCTGTAAGGTGTGCGTGCCACTTATCCACGGCTATTGTAACTTGCTTTTTCGACAATCTCTAGAAGGAATTCGATTGATAAGCCATCATCGAAGGACTCGCCTGAAGTAATTCATCGAGTTACAAATGGAGTGTCTCTTGGAAAACCCGAGTAAAACTTTGAGAATACGAAGGCAACGGGTAGAGGATTGGAATCACAGTATTCCTCGTTTGCGTAGGTTGGTTTCCAGCGATGATCGAATGCTGGTGCTTCTTGAGGACTTGATTTGATTCGATTCATTAGAATTCATTCCTATCGATCTTGAAGTTTAAGGAATCTTTGGCCCATGAATATTGCAGGTGACGATGCCATATTTCTTTCAAGACATCCAACCGTTCACAAGCCTTCGGAACGCAGAGTCCACTCAGTCGCATCGTTTATTGTTCTAGGCAGCGAAATAAATAACGGGCAAAACGTTAAACTTGGGTGTAAACAAAAAGGAAGGGCCAGGACTCACTCCTTTCGACTTCCGATCATCTCGATTCTCATTGGAAATTTGAACCACTTCTGCCTACTTCGTGCGCCTCTTCGGATTTTTACAGGTCCTGTGATTGCCGAACCTTTAGGTTTCGGCTCCTTACAAGACGTAAAGTGCGTGTTGTTTTCCAACCATTTACACGGTCCCTATAAGGAAGCCCTAACCTTAGCATGCGATCGACTTTATGGGCGCCCAACGAGCGCCCGTCGTTTCTTAACGCATTCTTTTTTTTCCATCACTCAGCTAAGTCCACCCGTTCGCAGTACTTATCCGCAACTATCACTGATGTCATGATAGCAAAGTTCCATAAAATTCCCTTTCTTCTACTTCCTTCCCTGCCTCTTTGCTGCTCTTTAGGATGCCCACCGTACGTTTTACGGGTACCGTCCGTAGAGTCTATGGGATCCGCTACGGCACGTTTGAAGCCGTATCCGGGTGCCGTAGGACTGCTGCCTCGAAAGTCCAACGGAACGTACGGAATACTGTAGGTACTACGGGCGTAGCACGGCCTTTAATTAAATATATATTATTGGATATATTTTGGAGGGGACAAAAATTCTGCAAACTGATTCCTTGTTTGCTACCTAGAAATATATTGAGATATTTTTGCCACACAAAGACAATGAGTTGGTCCAACATTGCACCCAGATTATGTCAATCTTTAGCATCTGTTAGCAATCTGTTGCGCGTTAGTGAAATCATTCAATTACAATAATATTTTAGCAAGTAAAATGACAAGCGAATACAGCTCAGACAAGAGACCCCAGATTGACATGCTGAACAACACTCGAATAACTTAAATTTGGAGAAGCCGTAAGCTTCCCGTCACAGCCATAACGGATATTTATATTACGTGAATGTACCGGGTGAGTATCCGTACCGGACCGCTACCGTAGCATGAAAGCTCCAAATTGGCTGACGGTCGGATTCGTATCCGTACGGTAACCCGTCCTCACCGTACTACAGGTACGGTGGGCATCCCTATGCCTCTTGTCTGCAATATCCTTACCCTTCAATCTCATTTTGTATCATTCCAATTAATCAGAAGCAGGCCATATTCAGCTTTTGTTAAAATGCAAGACTTCATATTAGTCATTTCTGAGTGCCTTCTGCTCGTGTTATAACAAACCCATAACTTTTCGAATTTTCACTTGCTAATACATCTCCCAACTAAGTAGATTTTTGCAAGACAGTCTACCAGGCCCTCAGAAGCTCCTGCAGAGCCCGCCTTGCCAGGTAACTTTTTTTTACATACCGTTTTGGCCTAATTTACACTAATTTGGGACCAGGATTATGACTTTCAATACACCAAATGGATGTTTTTTCTGTGGTTTCTGAACAGTCTTTGGTGCACCCAGAGTGGCTTGAAGTCCTTTTTTTCATGCTTGTTATGCTTATTCCAGTATGCTTGAATCCAAATCCTCCTCCTGGTCTAATTTACGCTATAACAAGTAAGGCTTTGAGCTTTGAGGCCTACTTTACACTAAAGCAGCCAAAGGATTCATTAAATCTGGGTCTCAATTGCACTAATATCGGGCGAACTTCTGGGGGGATGCTTCTGGAAGTCTGGTTATAACTGCATCTCGATTTCAAAAGGTTTGGCCCTTCGGCCGCTTGCGGCCAACCCCCCCCCAGTCATGGAAAAAGCGCAGAATGTTGACGATAGTGTTCCCTGGTATGCATCTCCTAGAGAATTCATTGAAATCCGTGGTCAATGGTCATCGGAGTCTAAGAAAACTGATGTCATGCGGCAATTGTCTCTGCTGAATAGCGCTCCATGACGTATATATATATTTGGATGCAGCTGACAGTCTTGGGACATCTTATCGTCAAAGTCAATCCAGTGATAAAAATCAGCATTCGGCATCTCCGCGCAGTCGTCCCGCAGTGATGAAGATAACATTCCAGCACATGGGTTTTCGTGCCTAGACTAAAGCACCTATAATAACTTCGAAAGAAAACAATGCGCGGACGTTCCTTCCTTTCCTCCATCCTGCACGAAAATGATCATTGCAGACGAGACACCTCCTTCCCCTTCGAAAAGCAATGCCACATTACAATCTCCATTCTTGAACCTGTATCTCCACCAGCGTACGGCGCTCCCCCTCATCAACAATACCAGCCATATAATGCAGCAGGAAGTTCTGCTGCCATTCAAGCGGGCCATATAGTCCATTACTTCCGCCAAATCATGCGGCTAATACAGACTTGGAAGCAAATAGTTCAAGAAGAGATTCACCGGCCAGCGATTCTGGAAAGCATTCGCTGTAGCAGTTCTCATCTACGTTCTCTTAGGGTTTTCTTTGGGACTTTCTCTATTAGCGTGCATAGCTATCAATCAAAGAAGCGTTGGTGAGTCTTGTAAATCTCGCGTTTAATCTGTTTTTAACGTCTATCAAGTAGTACGATGAATTTCGATACCCAGCGATATCGCCGTCATTTCGTGTACTAGAGGCACTGAGATGCAGACCAATACTTATGGCTGGAGCTGCCATTCAGCTCCCCCGAGTTCCCTCTCGATGATTCTGCCGAGAATTCCTTATTATCGAGCACATATGGCTCCGTTCAGACATCCCTCTCCCTCCCCTCTTCCTCCGATACCCTTTTCTTTCTCTCCCGCGGTGGCATATCTAAAGGATCCATGCGCATCGAATCTTTCCCAATCTGGCGGACGCAGATACTGCTAGAGTCGATGTCAAGATGACATACGTGGACCCAAGGCAGGGAACCACTCGGATGTGCTAGATCAAACTACTGTCTGCTTGGTTAAAAGGAAGGGAGGAAAAGGAAAGCAAATGGGCGTTGGCTTGTTTTCACCACGACATTGGTCGTCCTCTCCTTACCTCATTCCGCAAATCCACTACGACGTGACGCTCGTACTCCCCGAATCTCGGGGACCCTCCCTCACTCATCTCAACGCATTCGAGACAGACCTCCCCAATTTCAACATGTTTTTAGCAGGTCGTTGGATGAATTGGTGACGTTTGGGAGGTTGTTATTGAAAGGTGGTAACGGGTTGGTTAGTGCTGTGGTGAGTTTGCGTCTTGCATGGATGAAAGGGATAGCTGACTACTGAATTCCCAGTCCTTGACTGCAGATAACGCACGATACATACTTCCAATGCTGAAATTGATATCCAAGTGTGTATGCACATTCATGTCTCTTGCAGCCTGTACTCACTTATTATATCTACTATAGTCTTTGAAAGCCCCACTGCTTCCCTCTACACTTCAAACGCCCAAATTAAAGGCCACTTTACGACCTCGCATTCGCTAGAGTTTACGGCGCGAACACAAAAGTCAAAGCTTCAATCGATTTGGCTCCTCAAAGCGGCGACAAGGAGGGCAAAGTCGGCATTAAAACGTCGAACAGTTTTATAGAGGCGGTTATCAATGTCCATGAGCCACTCATCATCGTATTCCGGATTGTCTTTCGACAATTCTTCCGCTTCTTCGTCGTTTCATCGTCGTCTTCGCCATACTCGCCGACGATATCCACTCTCGACAAGCAACGGTTACATTAGCCTCCTCATGCCTCTCTTGCCTCTAAACTCCGCCTTTCCCTAACAGCTTCCACACCAACGGACCAATGACAGCAGTGTTACCAGCGACGTATGAAGGATCTTCACCGGCCCAGCGATTCTGGAAAGCATTCGCTGTAGCAGTTCTCATCTACGTTCTCTTAGGGATTTTCTTTGGGACTTTCTCTATTAGTGTGCATATCGCCGTCATTTCGTGTACCAGAGGCACTGAGATGCAGACCAATACCTATGGCTGGAGCTCGCCATTCAGCTCCCCCGAGTTCCATCTCGATGATTCTTCCGAGAATTCCTTATTATCGAGCACATATGGCTCCGTTCAGACATCCCTCTCCCTCCCCCTCTGCTCCGATACCCTTTTCTTTCTCTCCCGCGGTGCAATATCTAAAGGATCCATGCGCATCGAATCTTCTCCCAATCTAGCGGACGCAGATACTGCTAGAGTCGATGTCAAGATGACATACGTGGACCCAAGGCAGGGCAACCACTCGGATGTGCTGGATCAGACTACTGTCTGCTTGGTTAAAAGGAAGGGAGGAAAAGGGAAACAGATGGGCGTTGGCTTGTTTTTAGCAGGTCACTTGCGAATAGACCCAGTTGTACCACGAGTATGTGTCATATAAGTCAATTGTTATGTATTCAAGGAAGGAAAGTCAAAGCGGTATATCTTGGCCTTGGAACGCTTTTATTGGTCAAAGGAAAGTACTCTGTACTGTTATGACCATAGATTCACAGATTTTGGAAAGATTTAACTATTTTAATGCAACGGAAAAATAGAAATAATCAAAAGAAAATTAAGAAATATGTTTTGGAAGCTGACTTTTCAACAAAACGCACGACTGAACTGACAGTCATAATAGTAGAATAGATTCTTTCATCTTACATAAAATTTGATATCCAAGCACCTCATAAATATTTTCCAACCTCAAATTGCCCAGCTATGGTGGAGAACTTTGAGCTTCATGCCTTCAAACAGCCATGGTATTAGACTTTGACACGACATGCATTTCAATACCATCCCTAAAGTTCATCGTACTTGGAGTCTGATGTACAATTAATGAAAGAATCACACGAAAACAGAGTCTTACTTACTGAATGACTGCTTCCTAAACGAGCATTCATTGATTTCAGGGTCACCAAGTTACTGGGGGTATTGTCGTGCAACTTCTTTTGGAGATAATCCCGATAATTTAACCTGGGTAAAGAATTAGACAAGGGATCTTAGTTATTGATGATGGGATGTGTACTGACGTGGCAAGGAAGCAGTTTATGTAGGACTTGGGGAGAACAAGTACAATTGCGCCATAGTAGTCTGCAGACGGCAGGGCCACAAACTAGAATTAGAAAATGTCAATTTTTTTTTGCAATTTTTCTGCCACAGATGAAAGGCTCACAGTAATTAACTGGGCAAGAGCCAAAAGTCTGTGCAAGATGTGAGTACAATGCAAGCTACTGCGCTCTTACTTACGTTGTGATCAAATTTGTGTTTACAGTCCCGATAATGATTAAATTGATAACATGGTTGGACCTTCACCAAATAAAAAAATTAAAATAAAATAAAATAATAAAGAAATAAAAATTAAAAAAAGGTGATGAACAAATTCGCAGGTGGACCAACTACTTGGACTAACTTTTTAATCCCTGAACGAGCGCGGTACAGGCTTGACGCTATGCATTTTGAATCATTCGGGATTCGATCGGGGATTGCTCAAAGAACTCACTGAGAGCTGTAGTAATAATTGTATCGAGAACCATCCCGCTTGCAGTGACCAATTTCCATGCCAGCTTGAATAAACGGCATATATAAGTCACAAATTTATGAAGCTAAGAAGATTCTCACTGCAAATTTTGAATCTGCGTTTGAGCCAAATATCACACCGCGGTCTTGATATGCCTGAATCACGATTGCTATATTGCTTACTGCTGAGAGAAATTATAGTACATTAAGAATGCAGCCCACCAAATCCTGCCCCTAGTATAGCTAGAGTATAAGTATGTATATCCCATAGAGCAAAGACTTAGCTACTTGCCACAGTTGAGAATAGACAATGCAAGCTAAGTATCTCCGATCAATAAACAATCAAAATATGCAAGAATAATGTATACTTACAGCAAGAGCAACCAATGCAATTCGAACGAGTTTTTTGTATGCTGTAGCACTGATGACCCATAGGCGAAAACAAAAGAACCTGAATGTTTCAATTAGTAATTTCAGTACTAGTAGCAACTTAGTAGGGAAGTAGTATGCATCACTAACAGCTGTACAAGAAAAATAGCTGAAACCTTGAGGAACAATATGACCATTTGATCAGATAGTTCGTTCCAACTTGAATACTGATTGACGTACACCAGCAAAACCCTCATCCTGGATCATAATTCAAGTCAGTTGGAGCCCGAATTGCTGCCAGTGCAAGGATCGCTCACCATAATAAGGAGCCTTTACACCAGCAAGTCAATTGTATACTAGTGTGGCTCGAAAAATGTGGCGCTTACTTTGAGGAACTGTTTGGACCTCCATAGGTAAGCGCAATAGGGTTGAGAAAATCGGTAATGAGACATCGATATATCCCAGCGGAGTAGAGGCATTGATGCACTGTATCCAAGGCCTAAAGTCATTTTAATAAGTGTTAAGTCTTTGTCAAAAGATGTACTGTGTACAACGCACACTAGGAACATCTCAACAATGCAGTAAAGTATGAAAGGATTAATGCTCACAACACGACCAGGACAAAGCATGTCACTGCCCAACTATCGACTTGTGAACGGCGTGAAGTCAGGTATAAGAACGTTTGTACACAGGTAACACCATATAGCCTGTGAGACGTCAACACACCAGAGAAAAATAAAACAAAAATAGTCTGACACTGTCGCAAAACTAGAGCCTATGAAGAGTGCACCAAGAGTGTTGTTGAGTGAAGGGATTGCTATTCCAGTGGGGACTGTGGTTGAAGCCATTTTGACAGATTTAAGTTGTTGACGAAGGCTAAGTGTGCCATCTTACATTCCGACCCGTAATACTTATATTAAATCGGCGAGTTGTCAAATCTCCGGCTTGTAGCTTGCAAATGCAACCATTCTCTAAAGTAAAAAAACAATAACAACAATCGGGAGTACAACATTGAATCATTGGAAACCCAGATGCAGTGTACCCAAAGATATCTTTTGCCTTTTGATTCGAGGTACACGCAAGGCAGAAGGGTAGATAGATAGATAGATAGATACACAGCGTGGTCCCGTCTTTGGAACTGCCGGAGTTGATGGGGATTGTAACTAGTACAAGGTAAATAATTTACTAGTTACTGGGCGCGCTACTCCCTCCCTCAACCGCGCGCTCCTAATTGCTCCTAAACGAGCTTGACCCACGTCGGAGAAGGTAGATTTTTGGCACAATGGGAGAAGCATACAACAGCGGAAACATAATATGACCTCAGTGCAACATGTTCAATTGTCCCAATCAAATAAAACATGGTGGTAATGGATAAAGCATATGCTATACAACTCTTAACAGAATAAAACATGAATGAATCAGGAAATTGAGGCCTGATTTAAGCTAGAAAGATGGTATAGTTGGATCTCGTTCCAGTGTTTTGTAAGATCAAAATAAATTCTACCAAAACTTTGCTGTGAGTGGGACTAGTCCCAATGGAAAATAATAATTTTCAACCAGTGAAGAGCGTCATTTTCAGTGAGGGAGATAAGAATGTTGAAGTTAAATTTGGTGGAGACCTTATCACAGAATATGTTTTGCTTAAGAACTACATCTTGGTTGGACATGCAATGCAGGAGTGCATGTTCCAGGGTTTTGACTTGGAGATGACAGTGGTGGCAAATACAAAGTTCATGGGGGACCGTAGTCTGGTGGCAAGCATTTGTAAGATGCTATATTGCAAGAACACAGCCATGCTAGTGAGAAAAGGAAAGAAACAAGATATTTAGAGATGGGCACAAATATACTTGTGAATACCTGAGTGTTGGGCAATGTTCAATGAATAGCCATGCGAATTTTGCACAGAATGAATACCACAGTATGCAAATTAATGAAGGAGTAGTTAAGCTGCAAATTTCTATCACATTTGGATCATTTCCCCATGCTCTAGCCACCAAAGAGGCTCCACAAAAGAGGCTCCACAAATACTAAAAATGCACAAAACAAATATATTTGTGGTTTTTGAGCATATTTTGGTCACTGGAGCATGGGAAAATAATCCAAGTATAATAAAAATTTGATTAGGATGTAGCTCAACTATTTCTCCACCAATTTGCATACTATTTTTACTCATTCTGACCGGAATCTCAGTGGCTATTCACCAAACAAACAAATATTTGTGCATATATTTGTGCCCATCTCTACTTGAAAATATTGAGAGTCCACCATCTTGCCACCATCATTACCTGTCAATGTCCTCCTATCAATATCATCCTACACAGGCTACACACACTGGCCAACTTGTGCATTTTTTGGACATATTTGGGATGCATCATCCCACCATTTTTTCCTTACAGTTGATTGATCATGTGTAAAGTTAGTTCTTGTGTGCAGGCAAGAATGTGCTTTGGGTTCAAGAGGGCAATTCAAGGTCATTTGTGGGCTAAAAGGAATAGGTGTATTGGGAAGTAGGAAAGTCTTCCTGTATCTTGATGTGGTACTGGTTTTCTATGTATGATAATGTACCAAGTCCCCTATGTGTCTAATGCTAATGAAGTAGCTGTGCTGGTAACCATAGTAAGTAAGTAGTAAGGAACAAAATGTGCCCAAGAGCACCAAAACCTGGTAAGTATGTAGTGTAATGTCACTAAGGTATGTAAGTCCAAGGGACTTGTTGCAAATTCATATGCATGTATATGTGTATGAAGCGCAACATCATGGGAGGGCACTGGTGAATCCGTATATTGATCTCAGGTACTGCACATCGCATGTTGCATGTAATCCCCAACATTTCTTGGACAGATCCTGGTAGCCTTGGTTGTACTGATAGTCCCTCTGGATGTGTATACTATTACAGGGCAACTTGCAGCCCGAGGACTTTTCCAAACATCAAATAAGTCTTCCTAGTTAGATAAACCATCCATCTTCCTATTTAGCTAGTACCTCATAGTCCTATAGTAGCCGCGACCAGTTCAGCCGCAGGTTGATCTATTACAAATCACCAGGGTACAGCCACCGCGGTCCATGAGCCGGTATAGTGTAGCGAGCGTTCTTGCCATTGACTGTTGCAGCAGCGCTGCTTTCACGTTGACCAAGGGAAAGGGAATTAAGGGAAAGGGATTGAAAACTATCAATCTACTGTAAAGATGTGTATTCCGCAGTGAATCTGCTCATCTATGTGAGTGAGATTAGCACTGAAGTCAAACTGAAGTAGGTGTGTTGCAGGCATTGGCGGTAACAAGTGATTTTCACAGGGAGAATGATGCATTAGGATGTTCAACGGTGAAGTAACAAAGTTTCATTTGAATGACGCGGAAAACGAGTGCAGGAGATGTAGAGCGAAGAGCGCGCGTGTGCGTCAATGTGGCTGTACAACGATGATTGGTAATACTTTTGGCGGCTGAAGACCCGCGTGGGAACTCGCAGACTCTATATACACACATCCAATGGATCGTCGGTGTATATTCGAGTCTGCCTAGATGACTACAACAATGCATCATGTACATTCATTAAGTTTGTGACAGTACATTAAGGTAAATACACTCTGCAAAAAAAAAAAAAAAATACGGTTGGTGGTTCAAGGAGCCATAGTGGCTCAAGGAACCATAGAACACTGTACAACCTCTGAAATAAAACATCCACATATCGAGCGCATATACCCTTGCCCCATTGATCAAAAATGAAGGCTAAAGATATCTTTGTGGATGTTCCATTTAGGTTTCTGTTCGCAGTTCCATATTCCTGTACTCCTGAAATGATATAATCAACCCAAAATAATATCTGTTCGCTATCATGGTTTTTTGTGGTATGATCTAGGTAAGCTTTTGCAGGAATAACTACTCCACAGAAAGCAAAATAGCAGTGAGACACCAATGATCATGATGAACGGATTCTGGCAAAGTCCGCAGACCAAAACGGAGAAGGAAGGTAGTACGGAATTGCGGGTTTCCGAGGATTATCATCACAGCAGCACTATTGCTCGATATACCTTAAATCAGAGTTTTGTTCGTCTTTCTGAACTGCCTGTCATTGTAACTTCGACCGCGGTAGTGGCTTTCCAAAAATTTGAAATTTATATGGATCCGCCTACTACACGCTAGCAAGAAAGATTGAATAAATTCGGGAGACACTTACATCTTGAAGGAACCAAGAGTTTGCATCGAATGTGTTGCCCAATGCCCAAAAGAAAGACATAAGCACATCTCCCTGTCGCAAAAAAAAGTCGTAATACGTAGCGGCTACTACTAAACTTAAATAGCTGTAAGTGTGGTGCCCACTTATCCACGGCTGTATTGTAACTTGCTTTTTCGACAATCTCTAGAAGGAATTCGATTGATAAGCCATCATCGAAGACTCGCCTGAAGTATTCATCGAGTACAAATGGAGTGTCTCTTGGAAAAAACCCGAGTAAAACTTTGAGAATACGAAGGCGAACGGCTAAGAGAATTGGAATCACAGTATTCCTCGTTTGCGTAGTTGGTTTCCAGCGATGATTCGAATGCTGGTGCTTCTTGAGACTTGATTTGATATACGATTCATTAGAATTTCATTCCTATCGATCTTCGAAGTTTAAGGAATCTTTGGGCCATGAATATTGCCGGTGACGATGCCATATTCTTTCAACGACATCCAACCGTTCACAAGCCTTCGGAACGCAGAGCTACACTCAGTCGCATCGTTTATTGTATCTAGGCAGCGAAATAAATAACGGGCAAACACGTTAAACTTGTGTAAAAAAAAAGGAGGCCAGGACTCACTTCCTTTCGACTTCCATCATCTCGATTCTCCACTTGGAAATTTGACCACTTCTGCTACTTCGGTGCGCTCCTTCGGATTTTTACAGGACCTGTGATTGCCGAACCTTTAGGTTTGGCTCCTTACAAGAACGTAAAGTGCGTGTTGTTTCCAAACCATTCACACGGTCCCTATAAGGAAGCCCTAACCTTAGCATGGACGACTCGGATGAGCGCCCAACGAGCGCCCGTCGTTCTTAACGCATTCTTTTTTTTCCATCATCAGTAGTCCATCCCGTTCGAGTACTTATCCCGCAACTATACACTATGGTATGATAGCAAAGATCATAAAATTCCCTTTTCTTCTACTTCCTTCCCTGCCTCTTTGCTGCCTCTTTAGGGATGCCCACCGTACGTTACGGGTACGGCCGTAGTCTATGGGATCCGCTACGGCACGTTTGAAGCCGTATCCGTGCCGTAGGACTGCTGCTCGAAAGTCCAACGGAACGTACGGAATACGGTACGGGTACTACGGGCGTAGCACGGCCGTATTAATTAAATATATATTATGGATATATTTTGAGGACAAAAATCTGCAACTGATACCTTGTTTGCTACCTAGAATATATTGAGAATATTTTTGCCACACAAAGACAATGATTGTCCAACATTAGCACCCAGATTATGTCAATCTTGAGCATCTGTTGAGCATCTGTTGCGCGTTTAAGTGAAATCATGTCAATTACATAATATTTTAGCAAGTAAAATGACAGCGAATACAGCTCAGACAAGAGACCCACAGATTGACATGCTGAACAACACTCGAATAACTTAATTTGGAGAAGACCGTAACTTCCCGTACACAGCCGTAACGGATATCTTAATATGGAATGTACGGGTGAGTATCCGTACCGGACCCGTACCGTAGCATGAGCTCCAAATTGGCTGACGGTACGGGTTCGTATCCGTAACGGTAACCCGTACTCACCGTACTACAGGTACGGTGGGCATCCCTATGCCTCTTGTCTGCAATATCCTACCTTCAATCTCATTTTGTATCACTTCCAATTAATCAGAAGCAGGCCATATTCAGGCTTCTTGTTAAATGCAAGACCTTCAATATTAGTCATTTCTGAGTGCCTTCTGCTCAGTGTTAGAACAAACCCATAACTTTCAATTTAATCACTTGCTATACATCTCCAACTAAGTAGATTATTGCAAGACAGTCTAACAGGCCCTCAGAAGCTCCTGCAGAGCCCCGCCCGGCCAGGTTAACTTTTTTTACATACCGTTTTGGCCTAATTTACACTAATTTGGACCAGGATTATGACTTTCAATACACCAAATGCATGTTTTTCTGTGGTTTCTGAACAGTCTTTGGTGCACCAGAGTCTTGAAGTCCTTTTTCATGCTGTTATGTCTATCCAGGTATGCTTGACTCCAAATCCTCCTCTGGGTCTAATTTACGCTATAACAAGTAAGGCTTTGAGCTTTGAGGCCTACTTTACACTAAAAGCAGCCAAGGATTCATTAAATCTGGGTCTCAATCTGCACTAATTCGGGCGAACTTCTGGGGGAGCTTCTGGAAGTCTGGTATAACATGCATCTCCGATTTCAAAAGGTTTGGCCCTTCGCCGCTTGCGGCCACCCCCCCAGTCATGGAAAAAGCGCAGAATGTTGACGAATAGCTACCTAGTTCCCTGGTATGCATCTCCTAGAGAATTCATTGAATCCGTGGTCAATGGTCATCGGGGTCTAAGAAAGCTGATGTCATGCGGCAATTGTCTCTGCTGAATAGCGCTCCATGACGGTATATTATTATATTTGGATGCAGCTGACAGTCTTGGGACATCTTATCGTCAAAGTCAATCCAGTGATAAAAATCAGCATTCGGCATCTCCGCGCAGTCGTCCCGCAGTGATGAAGATAACATTCCAGCACATGGGTTTTCGTGCCTAGACTAAAGCACCTATAATAACTTCGAAAGAAAACAATGCGCGGACGTTCCTTCCTTTCCTCCATCCTGCACGAAAATGATCATTGCAGACGAGACACCTCCTTCCCCTTCGAAAAGCAATGCCACATTACAATCTCCATTACTTGAACCTGTATCTCCACCAGCGTACGGCGCTCCCCCTCATCAACAATACCAGCCATATAATGCAGCAGGAAGTTCTGCTGCCTATTCAAGCGGGCCATATAGTCCATTACTTCCGCCAAATCATGCGGCTAATACAGACTTGGAAGCAAATAGTTCAAGAAGAGATTCACCGGCCCAGCGATTCTGGAAAGCATTCGCTGTAGCAGTTCTCATCTACGTTCTCTTAGGGATTTTCTTTGGGACTTTCTCTATTAGCGTGCATAGCTATCAATCAAAGAAGCGTTGGGTGAGTCTTGTAAATCTCGCGTTTAATCTGTTTTTAACGTCTATCAAGTAGTACGATGAATTTCCGATACCCAGCGATATCGCCGTCATTTCGTGTACTAGAGGCACTGAGATGCAGACCAATACTTATGGCTGGAGCTCGCCATTCAGCTCCCCCGAGTTCCCTCTCGATGATTCTGCCGAGAATTCCTTATTATCGAGCACATATGGCTCCGTTCAGACATCCCTCTCCCTCCCCCTCTCCTCCGATACTCTTTTCTTTCTCTCCCGCGGCGCAATATCTAAAGGATCCGTGCACATCGCATCTTCTCCCGATCTGGCGGACGCAGATACTGCTAGAGTCGATGTCAAGATGACATACGTGGACCCAAGGCAGGGCAACCATTCGGATGTGCTAGATCAAACTACTGTCTGCTTGGTTAAAAGGAAGGGAGGAAAAGGAAAGCAAATGGGCGTTGGCTTGTTTTCACCACGACATTGGTCGTCCTCTCCTTACCTCATTCCGCAAATCCACTACGACGTGACGCTCGTACTCCCCGAATCTCGGGGACCCTCCCTCACTCACCTCAACGCATTCGAGACAGACCTCCCAAATTTCCAACATGTTTTTAGCAGGTCGTTGGATGAATTGGTGACGTTTGGGAGGTTGTTATTGAAAGGTGGTAACGGGTTGGTTAGTGCTGTGGTGAGTTTGCGTCTTGCATGAGAATGAAAGGGATAACTGACTCCTGAATTCCCAGTCCTTGACTGCGGATAACGCCACGATACATACTTCCAATGCTGAAATTGATATCCAGGTGTGTATGCACATTCATGTCTCTTCGCAGCATGTATTCACTTATATATCTACTATAGTCTTTGAAAGCCCGCACTGCTTCCCTGTACACTTCAAACGCCCAAACTAAAGGCCACTTTACGACCTCGCATTCGCTAGAGATTAACGGCGCGAATACAAAAGTCAAAGCTTCAATCGATTTGGTTCCTCAAAGCGGCGACAAGGAGGGCAAAGTCGGCATTAAAACGTCGAACAGTTTTATAGAGGCGGTTATCAATGTCCATGAGCCATCATCATCATCGTATTCCGGATTGTCTTTCGACAATTCTTCCGCTTCTTCGTCGTCTTCATCGTCGTCTTCGCCATACTCGCCGACAATATCTGTCTCGACAAGCAACGGTTACATTAGCCTCCTCATGCCTCTCTTGCCTCTAAACTCCGCCCTTTCCCTAACAGCATCCACAACCAACGGACCAATGACAGCAGAGTTACCAGCGACGTATGAAGGATCATATTCCCTATCCACAACGAACGGCAAGGTGGAGACTGAATTTGATCATACGAAAGATCCAGCGGGGTTGGGGAGGAAGAGAAGGCTGGGCTCGGGGACGAGTCCATCAGGGCATTCGTCGATGTTTAGTGATACGATTTATTGGGACGAGAAGAATAAGGAGATGGGGAAGATCAGGATGAAAAGCGTAAATGCAGATGTGCAGCTTGTGCTATAGGTATTCGCTCTAGCAATGACGATGGGCTTCAGTGGACAGTTGGTTGTAGGAACGGACGTGGAGCGCCGGAGGCTGCGCGTAGGTACTTGGAATAAGTACTGTACTATCCTTTCTCTCGATTTTGGTTTGTACTTATATATCTTGTATTATTATTACTACTTGCCAATTTCTGATACATGCGCTTTCTTTACGATTGCTTTTTTTCGGGCTGCATGGAGTCCGTCCAGTCATTATCATGCTGCCACTAGTTATTAACTTCTGGAGAGTATTAAGACATTGAAGAGTGGAAAGTTACGACACATTCAGACTGCATTCGAAAGATACTCAAGTCTCTGATGGTATAACGAATCGAGCTTGTATGTCCAGAGTTCTCTTTTGTCTAGCGAGCCTGAGACGATTTATCTGCCACTCAGAGAGAACGCAACAGGGGAGAACTGAGCCTGTATGGCCTAGAAGGATGAGAAGTACTTTTTTTTGCTTCTATATTCATAGGCGATCGGAAGAGTCTTGCAACTCGAGCCTGAAGCGATCTTTTTGCCATCTCTGGAGTATACAACAGAGTAGACTCCGTTTTGGTGTTCTCTAAGGACATAAGATTCCTGGGCCTGTTACCATATCCCACACGCAGATGGTGGTAGTCTCCGGTAGGCAGACTCGAATACAAATGACGATCCGCATGGATGTATCTATATACACACATCCGCATGGATCGTCAGTGTATAACGAGACGCTTAGAGGAGACTAAGATGGTGGACTCGGAGTTAGATGTGCCAGAGACAATTTGTGCACTGCTACGAGAAAATGCGACGCAGATGGCAACGTTTGCATGCCCTGCAAGTGTATGAAGTTCCTATCCCGTAGTGGCATCCCACAAGCCCACTGTCTTGTCATTTGAGCCTAAAAGGATTTTTCCATAGTCAGGAGAGAATGAATACAATTTACATCATCAAAATCAAGCCCATTGCATGAGTTAGCACTCAAGCTATGACATGTAAGAATACATTTGATGAATCCTTCCTCCATTTCGTTCGAATGCAGTTCTAGACAGAGGGTATCAACTGTTGATAAATTGCAACTCGCAAGACGCTACAGTAGCATATTCTACAGCTGCAGTGCCTCTAGAGTCATCTTACATGAATATACAGCTCGCCAAGGCGGCATGACAAGCCTCCAAGTCACTGTTTGTATTCTCTAGAGTACTTTCGAGAGATGTATTTGATTAGCTGGAATGCATCAAGGTAAGTTGTTGTATCGAGGGGCACTAAAGGCCTGATATAACGTTATACCGTATAAGGGACGATTAGGGAGCAACCGTACCGTTTTAGAAAATCTTAGAGACGAGACGGTGGCATGCCTATCGTAGCCGCTACGTTTGCGTTTGCTCAGCTGGACAGCCTACAAGTTGGACGAGGATTGACCCGCAGATGGCATAACCTCCATGTTCTGAGAGAGTCAAGATATCCAGGTCACGCCCACAAGATTTACGCGGTTTATGCACTGGGATGCTTACTTCGTAAAAACCATCTTACACTGATTATCCGTGGATCATCTTCGAGATTTTATCATACCTTGTCATAAGACTGGTTTTTTACGACATCCCGCCGTCCAGATAATGACTGAATATCTAAAGGACAGATCAATATTGAGCATCGATAGTGGAAATAGCATGGACGGCGCTGGGTATGCCACTGTAGAACTGTGCTCACCGGTTTATGATGCTACGGCCCACGGAGTGATGCAATCGCAGTTGTTTAGTTAGGTTTTATGAATCACATAGAGAGTGCACGAATTCAACTGGAGGTTTCGGCTGAGCGCTGAGGTCCTGATAAATGGAAGACTCGGGAATCGATCAGCGACCATCACGGCGTTGTTTCCAAAACGGGATCAGAGCCTCGTGCATGCTGCAAATGCTTCTCCAATCTAAATATTGAAAGCTGTAATCGTTACTAGTCGAGGCATGCGTATACGAGGGCTCACGGGTGACATTTGTTGGCTATCTCTCAAAGAGAGTTAGGTTGAATCGGATGGTTGCCAATACTGTACTGCGAGTCGATTTCTGCGGAGGTCTGCGATGAACCGTAGTTATATTATAGGATTTAGGTTTGACATGATTGAACTTTTGAAGATTGTGTTCCTTTTAAACCACGGTAAGTTGACATTACATGTTCAAATCGATGAACGGGACATCCGTCATCTATATGACAGATTTTCTTTCCACAGCAGTTTTCGTTGGTGTCCCAAGCAAGATCGCCTAGTTTAGGACCTAAGGCTGCTGATTGATGTTGAGCTCGGATAGCCCCTTGAGCGCACTTCTTGAAACATTCGCATTGATACTGAGATGACCACATTAGCAAGGGAAGCTGTAACAATGAGTCACTAAGTGTAACTCGTACTAAAAGTCCTTGATACGGAACACCACAAGCTTCCCAATCTTCTATGTCACAACAGCATGGCGCTGTATATAAGAAAGTGCGAGGTTCGTCGGGGAACGTACAACAAACCCTCAACGCTGCGCTTAGTGTCTACTACCGTTTTCGATTCACAGTCGATCTCCCGTCTTGATCAATTCGCCTTTTCATCTAGACGTCACCGCATCTAGTTTAAGGTAATTAGCTCGTCGAGTTTCAGAGTTTAACCGCTTACAGTCTTTGATAGTTTGCGATGAAGAAGACCGTTCACTGGGCGAGCAGCAACGAGCTGTTCTACACGACACCCCAGTCACCGACGTCTTCGGGGTCACCGGGGCCCTCCACACCGCCCCCAGCGTTACCCGGAGCTCTATCCATCTCAGAGAGCTTGAGGTTCAAAGCGAGCCTTGGCTTTACTATCGACCTCTCTCTCGAACCTCGGGAGTGGTCTTTGGATAGCTCCTTGTCGCATCAAGCAGCAACGTGGCCGCCGATGTCGCAAATCGACGTCGTGGGCTCAAAGCTCCCTCTCATCATCCATATCAGAGAGCCTAAGGAGGGGATGGGGCTCACTGTCGGAGATCTCCTTGGCCGGCTCTATCTCGCCCTTCAGGAGAAGGTGAGCAAGGAAGAGATGGAACGCGACCGGACAGAGAATCGCGAGGCCATTCAGAAAGCCTTCGAGGAGCGGTGCGCCAAGGAGTTAGAACGGAGTATACCGCGGTCACTGAAGGAGAAAGAGGCCGGAGTGCGACGTATAGATTTTCTTCGAGGGCGCTCCGTCCTGGCGGGATTCGATGTGGTTCCGAGGGAGGTACCAACCCTCAGGCTTCATGTCCGGTGAACCTGTGTTTGGACATCCTTGTCGATATGACGCATATATATTGCATACAATTATTTCGTTACCAAGGTCGGACTTGGAAGATACCCCTACCTACACCCCCCTCCCCCCCCTCACCTGTATAGTTAGTTCTGCCCATGTATGATAGTCATGTATTTCTCTCACATATCATTGTAGAAGATCGTCTTGTCATCCTTACTCATTGCAATATGCTCGTGTTTCATAGCTGTGATCCTGGAGCAGAGCATCTGTTTCGTTCTAAAAGCACAGGAAATGACTGTACGATCCAGCGTAACCATCCCTGTAACCTTTTGTTGGAAGGTCTTTAGCGCCTAGCATTTGGCGCCCCCTCAATATATACGGCGGCGATGTTGAACACCACAGGCAATGTGGACGTTCAGAATGATGAAGCTGCTGATGATCACAAGCATGAGTGTAAGGGATTTGATTCGATTCGATTTTTTTTTGGCTTGGCAGACATAGGCTAGATGCCTAGCATGAATGTTAGTTGAAAATTCAAAACGAATGAATGAAGGAGGAAAGAAATCAGAGAACCCGGTATCGACAGAGCACGAACATTCGCTTCAGACGGCGCTTCCTCAAGTATTCGGTTGAAAAATATCATACGGGTAGTATTGAATGACCGAAGAAAAAAACATAGAAAAACGTTCACCTAAAGGCATTGGAGAAGATTACTAGGTGTACCGTGTCGCACCAAAGCGATGTGATTGACAGACTGCTTGAATAATTCGTTAATCCGAGGACGAAAAGAACATAGAACCGCTTGCCGACAAAATCGACACTGGAGAAGCGCAAAATTCCAAAGCACAGTTCCGTAAGACAGGACTGCTAGCAGAACCCCATAGCAAGTACCACTAGCTGCCTTGTCACAAGCTGTGGGTTTGAAGGATCCGGCTAGCGCGTAGTCTAAGAGATAGTACAGATCCTATCCATGATACTCTGCTGTATCTCTGAAGGATTAAACGAAGGCTCTCGGAAAATTTCACGTATCATGCACTCACAAAGTGAACCTTGGCATTTTTCCTCGATAATGTAGTCTTGAAACGCCAGGGCATGTATCCCGAAGCATCCTGTCGTGGTTCCGAGTCTGTATTTGGTGATAAGATGTAGACCGAGCATAAAGCTCGTACGCGCTACGCATGAAAGACGCGGATACGCACAAGGGTATTTGGGCTGCATTTTCCTCAGCTGTGAATCAGTCCGACGAAGATTATTGGAGTCGGTCGTCGTGTACTGCGATGATATTGCAGCCACGTCTTGCTTTCTCGATCATTCTCGCCAGCGCTTGAGCCTTATAGGCACCTCGAGAAAAGCCTAAACAGTGTCCAGCCTAATAAAACTGTTGCCGATGCATCAGGTCTATATATCTTAGAGAGCTAACGGCACGTATCCAAGAGAATCTTTCCAGATCTCCTATGTACGTTCAAAGCATAATGCATGAGTCTTTTAATTTGAAAACACAAAATAAACGCACCAAGCAAAAGCAAGGTGAATATCTGTTAGCCATGTCTGTTCAGTAGCTCAACGAATTTCAGGATGGTTCAGCGTAGGTCCCAATCCCACTGTTGTAGAAAGTCAGTTGCTCCGAGCTGCTTACATTGGGTTTCCTAGGGTTTCCAACTTTTCTAGGAAAATATTTGGATGTGTTTGAGAAACATGACGATGAGATGATCATGGACCGATAATGAGGTCGTGTAACGCAAATGTTTCGGAGACGATATAGTGTATTTAAATTCGCTGGAAAGCGAAGTGCGAACGAGCGTCTAACGGCGCGTAGTCGTAGACACTAACTCACGTGCACTTCGCCGGTGTTCAGCGTCATCTTCATTGTTCTTTCATGTACTTGTAGGAGTACCACCCAGACCACTTCATCTAATCCAATACTCAGCCTTCAATGGCCGCTCGAAGTGCTCATTCTTCCCCGTACAGAACGCCAACAAAGTCCTCAGTTCTAATTTCTTCGCCCCCATTCATCTCAGCCTCGAAATTCCGGCTCCAAGCCCTCTATTCTGATTTTTCCGGCTCAGAAACACTCGAATCCCGATGCATATCAGGCAAATGTCGATTGGTGGAGGGGAACGTTGGAAAAATACGTTGGAGAGGGCTTTCAAGGGCAAGGTTCGGGTTCGAGCAGACTGGTGCTTAAAGCCGGGAAAGGACTCGTCGATGATTTCACTGTCAGAGTAGAAGGAGTAGGAAAACCTATTGGATTTGATACAGTTATTGTGAGTGACTAACTAGCGTATAAGATACATTACTGATTGCGGAGCGTCCTAGTAAAGACTGAATTGTCAAATCCACCGCCAGTTCTCCTACCGCTACAAACATTCCTCTCATTGGCTACATCGCTCTACGCTTCTTCCAACTCAAAGTCATCTTATTTGACTGCCGTACCGAGCCTCTTTCTTTCCTACCTCGTCGCTAAACCGCTTTGGTGGGCATTAGAGCAGGCAGGAGTTGTCGGCGAAGATAGCTTGGCTAGTAGTGTCTCAAGCATGTTCATTGGGTCGTCTTCTAAGTCCAAGTCATATTCGGCACGCGCTGGTATGGTGATTACGTTCTATTTCATCTTGTGGAACATGCGGGAGAGAAGGTTATGGATAGTCAACGCGATAAGATGAGCTTGGGAGTCCAGCCGATGCGCTGTACACGTTTGATTCGTTTAGAAAGAATTTACGGCTTGTGTTGGCAACCCAGACGAAATCTCAATGAGCGATTTGGATATGAAGGTGTTATTGAGGTATTTAGGAGCGAGAGCAGGGTGTCGTTGTTGTTGACACTGGAGTATGTTAATTCGCTCATTCATTCGTTTTTTTTCAATAATCCCCATTCCATTAGATCATCAAGTTCCTCCAAGACTCTGAGGCTGAAACTGACGCAGAGATTACCACCGTCGACCGAGGTATACTGGAGTTAAAGACTGCAGTAGCGAATCTGCGTTCCCAGATTGAGGGTATCCAGATGAAGAGTGAGAAGTACGTTGTACCCTCCCCCTCCCTTTTCCTTCCTCAACGAAACAATGGTAATAATTCGCAACCTACAGCTGCAAACAAAAAGCTAGTTCCGCACTTGCACAAAATCAAAAGCCCATGGCATTATCCTACCTCCGTTCAAAGAAACTCCTCGATGAACTACTTTCTAAACGGTTGGGTGCATTGGCGAACCTTGAGGGAACATTAATACAGGTCGAAGGAGCTGCTGGGGATATCGAGGTATGCATTTCGCCGTTCTATCGTAGCATTATGCGCTAACCGAAACTCTCACCCGTTAGATCCTTGCCTCATACAAGTCATCCACGAGCACCCTCCGCTCTATCCTCTCCCATCCCTCTCTCCAGCGTGGCTCTATCGAGAAGACGATGGAGGCGATGGCGGAAGCGAACGAGGATGCAAAGGAGATTGATGAGGCTGTGAGATTTGGAGGGGATGTTGCGTTGGGTATCAGTAGTGGTAGCGACGATGAACTAGAGGAAGAGCTAAAGAGGCTTGTTGATGAGTCGGAACAGGAGAAGAAAGAGGAGATGGAGAAGGAGGTGCGTTCGAAGCTGGGAGGAATACCGGAGCTTCCGACGTCTGGCGCTCAGACCGAGCGCAGACCGGATAGTGAGAGGGAAGCTGTTGGTGCATTATGAACGTGTATCGATTTAGAGAATATGCTTGCTGCTACTCATTATACTACTTAGATTAACATCAAGCTTGAACAGATTCATTTTACGGACTTGTACTTAGGCAGCATACATAGTACAGGTATGACGACGAAGTTCACTTATCAGTATAAGGGTACTTGGGCATATTGCGTAATATTGCGTCAAATGACTTCTTTTTTTCATTATGTCTATGAGCTGTAGTGAAGAGCTGATAGTGAACATGTAGTGCGATAAGTACACAATTGAACTTCTTAATCGTTTCCGGCTTCGTATGTACAGCTTTGACCGGGTACCACGTGTCAGTGGGACCTCCAAAGCTTCAGAATTATTTGATCCTTTGCAGCCAAGGGCGCGATGACTTGGTGTACAGCCCGCATTGTCCTGCATCGAGAGGCGCATACTAACCCCTTGATTTCAGTACATCGAAGAAGATGGCCTTGATAGGCCATGCTGCTCAGTGGGTCTAATCTCGTCGCGTTCAACGATGTAATGAAGCGAGTGACGGCTACGATCAACCTCCGAATCGCCATCGCTGTGGAGGACAACCAGGATCGAACATAAACGCCAGGGTGGTATGCGGAGCTCTTCATCTGGGGCTAGTCGTTATCACGATGAGTATGGCGGTCTGTTTGGCGTCGAGAGGTCATTTAGGCTGGTGTTCCCACGGAGGAGATATTGTTCTTTGCAGACACGGATGAGGGGAGGATGGAATGGCGAGGTTTAGAACTTACCTCTGTTGCTTGTAATCTAATCGCGATGCTTCTTTTGTAGGCTGAAAGTCCTTCGTGCGCTGGTAGGACACATTCTTCCGCATCCGCTATGGGTGGAGTTGCCCTGTCGTCTGGCAGAGACAGGAGGATTTAAACAAGACGCGTGAAGCGCAACCTCGAGGCGCTGCTTCCGGTTCCAATCGTCCGGCTTGATTTCTCCTATTCACCGGTATCTTGTCTCTTTTTATGTATGTATATTGTCACCTACTCATGTAGGTCATCTTTATCTCTTTATCTCAGTCTTTCTCTCTGCTCTTGTGTCTCCTCATCGCTTTCGTCTCGTCTCTACGAGCTTGTTAGTCGCTGTTATCATCTGCAGAAATTATGATTCGTCATATAACTTTAAAACGTTTGCTACTCTACTCGCATGTATCCAATATTCATTTTCGCATCCGTTCTATAGTTCAACATCCCAGGCTGCTCGTTGGATCTCCGTAACGTAACGACCTGCATCCAAACATAGCCTGAAGACCGTAATTGACACCATCGACTCCCAAGCTCTGAAATTGTGAGTATTGGAGAGCGACAGACATTGTGGGAATGGGCTTGTAGATGTGGTGACATTTGAGTGAGCCGTCCAGATAGATGATTGTCCGTCTGGAAACAAACGATGTGAAGGAAAGATTGTGCATATCGTTCTAATTTGAGGTTGCATGGATGATGATACATTTAACAAACAGATGAAGTCACTGGGAACCAGGCTTCCAATCAGTTGCTAAATTTCAACTATAGATTTCTCAAGTCGTTTGAGAGCTCTGCTCCTCGCCTTGCTTTTTGTCCTGCTTCTCGTCTTGCTTTTTGCTCTGCTTTCCACGTAGCTTCTTTCTTAGCTACTTGCCCTGCTCCTCGCTTCGTTTCACCCATTCACGCTAAAATCAGTCCCTAGAAGACAATAAGATGGTGAACGGATACTCTATACTAACATACCAGGGGTGTCATCGGAATGTCATCGGAATGTTCCCGTATGAACCGAAGCATCTAGGGACGAAGCCATTCAGGCTCTATAAAATACGTTATAAATTAGGCAAGAAGATACCGGGTAGGTAGTCGGGCCACAACTGGCTAATTAGTTTGATCGTTTTGCCGGGTGTACCCATTTCGTGGTGCCACATTTCCGACAATGCTTCACGGTCGAAACGCACTGAAGGATAAGTACCGTCGAGCGATAGCATAACCGCGAGAATCTGCGAGAATATAGAGGTATTTCGTTGGATTATACCGGAAGAGTGGAACAGAGTGGAACGATACAGTTTTCAACCCTTCGTTCTCCCGGTAAAACTTTTGTATTGATGGGAGCAATCAAAACGTCAAAGCGTAGTTACGGGATGTCGTGAATGTTGTACTGAGACTGAGTGGAGATAGAGAAAAAGATAACTGAGACTATAGGCAAGTGGTTAAATGGCAAAAGAATAGAACCGGGGACTCGGGGAATGTTGATAATTTTTGGGCTCTTACTAAAAGGGAAATGGTAAATACTGTAGGCTTGGTGACAGTATCTATGTATGTAATTAAGCATTTTACGCTTCTAGAAATAGTTGACAGGTGGTTACAGTGACTTGCATTGGAAACGTTAGGCCTAGATTCTGACAACGTATATTTAGTTGGTCACTGCGGAGCCATACAGTATCAACGCAACGAGCAGCAAAAGATTGAGCGTCAATAAATATGTATAGTCGCCGAGCTGCCGGGAGGTATAAGTAAATATACATAACACATTGCTGCGGGCAGTGTGAAAAAAGGTTCCTGAGCTAGATGTGGTATATGAGTGCCATAAAAACACTCTTGTTCTAATGCCATACCCAGTGCCCTGCTTCCAGAAATCACTTTCTTGATTCCTTGTAAGTCTACTAATGTTAATGCAGATTTACATTAAATAATCACTCAATTCACTCCTTAGGCACAATGTTTGCTCATGCTTCAAACTTTCAAATCGAGAAATCAATCTTCACTACTGGTCCTGTGAATGTCACATATCAGGAAACTCATCGAGGTGCAAATCATGGTAGTGCTTGTATGATACAAACCCTAGTATTTTGAATGCTAACACATTTTATATCCACCAGATCAGATTGTTTCAAAACTTTCAATTGCAGATGTTCTCAAGTGTCCCTCTCCAAGTCAATATTTTATTGGACGTGAGGACATACTAGAGAAATTCTCAAGGGCTTTTTCAGCACAAACTGTAACTTTATATGGTAAAAACTTAGATGTACTTCATGATTTTGCAAGACATTGGCTTGAATAGTGAGTTGGATTCTATGAAGCAAATATATTATATATGCTTTAACTCACTGCCTTTATCTTGCTTCAGCCCTGGATCCATTTTGGTAGATGCAAGCTCAGCTCAAACTTTGAATGCCACACTTGGGAAAGAGATCAAAGAACAGGCACTTGAAACTGAATTATTTCTAGTACTGGAAAATGCAGATGCATCTGTGGTGGAAGATTATTTTCATAACCTCCCTGATGCTCCTATCCTTGTCACAAGCACACAGCCAGCAATTTCTAGCTTAGCATCATCCACTGCTTGTGCTTTCAAGCTTCCTGGTTATGTGGATCAACAAGTAATAAGCAAGTTGTTGAGTTCCATTAAAGAAGCCCTTGAGCCTAAACAGCGCATTGTAACACTTGTGGCAAATGGAGGAACTGGGAAGACACAAGCAGTTCTTCAATTTGTTTCCAAGAATATTTTCAGGTGTGCAGGTTCTTAAAAAATTTAGTACAGCAAATGATTCTAAAATTTTCCAGGTTTCCACATATTTGGTTCTTTGATGCCTCCTCCAATGACACCCTTGCTGCTAATTTCAAAGAGCTTGGGAATGCTGCAGGTGTAGGTGAAAATGTGAAAAGTGTCCAGGCCTTTCTAGCTAGGATGAATCAAAATTGGCTTTGCATATTTGACAATGCTGATGACCAGCAGGTTTTCCTAAAGGATTATATTCCAAGCTGCAAACATGGAAATGTGATTGTAACCAGCCGTCTCACGGAGACATCACAAATGGCATCTCCTGGGTGGCACATTCACTTGAGTAATCTCAATGGTGAAAGTGCTGTAGAGCTACTCCTGAAGCATGCAAATGAGGAGAGCTCTGATAAGAATGTAAATGTAGCTTCTGAGGTGGTCACTGCCCTTGGGTTTCATGCTCTTGCTGTATCGACAGCTGGTGCATATATTGGTGCAACGCCAACATGTACATTACAAAACTATATGGCACATTTCAACAAGAAAAGGAGCAGGATCCTTAATTACAGAATGAGATCACTGGATAGCTATGAAAGAACTATGTTCAGTACCTTTCAACTGAGCTTTGATCAACTCAGTCACCCTACTCAGTATCTCATGCAAATATGTTCTTATCTACATCCAACAGCTATTCCTTTGGAGATATTCACCCGTGCAACTGCCTTTAGTGGTAGTGATACTAGTTCTTTGGATTTGGATCCCCCAACTGATAGCATAAATTCCATGAAAGAGTTCTTGTCTCTGTTTGAAGATGAAGAATCATGGGAAGACAGTGTTGTGGAACTGTGTAGGTTATCACTGGCTTCATATGATGCTGTGAGAGCATGCCTTATATTTCACCCAGTACTACATGCCTGTGCTTGTGAGACTGTTTTACCAGGGGAGAACATGTTTCGTGTAGCAATGTTATTACTTGGGCGTGCTATTCCATTAGGAGAGACAAATGAAGACTTCCAATTTCGCCAAAAGTTGGTTGTACATGCCCTTCGTATCCAGGCAGCAAAATTTCCAACTTCTCATGTTCAAGTTGCTTTAGCAACAGTTTTTAGAGACAGTGGGTTCTGGACTAAAACTGAGAAGCTGGAAGAAGAGGTACTTTTGCTGCACAAGGAAGTTGTTGGGGACCGTCACCCTGATACATTGAGATCCATGTACAATCTTGGAAATACATATCGGGCAGGTGGAAAATTAGAGGCAGCTGAAAAACTGCAACAGGAAGGGCTTTTGCTATTAGAGTTACGTTCCTAAATAGGAAGTAGCAGCAGTAAGTCCACACAGGACTTAGTAGTAACGATCACACAGATCGATGGGGGAACGGAGAGGATATTGTTCTTGCAGACACGGATGAGGGAGGGATGGAATGGCGAGGTTTGACACTTAACCTCTGTGCTTGTAATCTAATCCGCATGCTTCTTTTGTAGGCTGAAAGTCCTTCGTTGCGCTTGTAGGACACATTCTTCCGCATCCGCTATGGTGGAGTTGCCCTGTCGTCTGGCAGAGACAGGAGATTTAAACAAGACGCGTGAAGCGCAACCTCGAGGCGCTGCTTCCGGTTCCAATCGTCCGGCTTGATTTCTCTATTCACCGGTATCTTTGTCTCTTTTTATGTATTGTATATTGTCACCTACTCATGTAGTCATCTTATTCTTTTATCTCAGTCTTTCTCTCTGCTCTTGTGTCTCCTCATCGCTTTCGTCTCGTCTCTACGAGCTTTTAGTCGCTGTTATCATCTGCAGAAATTATGATTCGTCATATAACTTTAAAACGTTTGCTACTCTACTCGCATGTATCCAATATTCATTTTCGCATCCGTTCTATAGTTCAACATCCCAGGCTGCTCGTTGGATCTCCGTAACGTAACGGACCTGCATCAAACATAGCCTGAAGACCGTAATTGACACCATCGACTCCCAAGCTCTGAAATTGTGAGTATTGGAGAGCGACAGACATTGTGGGAATGGGCTTGTAGATGTGGTGACATTTGAGTGAGCCGTCCAGATAGATGATTGCCGTCTGGAAACAAACGATGTGAAGGAAAATTGTGCATATCGTTCTAATTTGAGGTTGCATGGATGATGATACATTTAACAAACAGATGAAGTCACTGGGAACCAGGCTTCCAATCAGTTGCTAATTTCAACTATAGATTTCTCAAGTCGTTTTGAGAGCTCTGCTCCTCGCCTTGCTTTTTGTCCTGCTTCTCGTCTTGCTTTTTGCTCTGCTTTCCACGTAGCTTCTTTCTTAGCTACTTGCCCTGCTCCTCGCTTCGTTTCACCCATTCACGCTAAAATCAGTCCCTAGAAGACAATAAGATGGTGAACGGATACTCTATACTAACATACCAGGGGTGTCATCGGAATGTCATCGGAATGTTCCGTTATGAACCGAAGCATCTAGGGACGAAGCCATTCAGGCTCTATAAAATACGTTATAAATTAGGCAAGAAGATACCGGGTAGGTATCGGGCCACAACTGGCTAATTAGTTTGATCGTTTTGCCGGGTGTACCCATTTCGGTGTGCCACATTTCCGACAATGCTCACGGTCGAAACGCACTGAAGGATAAGTACCGTCGAGCGATAGCATAACCGCGAGAATCTGCGAGAATATAGAGGTATTTCGTTGGATTATACCGGAAGAGTGGAACAGAGTGGAACGATACAGTTTTCAAACCCTTCGTTCTCCCGGTAAAACTTTTGTATTGATGGGAGCAATCAAAACGTCAAAGCGTAGTTACGGGATGTCGTGAATGTTTGTACTGAGACTGAGTGGAGATAGAGAAAAAGATAACTGAGGACTATAGGCAAGTGGTTAAATGGCAAAAGAATAGAACCGGGACTCGGGAATGTTGATAATTTTTTGGGCTCTTACTAAAAGGAAAGGTGAAATACTGTAGGCTTGTGACAGTATCTATGTATGTAATTAAGCATTTTACGCTTCTAGAAATAGATGACAGGTGGTTACAGTGACTTAACTTCTTAATCGTTTCCGGCTTCGTATGTACAGCTTTGACCGGGTACCACGTGTCAGTGGCTCCAAAGCTTCAGAATTATTTGATCCTTTGCAGCCAAGGGCGCGATGACTCAGTGCACAGCCTGAAATACCCGGCATCGAGAGGCGCATACTACCCCTTGATTTTAGTACATCGAAGAAGATGGTCTTGATAGCCTATAGGTCATGTTGCTTGGGTCTAATCTTGTCGCGTTCACGAAGGGAGTGACGGCTACGATCAACCTCCGAAACGCCATCGCTGCAGAGGACAATCAGGATCCACATAAACGCCAGGGTGGTACGATCTGGGGCTGGTCGTTATCACGATGAGTATGACAGTCTGTTTGGCGCCGAGGAATCCTGTAGGCTGGTGTTCCCCATGCACTCCGCGGGATCCATTATAATACAGCCATAATTAGTACTGAAAAACCTTTTGTAAATAATATAATATTTTGTATGATTTTTCATATGAAAAAGAGCTAAGATTTCCCCCCGAGAAATGGATGGGGAAAGCGCTTCAATTTCCCTGCAAAAGTGAAGGTCTTTTGCGATTGGGAAAGACGGTCCTTTACTCATGTAAAAGCTTAACTATTACGCCCTAACAACACAGTAGCAAGAAGACAAAGGTCCTTTGTCTCGCGTAATTTTCTAACTATTACACTGTAGCAATAAAACAAAGTTCCATTGGCTTGTTGTTACAGCGCTTTTCATTGGTCTGCGGAATACAAAAATTAAATTAAATTGAGTGCCTACCTCGGCTCCAGCGGCACTACAGCTCTTTCCTTCTCCCATAATGTAAAATGCCCTTCTTCTGTAGGGTCCTTACCTGCCTTTGAGGCAAAGTCAATAAACGGATATCAGAAAGGGGATCTGGAAAGCTTCAGCACTGGGGAGATGTTCAAGCGCTTTACAACGGACTCATTTACGGCGGACTCGAAAGGTCTAAACTTGACCAACGCTATGATCTGTTGTAGATTACGCTTTGACTTGCTTACTAAAGAATGTATGCAACTCCGGATCTACCATCGGAGCTTCATACGTTCCACATATACTTTGCTTAGTGTTTACTCATCCCATTAGTAATACATGGAACTCATAGGAAAGTAGTAGAAGTATCTAGAATACCCATTGTACAGTATATAAGGCCTACTTTCTGAGGCCAAATAGTAATAAGTCACCTGCAGTTCCCATAACCAATCAGAGCCTCACAGCTCCGAGTCACCGCTGCGCCGCATTTCTACGACATGATCCAGGAGCACCGAGTGACTAGAGATGGGCATGAATAGCGAATATTTGCAAATATTCACGGATATTTGGTATTCGTTATTCGTGAATAGAGTATTTTTTTTGACAAATATATTTGTGACATGAATGTTTACTCGAGTGGAAATATCTGTTTCAGAACCACAAATATTCGTGGTCATTTAATTGTGAATATTCATGAATACTTGTAGATAGCTAATACTCAACTTGGGCATAGAAATAACAACTTAAAAGTACTTATAAGTTCACTATTAGTACTCAATATGTATCAAAACAGCTACAATACATATATACAATTTTGGCATGTCTGGGAATTGAACTCAGCTGGTTAGCTATTGTCAGAAGGCCTGACCTTAATCCAGAGTCGGCGCCGACAACCACTTACAACCACCAAGCCATATGGATTTTGTTACATTTACCTAACCATACATGTATATACCTATCCAAACAATGTTCCAAAACTTATACTAAGTTTATTTATCCATAAATGTACTTAAACAGCTAAGTACATAAGTCAATCATAATTTTTTTTCTTTCAATGAATACTGGCTACCCAGAAAAGTAACCGGAATTTTTGCCGGCCAGCCTGGCACAAAAAATTCTGGTTACTTTTCCAGGTAGCGAGTATATTCGAGTATTTGTCTCGAAATACTTGTATTTGTGTATATTTGTTACTCGAGTGTTTATAACTGAAGATACTTGAGTATTTATCCGAGTATAAATAGTTGATTTTGTAAGTAAATATTGGTGACACAAATGACGAATATACTCGAGTACATATTTGTGCCCACCTCTATGAGCGACAGGCCCTTCTTTAAGCTCAGCATCATCCTACAATACTAGTCCCACAGTCTCGTATCCCAAGCATGTTTCGAGTGCTCAATTCCATTTCATCACCTCAGATGACGTGATCCGGCAAATTTCCCAGTGTTGACCTTGAATGACAGCATTGTTGTGACTCGTCAAAGCTCCTGGGAGTATGGTTGCGGCTCATCCTCCAGTCAGCGCTCACACCCCACATAAGAAATCATCCAGCTCAATTAGCAGTCTTCCAGTCCCTCCTTGTTGCACTCCTACACCTTCCCGTTTGGTCCTCGACCATGCTTCACACCCATCAGTATAGTGTTGCCGCAGCTCGGGCAAAATTTGGCTCAAGCTGATTTTGCCCAAGCCGAGCCAAGCCACCAGCTGCATTTACCCATCCAGCTTGCAACGGCTTATGAGAAATAATGAAGAAAAGAGCAAAGAGCAAAGGGTCAATGATCCCGGGGTGCTCTGAGGTACTCTAGAGCCCTCATCAAATCTCCCTATCACCAGAGCAGTGAGAAAAACATGCCCATCAATGAGCAAAACGCTGTCGACATCGTCAAGGGACCAATTAGCGCCCATCATGTCAAACTTTACATTTTAATAGCGATGATTGCGAAAGTGATCCATTTCAAGTTCTTTCACCATGTACATAGTGGAGAGGTAGATACAGTACCATCTAAACCCACCATTCCTTCTCTGGCAAGGTTTTTTCTGTACCGGCTTCAGATGGCTCAGCTAGAGATTTTCAAGCCAAGCTGCAGCTTCATGAGCCGGCTAGCAGCTAGCGGAGCCATGGCAACACTACATCAGTATTGTCCCAACTCTCAGAATACTTACTTGTATATACAAGCATCCAATGAGAATGACTCATTGCATCGAACAAGAACTTTACTGTTTACACGTGACGAAATTTATGTCGGATGACATTTAGTATGGGAGAAGGAAAGAGCTGTAGTGCCGCTGATGCCAAGGTAGGCACTCAATTTTACTTTATTTTTGTATTCTGCAGACCAATGAAAAGCACTGTAAGATGTAATAGTGGAACTTTTACACAAGTAAAAGACCATCTTTGCTGAGTGCAAAAAATCTTCACTTTCGAAGGCAAATGAAGCGCTTTCCCCATTCATTTTTCGGGGGAAATCTTAGGTCTTTTTCATATGAAAAATCATACAAAATATCATATCATTTACAAAAGGGTTTTCAATACTAATTACAGCTGTATTATAATGGATCCCATGGAGTGATGGAGGGAATATTGTTTGTAGACACGGACGAGGAGAAGATGAAGTCGCGAGGTTAGAACTTACCTCTCTGTTGCTCCTAATACAATCGTGATTGCTTCTTTTGTGGGCTGAAAGTCCTTAGGACACATTCCTCCGCATCCGCTATGGAGGCGTGCGCTGCGCCCAATTTATTTATTCGATATTTGTTCTATGATTTTTAAGCGCCATTGGGCGCATATCCCGCCCAGCGCACATAAACCTGATGAACAGTTACAATCACCTGTTTCTCAACTCAAAATGGCCTAGTGATGAGAGGCGCGCCGCGAAGGCTCGGAGTGAACGGCAATCACATAATCATTTGGGGGGGGGGGGGGGGGGGGGGGTGGGGTTACTGCCGACGGATGAGCAGATATCTTTCTTCTGGGCATTGGGCAATGCATTCAATGCAATCTGGTGTGTGTCGAGCAGTGGTGTAGCTGTGATGATAATCCTCGGAAACCCGCAATTCCATACTACCTCCTTTCTCCGCTTGGTCTGCCGACTTTGCCCTAATTCCGTTCGTCATGATCATTGGAATCTCTTTTTTTATTTCACTGCTGTTTTGCTTGCTGTGGATAGCAATTCCGGAAAGACCGCACTCCAAAACCATGAAGCGAACTGAGATATTATTGTGGGTTGATACAATTTCAATAGTGGTAATGCAAACAGAAACCCAAATGTATGCTGTTGATTCGGAGTACCGATGAGGCAGGACTTGCAGCATGTGAGAGTCCGTCCGAGTAGGGGCACACATTGGGAGTGGAGTCTAGTGCTGGTAGAGGTACCTTGAACCCTGAACTTACCTCACCTTGGTTCTAACCAAGTTTGATCACCTTGCGACCTTGCCTTGACCATTTAGATACATCCTTTTTTTTCGTATTTCCAGCTTGTTGCTCATGGACGTAGTTCTAACGCTTGTGGGACCATTCTTATTCTGTTGCATTCGGCTCCTCGTTCATCGATGTTTTTTAATGACTAAGTAGGAGTACATGCTCAAATCTCTTTAAGGTGAAGACTTCGACGCAATTTGTGCAAAGCCGGATCCAAATTTGGAACGTTACTTCGAGTCACCTCAGCAAGGCCATCAACCTTGCCTCGCCCAGACTTGATCGAGGTACCGAGTCTGCCACCTCAGTCTCAGCTCTACCCTGCTCTACTTTACCTTGCAGCAACACTAATGGAGGTTTTGTCGAGCCTTCCACTTCTTGTAAGATCGTGGAGACTTGACAACTTGCCAATTTAATATAAGCGTTGGGAATATAAGATGACACAAGGAGTCTTTGGCAATCCGTCAAATGGCTTCAACTACAATCCCCAATGGAATAACAATCCCTTCATTCAACAATTCTCTTGGTGCACTCTTCATAGACTCTAGTTTCGCCACAGTGTCAGACCATAGTTCTCTTTTTCTCCGGTTTATTGACGTCTCTTACAGGCTATATGGTGCCACCTGTGTGCAAACATTCTTGTACCTCACTTCGCGCTGTTGCCAATTTGATACTTGGGCAATGACATGCTTTGTCCTGGTCTTGTTGTGAGCATTAATCCTTCAATAGTTTTCTGCATCGCTAAAATGTTCCTAGTGTACGATTTTCATACATTATTCTGACAACAGTTGCTTATAAACTCTTAACAGGCTTTGGATACAGTACATCATTGCCTCTACTCCGCTGGGATATATAGAATTCTCATTACTGATTTTCTCAACCCTATTGCGCTTACGGTTGGAGGTCCAAATAGTGGTTCAAAGTAAGTGTCACACTTGCTCGAGTACTACTATACAGTTGATTTTCTGAAAGGCTCCTTACTATGGTAAGATATTCTTTTAGCAGCTCGCGTCGCATCTGACTTGGACTATGATCCAGGATGAGGGCCTTGTTGGTGTATGTTAACCAATGTTTGAGCCTACTGTTTAAGTAATCTAGTAATCTTCCTTTTCAGATTAGTATCATTCTTCTTATCCAACTGTTCATGGTGCACATCTCTCTACTGAGTATACTTATTGGAAAATGCTGACTCAAATATTCAGATTCTTCTGCTTTCACCTGTGGGTCACCAGTGCTATAGCATACATTAAACCTATTAGGATTGCATTGGTGTTTTTTACTGTAAGCATACCTACACTGCTCTTGCATTTGGTATTGATCGGGATACTTAGCTTTAGAGGTGGGCATGAATATGTACTCGAGTATATTCGTCATTCGTGTCATGAATATTTACTTACAAAATCAACTATTTATACTCGGATAAATACTTGAGTATCTTCAGTTATAAACACTCGAGTAACAAATATACACGAATACAAGTATTTCGGGACAAATACTTGAATATACTCGCTACCCGTAACCGGAATCTTTTGTGCCAGGCTGGCCGGCAAAAATTCCGGTTACTTTTCTGGGTAGCCAGTATTCATTGAAAGAAAAAAAAATATAATTGACTTATGTACTTAGCTGTTTAAGTATATTTATGGATAAATAAACTTAGTATATGTTTTGGAACATTGTTTGGATAGGTATATACATGTATGGTTAGGTAAATGTAACAAAATCCATATGGCTTGGTGGTTGTAAGTGGTTGTCGGCGCCGACTCTGGATTAAGGTCAGGCCTTCCGACAATAGCTAATCCTTAGCGCAGCTATCGCGGCAATCCCCGACAGGCCTCTGACCGGGTACTCCTCTAAAGGCTATGATACATCAGCAAAAAGGGGTTAAACCTATGATGACCTAGGGAACCTAGGCTACCCTGGTCACCCTGGTCACCATGGTCACCTTGGGTCTTCCAGGCTACCCCAGGCTACCTTAGGCTACCTCAGGTTACCTCAGGTTTACTCAGGTTTACTCAGGTCTACTCAGGTTGCCTCAAATTCCCAAGGTTTATCCCTAAATCCTAGGCAACCTAGGTGACCTCAAAGAAACTGAGGCAGTCTAGGCAACCTAGGTGGCCTAGGAGACCTAGGTATCCTTAGGTTCCCTTAAGTCTCTTTAGGTCATTGTGGGTCAACCTAAAGTCAGCCCTGGGCCCAGACCATTTTTCCTGATGTAATAACTAAAATCGCAAATGTATCAACCGTGTAATGCACTGAAGTTCATGAACATGATTGTTAAGCAAAAATCAAGTTTACCAAGGAAACTGCTTCACATGCATTGTCCAGGTCCCTTTGAGAGGACACTGTGGATACTCACATTCCAGTGATTGTCCAGTGCACCGACAAATCCAAACGTTCCCGCATTGACCCCCACCGCAAGTTCCAAGTCGCAGAATCGGTGAAAGTTCTCCACATCGCAGGACAACACGTAAGGTCATGAACATGGACGTGATGTCTGCCCCAATAAAGACGATGAACTTTTGTCAACAACAAGCCAGCAATTAATGACCTGAAAGTTGTTGTAGAGCACCTGATGTGGGTAAGGCATATACATGCTCTGAGCTGTAAGCACATTGGCCAACGCGAGGTTGGAGAATGCCAGGAGTAAATTGGAGTGTGCATGTCTTTGCTAAACACTTCATTATAATCTGATCAACAAGAGCACCTTTATTCATGCGCCGAGGTATAATAGTCTGCAGAGAAGACAATTTGAGTGAAAAGGAGTTCTGTCTAAGTGCTTCATCACACAATGGTAAACACAAGTCAGCAAAGAGGACAGCGACGCAAGATATAAATCAGATGTTCTGTTAAATGTATGGGTCTAAATCCAATGACCAATGAAGACGATGGGGCAGACAAAAAGCAAGATGTAAAAATCAAATATATCAATTGCGAGACCGTGAAAAAAAATGTAAAGTTTCAGTTCCATTTTGTTCTGATCATTGTTGACAGAACCCTCCCTTCCCTTCGGTCAGTGTCGGGGACCAGTGAGTTCAATTCCCAGACATGCCAAAATTGTATATATGTATTGTAGCTGTTTTGATACATATTGAGTACTAATAGTGAACTTATAAGTACTTTTAAGTTGTTATTTCTATGCCCAAGTTGAGTATTAGCTATCTACAAGTATTCGTGAATATTCACGATTCAATGACCACGAATATTTGTGGTTCTGAAACAGATATTTCCACTCGAGTAAACATTTGTGTCACGAATATATTTGTCAAAAAAAATACTCTATTCACGAATAACAAATACCAAATATCCATGAACATTTGCAAATATTCGCTATTCGTGCCCATCTCTACTTAGCTTGCACTGTCTATTCTCAATTGTGGCATGTAGCTAAGTCTTTGCTCTATGGGATATGCAAGCTTATTTCTAGTTCTGATAGGGGCAGCATCTGGTAGGTCGCGTTCTTAATTTAAGTACTATAATTTCTCTCAGTAAGTAATAATCACTACACTAACAGCATTTGCAATTCTGGGATATCAAGACCACGCTACAGAATTTTCATTAAACCCAGATTTATTGGAATTTGCAGTGAGAATCTTCTTAGCTTCATAAATTTGTGACTCATGTCATTTATTTAAGCTGGCATTTAGAGTGTCAACTGCAAGTGGGATTGCTTTCGATACAATTCTTACTATAACACTCAGTGAGTGCTTTCCAGAGCAATCCCCACCAAATCCCGATGAATGATTCAAAATACACAGCATCAAGCCTGTACCGCGCTCGTTCAGGGATTAAAAAGTTAGTGCAAGTAGTTCCATCTTCCATTTTTTTTCATCAACTTTTTTTTGCGGAAGGTCCAACCATATTATCAATTTAATCGTTATTGCAACTGTAAACACAAATTTGATCACAATGTCAGTAAGGGAGCAGTGCTTATATATTGCTTTGTACTCATGCCTTGCACAGACTCCTGTCACTTGCTCAGTTGATTACTGTGAGCTTTTGATTCCGGGTAGAAATTTCGAACAACTTGATGATCTTTAATCATAGTTTATGACCTTGCCATCTACAGAATACTGGAGTGCAATTGTATTTGTTCTCCCCAAGTCCTACATGAACTGCTTCCTTGCCACGTCAGGACAGACTCCATCTTTATAATAATCAAAATTATCCATCTAATTTCTTAACCAGGTTGAACTATCGGGATTATCTCCAAAAGAAGTTGAACACTGACAATAACACCGCTAACTGGGTGAGCTTGGAAACAATGAGAGCTCATCCGGGAAATAACAGTCAACATGATTCAGTAAGTGGGCTTCTATTTTTGTGTGATCCTTTCACTAATTGTTCATCAGACCCCAAATACCATGAGCCTTAGGGATGGTATTGAAGTGCACATCAAAACAAAGCCTGCTGATATCATGGCTGTTTGAAGGCATGAGTGTCAAATTTGTTGGGTCTTAGAAAATATTTATGAGGTGCTCGGATGACTTAATGTGAACCTCCCATGTAAGATGCAAGATACTCTGTTATTCAAAAGCTGTCTTATTGAAAGATTTCTTTCTAAAAACATTTTCTTTTGATTTTTCTGACTTTTTGTCACATTAAAATGAGCAAAAGCTTCCAAATACGGTAGTACAGTAAGGCAGCCCGATATTTTTGACTGATGCGATATACCACTTTGACATTCCTTTTTTTTGGACACATTCACAGTCAACAGGGCTTAAATGCACATGTAAAGATTTACTGATACTTGTATTACAGCTTGGTCTATATGCTACTTATACATTGCAAGAAATAGAGAGAGAGAAGATGAAACAGAGGGATACATAGCCATAGCGAATCAAGCAGTTATGAAGTATCAACAAGAAAAAAAGAGGAAAAATCAGATATATATATTTGTATAATCACATGCATGCAAGCAGGGCAACAGTGCAGCCAGAATGAATAGCATAAGTAATAAGATAGAGGACAGGCAAACCCGGCCAACCCCACGTGGCAGATCGTGACGCCCTTTATTTGGTAATTCTCATCAGTATAGCTACTTTTCAATAAATTGTGCTCTTTCTAAGGGCTATTGACAAAATCTGCTCCCAACGATCAATGAGAACGTATCTCATCTCAATGATCAGCTTTTTTCTATACTTTTAAACTAAAAAATGAGAGAGAAATATGAGATACAATTCTGGCTACTTCCGCTAATCGCGCTAATCACAAAAAGTAAGATTTCTGTATAAGCTTTTCCATCGTTTACTTTCTTTTTCTTCGCGTTTACAGATGGGCAAGTGCAAAAATTGGGTACAGAGCCATGTTTGAAACTGGATCTATTGCTTTTATCCGGAGTCCATTCGAGAGGAGGACCTTCATTGGAACACCTTGGAAGCATTGGAGCAGGTTCCTTTGATTACAATCCATTGATTTGTTGTATGGACTTACCAATTCATGGATACTTATGCTTGAGGACTGAATGGATGACAAGCTGCTTGGGCTGCTTGCAAATACAGAGGTCACCGGCGTATACTTCCTGATTCAATTATGCAAGAATTGCTTGACGAAAACATCACCTAGTACATATTCTTATTGTTATTATTGCATTGTATATGCTTATCCTGTATCCATGGTCATATATGTATCATATCTTTGCTTGTATATAGTTATAGTGTACACTTCTTCACTTGTAATTAGCAATACTCATACATCTTGATAGTATTTTGTATATAACTCGCACAGATTCCATTGAAAAATCACAGGTAAAATTGGATAACCTTATGAGATGTATTTAAATGAAATGTTCGAGGTGGATTTTGTATAACAACTCTGGTTGGGCTAACAAGAGGCGAAGAAGAGTTTACGCATGGAAAATTACTAAATAAGGAGCGTGATGTAACATGTGACATGCTCACGTGGGGTTGGCTGGGTTTGCCTGTCCTCTATCTTACAAGAAACCATAAACCATAAACATGCAAAAATGACTGAGTTATGGCAAATAATAATAATTTCTGCAGATGATAACTGCCACTAACAAGTCTGGGGAGATAAGATGAAAGCAATGAGAGAAAGAGGAAGTCTGAGTAAGAGTCTAAGAGAGACAAAAGATGAGTAGGAATCATCATACAAAAAGATGCCTGAATAGGGAAAATCAAGCTGTAGTCATCAGCAAAACCTGGATAATTGCCATAGCTGTTATAGCAAGCCATAGCAAGCCATATCAGCCATAGAACTATGAACTGCTATGAATTGCTATGGGTAGCTATGAGTTACTACTTCCCAAATTATATTGCCTATTGACAGATGTCATGCTCTATAGCAATCCATAGCAGCCTATAGCAGCCTAGTGATGGTTCCAGGTTGGGTTCAGGTCAGAAGATCCCAATCCAACCTGGACCTGGCTCCTTACCCGATCCTGGCAACTCAGGTTCAGGTTTCCCGCGAATATGCCAAATTTTTGGAAAGACCTTGAGAATGCGATTCTTGACAAGTTTGCTTCTAGAGACGGTATAAGAGAGCTATAGTAAGCCCAAGCTGATAGCTGTAACAAGTCTAGTAAGTGTGGAAGTACTCAGACCAACAGAGCCACGGTATTGAACTGAATATCAGCTCTAAGTAGTTTGTAGGAATCCATAGTCTGGTAGCAGAGTCTCACTGGCATGTCAACGCCAGCACTCATATTAAAAGAGGCACATCGCTCACATAGACTCAAGCTCAAAAGGATACACTCTGAAGACAAGTAACTCAGGGATTATGGAAGGATATGGACTTCGCGAAATGGGACAGAACCAATTCAAGTGGGCTAATGTCAAGATTTTCATGATAGCCGAAGGGTACTTCAAAGCTTGATACCAAGGAAGTGCTAATAATTTGTTTGGCACCGAACAACAGATAAATGGCATATGCCAAAAAGAACAAAACCAGAACAGAAGGATTGATGAAGCCAAGAGAGCATACATAGACCCTTGAGGTGACGTGTACCAGTATTGGAAGGCATACATGTCTGCCAAGAAACAGAAGAAACAATGCGTAATAAACAGAGATTTGAGCTAGGAGAATAACACTGTACATTAGTTGGTGTTTTCCCACATGAATATACTTCAGGGATATAGGAATATGGATATGATTGGGAAGCTACGAGGACAGAGAATGATAATACGAAGGAAAGAAAGGAGGACACAATAAGTTATGACAAGAAACAGAACTATGATGGGATTAGTGAGCACGGCACTGGGCATGTGTCAGCTACATAGCAGTACGCGTCGCCCAGGAAAGGACCAAAGGTGCATAACCCAGATAGAAATAGGGTGTAATACCCATAAGAAGCAGACAAACGGACATTAGGGTTGCAGATATATGCATATACGGACTATTTTATGATAATTTCTCCTTTTCTGAACAAGTTGTACCATTTCTCCGGATTCTCGAAGTACTTTATTATTTAACCAGTGTCTGGCTGAGAGTAGTATAGAAGCCTAGCTATATTTCCTTTGCAAAACAAGTTACCTTTGGACCTCATTTGTTGCTAGTGTGAATCCTTGTTGACATAGCTACAGCTGAGACAGGAAAGATACCACTCCCTTGTGAACCAAAGTAATACTTTGTGTGGTACAGAAAGAGTTGTTTATTGTGCCCAGCATTAGTGACTTATAACCCTAGCGATTGTGAAAACCCCAACTTAAACCAAGTCAAATTGTTGTAGTTTTGAGGAGTCTAGTGTGACCACCGAGAAACAACCATCTCTTGCAACTGAGCTCAGGTGTACAGGAAACAAACTGTCTGTTGTCCTGAGTGGTTTTGCCCTACTGTTGGGAATCACTTTGTTGAACCAAGCCATATTGTTGGTGGTTCTTTTTGTTGTCATTGTTATATTGTTGCCCCTATCATTGCCCTGAATCAGTATAGATTGATTAGAAAAGGAGATCCTATCCTTCAATCATCTACCAGCAGCACTTTGAGAAACACCAGTCAATTTTGAGAGACAAATAGAGTATTTTCTTTGCGGAACCTTTGACAATGCACCCTCGCTATTTAAATTGATAGCCAAACCCCCTGTATTCCGATCATTTAGTGTTTATTACTCTGCACTACTTGAATCAACAGAACCACAGCTCGTTACCGCCAAACCGGGTCCGGGTTATCCTGAGATTTTTGAGGAAGTCAAAATTAAGATATATGCTGTTATATTTACTCTATATAACAGATCCACTTCAAAGGGATATCAAAAATCATAACTGCATACCCTAAAGGAGTTCTGTGATGCTTTAAAATGCACCTAAGGTTCAAGTGACAGGAGCTAACCACTGTAGCAACAATCACAAGTTGTATAGCCTGTTGAGAATTTTTGCACAAGTGTTTGATAAGTAGTATTGTAATAGTACTTTCATTAGGGCATTGGTATCATTAGCTTACAGTAATAAGTACATAGAAGCATTGAATATCATCAGCAAAACTTGTATGACGTGGGCAGTGCTTGAGCAAACTGTCCAGAGTTCCCAGCGCTCCAGTGTCCCAGCACTCAGATAGTCTGGCCAATACAGGAGGGGGCCCCCAGAAGCTCCCAGAGGCCGCAAAATTACCTTATTTGGAAATAACATATGATTTTACATTTCTGACAGCACTGGCCAGTGCTGGGAGCTCTGGGAGCGCTGGGAATTTCAAGTATTGCTGTGGGAATTACAATGCAAAATACAGGTTTTGCTGATGATTTATTAACTCAACTAGTATGAGTCTCTGGTGTTCATTGTTGGTACCATACTATTAGACTCTACTAAGTACTACTAATTTATATAATTTTTAACACCTACATATAGTAAGTACTCACTGAAGCTAGAAGCTCAGGGCTCTACCACTAAGACAAAGTGAACATTTTGCTACCATTACATACTTGTAGAGATGATATCTCTTTAATTCAATATGAATATAAGTATTAATGCTGCTCTACTCTATGCTTGTGTAGGAAGTTGATACTAGGTTTAAAAAAGGTCATGAAATATGACTTAAGACATCTAAATTAGACAACCAGTCAAAAAAAAATTGGGTTTTTGGTCAGGTTCCAGGTTTGAATATCTCAACCCGACCCGGACCCGGACCTACTGGCTGACCCAGAAACATTACTATCTAAGCAGAACATAGCTCTGGATAGATGGGGACCTTGCTATGGGTGCTATGAGTGCTATCCAGTTCACCCAGGTTTTGCTGATGTATACTAACTGGAGCTGGAAGCAGTGCCTTGAGGTTGCACTTTATGTGTCTTGTTTAGATACTCATGTCTCTGCAAGAACAACTCTACCCATAGCAGATGCAGAGGAGCACACAAAGGACTTCCAGCCAACAAAGATAGCCATTGCAATTAGAATCCATCCAACCAACAGAGAGGTAAGCTCTAAACTTTCATCTTCTCCTTGTCCATGTCTGCAAAGAACAATATCTCCTTCATAGGGAACATCACTCTAAACAACCTCTCAATGCCAAAGAGACCATCATACTGTTAATGGGAGCCCACTTAGCACAGCAGATTCCGGGTGACTTGAAGAGATACCTACAAATGATTTGCTTCAATTGTTGCAGGCAAAGATTCAACAGGAAAGCAGGGTGGAATCAGAGGCAGGTGTGCCCCCACATATAAGGAGTCCAGTGGTCATGATTTATGAATTGCAAATTTTTCTTAACTGGGATCAATATGTAGTAGCATCAGCAACAGGGTTGCAGTTGACCAGGTATTTACCAGGTTTTGACTAAATTCAGACCCATCTAGACCGAAGTCAAGGACCATAGACCAGCAAGGTCAATCAACGGGCCGAGCCCCAAATGCCAAGTGCTCATTGACATTTTCTCGCCAGCACAAAGCATTTTAAGACTACGGTTAGTTATTTAATGTAAAAATATGTATTGTACGTTTACAGTTCAACAGTTATATGCATTATTTTCATGAATGGAGCCCTCATTGGAATCCTGCACCTTGTCAAATGAACTGAATAGATAAAAGGCAATGTGTCTGAAGGATGTTGTTTAAATAATGCGCTCGAGCTCATAAATGAGAAAGGGCACTCACCGAGACTACTGCATATGCTTGTATCAAGATGCTTATAAAACCCCATGGCTACGAGCTCTTTCACTGAGTTTGGAGCCTCTACTAGAAGAAATCTCCTGTTTGGGATAAACTATTGGATGCACTAGTTGACATACCAAGGGTGAAACATAGGATTGGCGTGAAGCTCGTAAGTATGTTTGTTATACACATTGGAGGCAGAAGCGGGCTGGAGGCATGTCAGACATATGATGTAGAATGACATTCTATTCCCATTCCCAGTGTAGGCAGTAAAAAAAGCACAAGACAATGTTTAGCGTGTACTTTAGGACTGATACATTGCACTCAATAGATGAACTATTGTTTCTTGAGGACATGGGCAGCACAACGGAAGCCTATAGAGTTGGTACATTAGGATCCAAGCAGAAACAAAATGAAAAAAAAAACGCACTGGTGCTTATCAATCTTCTCTGCCTCTCTGTACTTCCTCAACCATCTCCTCAGTACTCTGTCTCCTCATCCAAAGCACCTTGGTCAGCATCCTAGCCTCCAACATACCCTTTCTCTTACCAGTACCTGTACAGTAGTATGTCTCCCTTTGTGCTTTGCAGCCAAAGGTCACAAATATGGCCCCGAGAGTGCACAGTGGTTGGTTTGATAATGACATGGCCATTCTTGATGAGCTTTTTAACATGCATGCAAGTTGATGTTCCCAATCTTGGCCTGCTCAGCGGGGTTGAGCCAGATTTAATGCTTTCCTATGCTGGTGACTAATGCAGCAAGGCACTTTTGTGAGCAGAGGTTGTCTGTAGATAGATTAGAAAATCAAGTATTAGAAGACCTTAAGTGGAAAAAATGGCAGACCTTGCAGGAATGACAAAACGACAAAGCTTTTGAAGAAAATCTAGCATCTCCATTTCTGCAGATGATTCCGATATTGAAGCAGCTGGTGTGGTATCAAGTATGGAGATTGAGTAGATATTGTTGGATGAGATGGAAGATCAAGAACAAGTTTGTTGATGTTGAGGTCAGGTGTATTTACAAAAATATACACAATAATAGTATACAAGCATGTACAGGTCTATCAATACACTATGAACAAAACATAAAGCAATAAAGCAAATTTCACAGCAGGTGACTCTTTTAAAAGCAAATTTTGAAGCAAAGTAAATTCCAAATTGTTAATTGTCAGTTTCCCCGTCATCACCATTTTCATCATCAAACTTGTTGCCCAGTTCCATGTCCCTAGAAAGCATTTCATGTCGCACCTGTTCTATATCCAGTGTCATTTTCCCTTGGTTCCAGTATTCCACCATAAAAGCAAAAGATTGAGATGATTGAGCTCCATTTGCCTTGGGAGCAAATGCAGGATAATCAAAAAGATTTTCCAGTTTCCATGCCTCCGGATCATCTATGCTCTCCAACTCCGACCCTTCCTCTTCAGCCTCTTCCAGATCCTTGTCTGCAGACTCCCTCAGATCTCTTGTGACCTCATCAAAGGTTGAAACCCGAGGTTCCGCCGTTGGACTTTGCTCTTCATCAGGTTCAGCACTTGGCTCAGGATCATCGATGTTGAGCTCATCCAACCCTGCTGAGATTTCAGCCTCTACATTGTCACAAGCTGGAGCGGGAGTCGTAGCCAGGTTGATTCGATTAATGTCGTCCTTGTGTGCACACTTTTGTTGGTAGCTCGGTGGTGCTCCATGTTCTCAATGAATATGCTGTTTTAAGACAACAGTCTTTTGCGCTTTTTCTGCACCCATCTGATTCCAAACCTTTGTGTGGGTTCCTGTTAGAAGACTGAAGAAGTACTCCATTGATGCTGAATTGGGAACCATGCTATCAATTCTCATGGCCATGTCCACCATACTACTTCCAGCAGCATTGCTAGGGTTGCTTGAATGTTCTCGCCAGATTTGAACAATGTTCACATATGTATTCTGATACAGTTTGTTAGGAACCACATAGTGAAGATGAGAACTGATAGACTTACTTGACTTTTTGCGTCGTCGCGATGATATTGGAGGCTCATTCTTTCATCAGACCATTTTCCAGTTCCGCCAAGATACTCAGTGAAGGTCTTCCGAAAGGTTCCATCAGGTTCCTTATCATAAAAGCACATGTAAACCCTATGGACAATATCCCACAGTCCTGTGACAGTCTGAAATGGACTTCCTTCCTTGAATGCTTTTTGGCAAATATATGGGTTAAATATGAGTCCCAAGACAAAACGTCCTGATCAGCGTTTTTCCAGCATTTCTCCAGACTAGTGTGAACCTTCTTTCAAATCTGAGAGTCAATACAATGATCTGGATGAACATAATAAAGATATCCCATAAGCAGAAGAACAGTATCGAGGTGGCAGTTATCAGCCTGTGCAGCATTTGTAGCGATAGCAAATGGCCAGAGGAGATCACGCAAGCTAAAAGAGTAAGAATGTCAAAGAAAGAAAAAAGATTACTAGAGTGTTTCTATGTACCTCTTGATGTTGGTCCAAAAACTAGGTCCCTCGATGATTTTCAAAATCAATCTAAAACAACAATCCAAGCACATTTTTCACGGAGTAGACGGCACATTTTAGCGGATTTGCCACTTGCATCTGTACACCATGCAACAAGAAGAACCAAGAGAACCTTTGTAACATACTCTATCTCCCGAAGAACAATATCAAGGAGAGTTTCGGTGGTTTTTGGCTTTGATGAAATGTCTGTGATGTTGAGGATATATGGCTATAAAATTAGGTTAGTGATTGAGTCCTAAAATTAGGTAATATAAAATTAGGTAAAATTAGGTAATCCTTATCAGATAAGGATTCCATTGTTCAGCATACCTGATATTCAACGTTCATCATACCTGCAATAAGACTCTTCTTTGCAATATTCTTCCAGCCATCAGCTTGCCCAGTAGTGTAGCAATTTTGAACTTCATTCTTGGTTCGAGCATCAGCCTTTGCAACTTCCTTATCAAGGATCCATCCAGACAAAACATCATGGCCAGGTAAAACAGAGCCCAGAACCCATTGGCAAAAAAAAAAATTGATGCCAAAAAGGATGCTCAATAACACGCCAAGAAACAATACCTGACACCATCAACCAGCACAATTCAGCATGAAATTTGCTCAACATTGCACTTGAAATTGGATGAGGTGCAGTCTCCCCATAAAATGGTATGTTTACCATAACTGAACGCACAGAGGAAACACTGGAAGAGTGGGAGGAAGCATGCAATAGAAGCGGAGGTGCAAGGGTTGCTTCAATACCCTGCGACGCACTGGGTGAATTCAATGTAGGACCTCCTGGTATAGCTGTTTCGATGTTTTTGACAGCTCGAGTTGCAGAACACTGATGCTTGGCTGCAATGTTTGCATTTGCAAGATCTTTAACTGCAGTAGGAGCATATGGGCAGTTACAAAGGTGCTTCCATAAGTGGTCAACCTTTCCAGCAAGAATCCGTAATTCAATCAAGGAACTGAAGGTGCAAGGGATATCTGGATCACCACTGAACATTGTGTCAATGACTAATGTAAAAATCAATCCGCTTTCTATACTTTCTCTAAGTAAACAATTAACTCACCTTCCTGTTCAATAACAGTGGGATCCCTGAATGTCGAAATCCTTCCAACAGCCAATGCTGCATTGTCCTGATCTATGAGGAAGTTGATGATCTTTTGGACACAATACTTGCAAAGTGATTGTTTATGCAAATGATTGTTTTTATAATGACGGAAATCTTTGTGAAAGTGGTCCCATACTTCCAAAGCAGCCGGCATGGAACAAAAATGTAAGATAAAGAGTCTACAAAGCACAGAGATAGTGAAAAACGTGTAAAAACAGAAAAGGGCGGTCGACCGGCTTGACCTGTGGGAACCTGGTGTCAAACTTGGTCAATGGTCTGGACCAACTGGGTCAACCATCGAGTCAAGGTCAAGCACTGCAACCCTGATCAGCAAAACCTGTATGATGTGGGCAGTGCTTGAGCGAACTGTCCAGAGCTCCCAGCGCTCCAGCGTCCCAGCACTCAGATGGTCCGGCTGATGCAGGAGGGGGCCCCCAGAAGCTCCCAGAGGCCGCAAAATTACCTTATTTGGAAATAACATATGATTTGATATCTCTGACAGCACTGGCAAGCGCTGGCCAGTGCTGGGAGCTCTAGGAGCACTGGGAATCTTAAGTATTGCTGTGGGAATTAAAATGCAAAATACAGGTTTTGCTGATGTAGTACAGGGAATAAAGACTATATTGGCTGCAAGGTAGTGCTAACAAAATCTGGCAGAGGCTTGTTTTCTAGTGCATCACTGTCAGAACTATTGGTTGCTAAGGGTGGACATGACTCCGGGTCCCGGTAAACCTGCACCTGTGGTGCAGGTACCTGGGCATCCAAACCCTTGACCTGCGACCTGCACAAGACCTGTGCAGGTTTACCTGCAGGTACCTGCAAACCTGTACCACTATTTATACCTGCCTATAAACTCACAAATTTAAATGAATAAGTACATGTTTTATATTAAAATGGCATAGGTATCACTACAAAGTAGCCCTACATCATACTCAGGTCACAATTATACCAAATTTATTTGCAAATGGACTAATTTTTAGTGTCTAGTATTCCGGGTCCACAGGTACCTGCAGGTAAACCTGCCAACTTTGAGAAAAACTGCAACCTGCAACCTGCATAACCCGTGGGAAACCGGTACCGGGACCCGCAGGTTAAAATACCGGCCGGTATTCCCACGGGTTTACCTGCCGGTACCTGTTAAGGAACTGGACTCATGTCCATCCTTATTGGTTGCTGTTACTTGGTGTTGTTCCAATGTGCACTAATCTCATGTTGTGCACTTCGAGCTTCTTCTAGCAGATGATTTTGTCTGTCTGTTAAGGATATACTGGCAGTTGGATTTGAATTATGAACTGGTGAATCGGAGTTTGAAGGGTCTGAAGTGATGATGCAAGTTTCTGAGGGTATTTACTCCTGTATGAATAATAAGTATGCAAAAATTACACAAGTCTGGATTGAAGACTCTGACCTCCAGAACAGCTTGTGCCAGATTTACCCTCAGAGAAGATCCACCGGCAAAGACTCTGGTTTCAGAGTGTATGGTAATACCAAGGACTCTCTTGGCCATGCTGGCCTCAGAGTGTATGGTGTAACAGTGCTTGGAAGTGCTTGACCTTGTGCAGCTCAAGGAAAATTTACAGACTGGTTTGATTCTCCTGCTGACCTAGAGTTAGTAGCGGTTTGGTCAGGTTGTCTTTGTGTGACAGTTACAGGTGTAGCCTGTTGTCTATGCTTTCTAGATACACAGCTCTGTCCAACACCATATGAGAAAAATGAAGATGATTGCAGATGCCACATAGAGAGCAATATCTCCTGAGTTGGAGAGAGCCATTGGTTCACTAAGAACAAGTGATGTTTGATATCATGGAGTGTTGAATCCTGAAATGGTATTAAAAGCTCAAATTTGAAAAAGCTATGGAGTGTTACAATGGTCATCAGTAAAATGGTAAATAGCCTTTTCAGCACTTTTTTGTAACTTTTTCTGAACTGGATCAAACTTTTAAAACTCAGGTCACATCCTTTTTTAAGTTTGGAGGATCTTGTAAAAGGATGGAAAAAGGTCACCAAAAGTTCCAAAATAAGTTTATATAAAAGCCCTACTACACAAGACAAAATTCTTTTGATAATAGTGAAATCATGTACAGCATGAACATGGAAAAGAGGAAAAGCAATTCTATTGGGATGTTATGGATATCAACATGCAGGTACTTGCAAATTAGAGCTAACTAAAAGTTCCTGCACCCAATTGCACTCAGTCACATAAGCTCTAGCTCTTCCACTCCTACCCAGCTACCATAAATCATCTTGAGGTTTCTTGAACCATTGCACAGTACACCTGTTACGAATGTCCTTATTTTATCTAACACATGGTATTATTTCCTTATCATTTTCCTTTGTTTACCATTATATATGTATAAGTGTGTGCTTGTTTAGATGTGCAGTTATACTAATTAGGTTCTGTCAATTAGAGTATGATTGTTTCTGATCATAACACATGCTAGCATGTCCATACTTGTACAATCAATCTACCATTACTTATTGCCATTTACTTATTGTCTTTCATTGTTTCATGCATTGTTACCATACAGTCAGGGTATAGGGCTGTGGGCTTAGGGTTCGTACTTTAGTATATATAGTAGCAGTAGCTGTAGCTTAGTCCTTAGCTTCAATCTTGTCAATACCTCCTAGTTCTCAATATCATCTTCTCTTTTCCTCATTGTTCTTGCCTTTGCCTAAGTCAGAAGTTGTGATGCCTGGTACCTTGTGTTGTGGGGAACTAGTTGCTGACAACACCAATGCATTTGGAACAAGGCTATGGTACTCAGACAACACCCAGCATAAATTGAGACACTGAAGAATATGGCTCAGTCAATGGTCAAGATACAAAAACAGAGAGAAGCTCATAGTGATGATCCAAGTCATGGATTCTGGGAATATGAATCAATACAATTGTGACTCTGGTAAATAATGGGAAGTAAATCAAGTTCCAGCATTGGTAAGGAAAAAACATGCACTCACGTTTGCACAAATTGGTATTTATATCAATATGAATTTTTTGAAAATGCCAACACCAAGCCTGCATAGTGCTCAATGTTGGTATCTGGCAAAATTACATGATGATTTATACACCGTAATCTCAAAAACATGTACATCTATATTACCCTCAGGAGGATTCAAGAATTCAAAGAATGACTGAGGATGAGGATGGAATGTGAGCCATGGAAAAAAGAACTTGGCATGAACACCAAGGGCTGAAGAGTGACTGAAGATTGAGGATATGAACAAATGAAAAAGCATTAGTAACTGCACATGCAACTATACAGTATTAGAGTTTCGACTGACTTTGGAGAATAATTATCATGGCAGCGGTGGGCGTTAATCTCTGCTCCAGACTCATGTCATATCTCATACATCCTCCTTGCTCACTCAGACTACTTCTTCAAATACCATCAAAATCCATGGTACTTTTAAATACCAAGTTTTCATTCTTGGCTACCAAGTTAGTGTTTTGTTATCAGTTTACTCCAAATTCATGTAACAGTTGGTCAATGAGCATTCCCATATGAAATCAAGTCAGTTTATGTCAGTATGAAGTATGGCGACAAGTTCAGGAAAAGTTCACTAATAGTTCGAAAAAAGTAGAATCGAAAAAAAGATCCAAACGAAAAGGAAAACTTCGAAAAAAGCTGCAGAAAATAAGCCCAAAAAAGATCTGAGTGGAAAAAGGATCAAAAAGGTCTGAAAACATTGATTGCCATTTTACTGATGGTGGCGGACACAGCTATCATGGCAGTGATTGCTGAACCCTTAGGTTTGGCCAGATTATCCGGAATCTTGGGAGTCCGAGTCAGTGTCCGAGTCCAAGTCCAAGTCCAAGTCAGTGGTCAACCTTGGACTATGCAGTGGTATTTAAAGGATAGAATTATACTATATACTCCAGTATATGTTGCTGCAAAAGAGGTATTGACTCGGAACAATGAGTTGGGCAGGCTGTATCCCCAAATTTAGTTAAGCGCTCTTGATGCATCTCTACTGCTGCTACAATGGTTACTCTTAAGGTCCTAGCCCAGACAGTTCGAAATGGGTCTCAATTACTTCTTTCTCAAGTTATTGTGCTTGTCAAGAATGATATTTTGCTGCTTTATCCTTCCTCTGCACTTCCTGCCAATACTGTGGCAATTATTCCTGATGAAACCATTGCGTTTATAAAACAAACATGTTCAATGAGTGAAGAAGATGTTGAAGCATGCTGGGAGGGAGTCAAGACGACTGTTGCAATGGTGTCGCATTGAATTTACTCTATGGACATGGAAGTTCTAGTTGAGGAAACGTAGCGCCCATGATTAGCACCTAGTATAGCATGTATAACTGGCCTCCAGCTACCGTATAGTATGAGTACTGATATTATTCTAGAATACTGACTCGGACTTGACTCGGATGCTGACTCAGACTCAGGCTCGGACACTGACTTGGACTTGGACTGGGACTGTGACTTGGAGTCCTGAGTTTCCAGGTGCTCTCGGTTTGGCTTACTCACTGGCAGAGACAGAAGGATTTGAACAAGACACGTAAAACGCAACCTCAAGATGCTGCTTCCGGTTCTAGTCATTCAGCTTGCCCTATTCGCCGGTATCTTGTCTCTTCTTATGTATATTGTTGCCTATTCATATGAGTCATCTTTTACCTCTTTATCTCAGTCTTTCTCTCTGTTCTGCCTCCTCATCACTTTTGCCTTGTCTCCCCAAATTTGTCAGTCACTGTTGTCAACTGCAGAAATCATTATTCATCATATAACTTTGAAACGTTTGAAACATTTGCTACTCTACTCGCATGTATCTCCAATATTCATTTTTGCATCCATTCTATAGTTCAACATGTTCAACATCCCAGGCTACTTGTTCGATTTCCTTAACGTAACGACCTGGTAGCCTGAAGACAGTAATTGACACCATCATCTCCCAAGCTTTGAAATTTCCAGTATTGGAGAGCAACAGACATTGTAGGAATGGGCCTGTAGATGAGGTGACATTTGAGTGAGTCGTCCAGAATCAGACAGATGATTGTCCATATGGAAAGAGCTGGTTTCCAGAACAAATAAGCAATATTAAGGAAGATGTGCATATCGTTCCAATTTGAGGTTGCATGGATGATGGTGCATTTAACAAACAGACAAAGTCACTGGGAGCCAGGCTTCCAATCGGTTGCTAAATTTCAACTACACATTTCTCAAGTTGCTTGAGAGCTTTGCTCCTTGCCTTGCTTTTTGCCCTGCTTCTCGCATAGCTTCTTTCTTAGCTGCTCGCCCTGCTTCTTGCTTCATTTCACCCATTCACACCAAAAATCAGTCCCTAGAAGACAATAAGATGGTGAACAGATACTCTATACTAACATACCAGGGGTGTCATTGATGTGTTCCCATATGAACCGAAGCATCCAGGGACAAAGCCATTCAGGCTCTATAAAATATGTTATAATGAGGCAAGAAGATATAGATTAAGCATACCGGGTAGGTAGTCAGGCCACAACTGACGAATTAGTTTGATCATTTTACCGGGTGTACCCATTTTGTGGTGCCACATTTCCGACAATGCTTCACAGTCGAAATGCACTGAAGGATAAGTACCATAAAGTGATGGCATAACCGCAAGAATATAGAGGTATTTCATTGGATTATACCGGAAGAGTGGGACAATGCAGTTTTCAACCCCTTTGTTCTCCCATGCGCAGTCCAAGGCATAAGCAGCATCACCATTGCATTCAGGGCTACTATACTCCTTTGGAGCACAATATTTTGCAAATATTTTGAGTTCTTCATATGTGAGCACAAGCCCATAGAGCGCAGGAATAACAGGGGCCATTGTCGCTAGGTTCAAGTTGACAAATATGCGACTGTCACACCAAAATTGAGGTCACGTTCATTCTCCGTAATCTTGTCCCTGGCCATCCTTAGCACTAACAGAACCCCATAGCAAGTACCAAGCTGTGGATTTGAAGGATCCGGATAGTCCACAGCCTGAGAGATAGCACAAATCCTATCAATGATACTCTGCTGTATCCCGGGGGAACCATAGACTGAACATAAAGCTTGTACACGCTACGCATGACGTTTTCAGTATCTATGAAGAAAAAAGACACGGACGGTACGCACAAAGGTATTTGGGCTGCATCTCCCTCAGTTGGGAAATTGTGAATCAATCCAACCAAGATTATTGGAGCCAGTCATTGTGTACTGCAATGATATTGCAGAGTATCAGAGTATTGCAACCATATCTTGCCTTCTCGAGCATTCTCGTCAGTGCTTGAGCCTGATATGCACCTTGAGAAAAGCCTAAACAGTGTTGAGCCTGATAAAACTGTTGCCAATTGAAAGAGTTAGTTCAGCACCTATTAACTTAGTTCTTTTGACTCTTGCCTATCACTAGTTTTCAACATTTACTTTATGGTTAGCTCAATGACTTCCAGAATAGTTCAGTGTAGGTCCTAACAAGCCAGTTGTTCATCATCCGCTTAGAATTGGTTTCCTAGGTTTCCAACTTGATTTGGATCATGGCAATGAGATATCTGATCATGGACTAATAATGAGGTTTTGTAATGTGAATGTTTCTTCAACTTTCGAAGACAATATGATGTACACTTGAAACTGGTACTGTGGCCACAGAGCAAGCACTGATTGACATGCTACCAGTCTTCCGACTCCGAGCATCTTCATTGTTCTTTCATGCATGATGTATGTGTAGGAGTACCACCCAATACTACTTCATCTAATCTAATACTCAGCCCTTAATGGCCACTCAAAGAGCTCATTCTTCCCTGTACAGAATGCCATCCAAGCCCTCAGCTATATTCTCCTTGCCCCCATTCATTTCAGCTTCACATCCCAGCTCAAATCCCTCTATTTTGATTTTTCAAGTCAGAAACACTCAAATCCCGCGTCCTACCAGGCAAATGTTGATTGGCAGAGGGTACCATTGGAGAGGGCTTTCAAATTCAAGGGCAAGGTTCAGGCTCAAGCAGACTGGTGCTTAAAGCCAGCAAAGGACTTGTCAATGATTTCAGAGTAGAAGGAGTAGGAAAACCTATCAGATTTTGATACAGTTATTGTGAGTGGCTAACTAGTGTATAAGATACATTACTGATTGCAGAGCATCCTAGTATCAAATGATCTGGTTAGAACAACATGTATGCCTACGTAGCAAGGTTTGCCCCCCACTCTTCAGTGGCTGATGCCATCACGGTTTGTTTTTGGGACCATGCAATGGCTATATTCAACTTAAACGAGAACATTGACAATGAGCTCTAAGAGCCACTTACAATGCTGATGCCCTTTCTTGTTGGTGTCATCATCAACTTGTTGCTGAGCAAAAACTTACTCCTGAAGAAATAGCTTTGTTGGAAACAATTATGCATATGCGATCAACCGACACTTTTACAAAGGCAATATGCATCAAGTCGTTCTTGCTGTACCTCCCAATGCAAAGCTATGCAACCTAACCCATTCTTAGTGGTATTGATTCTCCTACATATCAATGCACCTCATGTATTCGATGAGCATCATCATCATCTGCATCATCTTTTGTTTCGTCCAATCTGCCAACACCTTTTCCTTGTTCAATTTGAAGGTACAATAAATGTGCAATGTCGACGGTATATTGATACTGCTTTGGAGCTGCCGTTTAGGACTACTTACATCTCAAAGTTCATCTTATGGGATTTGATTCAAATTCATTCTCATTCTACTCAAGGATAGGTCGGGGATGTGGAAGATCAAGATCTGTTGATTCATTACAGATGGTATGAATTATGCACCATTGCCCTACTTTCATCAGTTCTCCCCTCCTATTTTATTCTCCACTTGAGCTTTTGTTTCTTCTCTACAATGACCCCAGAAGAACAGAGCGCACTCAAAGAAATTGGTCTAACAATCTCTTGGTTGCTATTTTTATGTCCTTTTTCTATGGTATGCGTCGAATTTACCCCTCTCAAGGAGCTCACTGCAGCTAACTGCCCTTCCAGGAATGTATCTTTCGATATTTCCTATTGCTGTTACCACCTCGCTGTAGGTAATGTTTCTCTTAAGTTGTAACACAAAGACTCATCATGTTCGCGATGGCATTGTAGTCGTAATGGCATCCTTAAAGGTGTCAATAACAGAGCCAGCCTTTCCATGTTCATTCTTACACTGCTTACATTTCTGAGCACTACCTTATTCTGGACAATGTATATTGCTGTGAGCTTGATTTTGGCTTGATTTCACTTTATCTACTGACTGGAAGCTCATATTTAAATTAATCTGCTAGAAATATACTGCCACCATCAGGCTCAACCTCTACTCAAACTTTGATGCCTCTATTGTGGATCGAGCGGTAGCTAGTAGACAAGCATTCCAATTTTCCATGGTTATTCTGTGGCCCCAACTTATTAATGTTAGTGTCAATGGATTGTATTGCTGGCACTTGAAACTTACATTGAAATAGTTTATGGTCGGAGATGCAATCATCGTAAGTCTGGATGAGATTGGCAATAGTATTTTTGTACTTGTGCTGATAATATAGTCCACTAGGTCTGGCGAGTTTGGATACTCTATAGTGAGAGGAAGTATGTTCGGATTTCACTGGTTGTGCTATGGGTCTTAACTTGTTGTGAGTGCTTGTCAAGTATCAAGATACGGCTCCTCCCCTAATCTTAGTGCTCTAATGTAGTATCATACACTGCCTACACAGGATGGCGACAGCATTTGATGATTATAAATGGAACTGGTGCTTTTGACACAATCGCTCTTGGAGAACCTTCAAGTCATCTGCTTCTTGATGTCCTGTCACCTGTGGAACAAACATTATTGGTACCTGTCTTATTGGATTAAAGGCTTGGTGCTCAAGTTTTTCCCATCTCATTTGAATATTCTTCTGACCTTTTACTTAAGGGAATTTCGCCGGTACATCCGAATGAATACTGGTGGAAAAGGAAAATCCACTGTTATTCAGAGATGTCTGGATCTCATGACAGAAACCGGGATATTGTATTGCATATTGCAGGTCCACATTTATTGCCAGGAAGAATATTGTATGACTGACGTTGTAATTCTGTAGTTCACCTTCCTGATGCTCAACTCTGTTCAAAGTAGCAATAATGAGCCATCTGGGGGAGCAATGGACATTGCAACCCACCTCATAATTGAGGCAGCAATCGTTATTGGCGCAATTTATCCCATCCTCACAGTCATTCTGGTGTTGCAGTCACGATCCATAGCAGCTACATCTCATGTACGAGAGCCTGGATCCACAGGAAGCTCGGCAAATGATCCCAGCATACAATTTGGGACAAACAGTATTGCAACGGTAGATTTTCGTACCAATGATTCTTATTCTGGTACAAATTTGTTTCATATGAGTATGAATTCTTCGAAGGTTTGATCTGGACTACTATGCATACTATTTATCATGTGCAACCCCTTCTTTTATTTACTTACTTATTTAAAAGACTTCAAAAGAATGGGAATGAAGTTTGATAAAGATTCAAAGTACTTACTTTTCTTTGACTAGGCCTCAAATCATAATGTTCAAGAGGCCCATTGTATGCACCAATCCTACTGTAAAACTTTCTTGCCCCAATGACTACAATCTCTTAGCTCTCCATGAGATTTCTATCGCAAGACTAAGAGTTGCTATGGTCTCTATGGCCATTGCCTAGTTCAGTTTTATCAACTGGACCTTCCAATCTCTTCTCTATAACAAGCTTTGCCAGGTAATCAGAACCTTCATGCTGGAGTGCTCAGGGTGTCACTGTTAAGGTTTTGACAAGACTAAGTACTTAATCACGAGTCATAACACTCAACACCCTCGCAAGTCACTACTGTCTCTCTTGATATCAAACAATGATCATAAGGATCATGCTGAAAGGCATTGTACTTCCTATTGGTTCAACTTTAGACAAAAATTGAGCAATCCAAGCAAGTTCATTGTCCCTATACCGCAACTATACCGAGATATTAGAAACAATCGAGCAAATTACCCTAGAAGGAGCGTGGGGACAGTACCTATTTTATTTGCAACAAGACCAGATATTATTCCGCTCAGTCCACTGCAGGCATTACAAATAATGGAAACCAAATAGAAGAAAAAGCTGGTCGGTATGATTGCGGAGCTCAAAGCTGCCACATACATCAGCAAAACCTGTATTTTCACTGGAGGTCTCCAGAGATCTCTGGAGCTTGACAGCTGTCAAAAAAACGGTCAATTTTCTCCAGAGATCTCCAGAGGTCTCTGGAATAGGGTACCTTGCTCCAGAGATGTCCCAAATGAATGGGTTTTCTCCAGCAAAAATACGGGTTTTGCTGATGTATGTCGTAACTGTCATGACTATTAACAATGCAAGCAAATGTATGAACAAACAACTCACATGTCACACCACCAATAATTAGAGTGTGAGCAAAGGAACTTATTTCGCTACCTTATCTACCTTATTTCAATATATTCAAGGATTATTCTGTTTGACAACCCCATACTTTTTGATAATATCTGACAACCCTTTCCTTACAAAATTTACATCAGGGGTTGTTGGTCAGATCTTCTGTCGTCAAGACCGAGCCACCGCCAGTGATAATCATTTTATTTTATTCGTGTCTGGTGATTTCAGTTTGGGACCGAAATACATAGCATCAGTTTTCAGGCACGTCTCTGTGTAAAAGATGTGTGTAGGACGTTTCCCACTGAGGCTCTAGGGCTCTGCGTCGTAGCCATATTTACGGATTGTACGGTCGGCATTCACAGTTACAGAACCGTACCGTCGAATTTGGAGGAGCCGTATGTATACAGCATATGTACGGCTTCCCCAATACTCATTATATCTATTCGCTGCTGTTAGTAGGAATGAATATCTCCTTAATGAAGATATTCCAGGCAACGTCTTAGGCAACAAGATTTTTTCTCGGTCTTGACATCGCAATCTACGGTGATACAGTACAGAAAACGCCATACTGTAACTGTACCGTCGAGCTTAAAATCGATATGGGGTACGGCTGTAACCGTATACGGTACAGTGCAGAGCCCTACTAAAAATATCAATATGTAAATTTGGTGCTTAGGCACTCATTATAAGGACAGGGAGTGGCCAAATTAATTTGACAAACCATCGCCATGATATTAGCCGCTAGCTTCCAGAGGAGAACCGGCCTGCAACAACGGGGTTGCTGGATAAGTATAAACAACAACCCCTTGGGAAAGGGGTTGTCAAACAGAATAATCCTATATTCAAGGTACCTTATTTTTCCCACACTGAGACAAATTACCTTGGCGAAATGTAACTACCTTATGATTGCGTGGCAACCTTATTACGGCATTTACATTCTTCCTTCGATGTACCATACATACCGCATACACCTCAAGCAATTACTGTATAGGGCTTGCCACAGTCCCATAAAGGTCACGACCGTCAAAAACACGGTTGTAACCGTCTCCGAATATCCTGAGAGCAACCTGAGACGGTACGGTAGCTCCCGTGACTGTCCTGTATACGGTTTCTCACACCCTTAATGACCAACAAGGTCAAAATCACGCCGAAAGTGCAGAAAAATCCGCTCGAATGAAATACTAATTGATTTGCCAGCTTTTGTGTAAAAAATCACTTATGAGTGAAATTTTGAGCAAAAAATGACCATTCAGTCAGGCTATCTATCTTAATGAAAATACACTTATCATTTGAGCATTCAGTTAAAACTGAAAAAAAGACTGAAATATCAGCTACACTAGCAGCCAGACCTGATGGCCCCCCAGCAACCTACTGAAGGACCAGATCTTATTTGGCGGATAATTCTATTAACCAACCCCGCTGCTCAAACACAATCCTGCTACAACCCTCTTTCAATGAGTTGCCTCTGGAGCAGCCCTAGTGCGATAGGCGGAGCCCCCGCAGAGCTCTGCCGAGAATGTCACAAACAAGCAATTAGATGTATTTATTTTAAAGAAGCTGGATACTCGAATCAACAACACTGCTTTTTGGTCACAAACCAACAGAACCCAGCTGTTTCTCAATGGGACCGCGCCAGTTTACCCACCTGCCTACCAACATTTATAACCGCTGAGTTAACGCTGGACTCAGCAGAAGTAAACATTCTGGAATGAAGAAGAGCGGGACAGGCAGGAGCTTGCTAACAAGTGTGCAAGTGGTATTTTAGGAATTATACATCAGTACATATACTGTACGACGACGACCGAAAGTTCAGCCAAATTTAGCGTTACGGGCTGAACTTGGGCGACAAACAGTTCAGGCATCATAGGCACCGACAAAATTCCGTATTTAGGATTAAAAATCCAATGCTGAAGCATTACGGAGGGATTTTTTCCAGTTCATGACCCTGTGTTATGCGTTGCGAATCGAGATTTTTGTGAGTTCAGAAGGCATGCGTGATTACTGAACTTTCGGTCATGTTGGTCATCGTTGTAAAGTAGTTTGACCAGTGCCGAAGGACCAGACAACTGATACCCAGTACTTTCCGCACATGCTAAAAGACAGATGACTGGAAGGGAAAGTGCTGCTGGAGATTTGCGAAAGAGAGATTACAGTTGAAATATTCTAATTCACCAGCCATCAGTCACATCACTCCGAACATCTGCCGCTTCACAGCTTCAATGAAAAAAATCTGTAGGCTGGGTTGTTATGATTTGCATCAAAATGAGGGATTGTGCTCAGGCAGCGGGGTTGGTTAATAGAATTATCCTTATTTGGCTGTGATTCAATACCTGACTTGGGGGACCCATCTGTTTTTTGCTGCTAGTGTAGCACATATTTCAGTCATTTTTTCAGTTTTAACTGAATACACAACTAATAAGTTTATTTTCATTAAGATAGATAGCTCAACTGAATGATTATTTTTTGCTCAAAGTTTCACTCATAAGTGATTTTTTACATGAAAATTAGCAAATCAATTAATATTTCATTCGAGCGGATTTTTTTGCACTTTTGGTGTGAATTTTAATACAATAAATTACCTAGGTGAATTTACAGCTGACTGAATGTGCCTACATCTATTTTAGATCTATTGAAAGTACTATAGAGGCCTGTAAATGGCCATTACAAGATCATTTCCGGAACTTTTCACACACCCCTACATCAGGAAAAACTGTTTGGGCCTTGGATGGCCTGAAGTTAACCTCAAGGTAACTCAAAGACACCTAGGCCACCTAGGCCACCTAGGTTGCCTAGGTTCCTTTAGGATGACCTAGGAATTAGGGGGTGGACTTTTGACAACCTGAGTCACCTGAGAAAACCTGAGAAAACCTGAGAAAACCTGAGAAACCTGAGAAAACCTGAGGAAACCTGGAAGAACCCTGGGGAAACCTCAGGCAGCCTGAGATAGTCCTAGGTAACCTAGGAGGCCTAGGCTGCCTAGGCCATCCCAAGTCCAGCCCCTGTAACCTAGGAGGCTTAGGTTACCTAGGCTATCCTTGGCCCAGACCATTTTTCCTGATGTAGAGGATACAAATAGCAAAGACTGAGTCTCTCTGTATGCTGGAAGCCATTTTATGAAACATTTTGGTTCAGTGAAGCTCATAGTGTAAGGTGCGCAGATGATTTTTGTACAAACACTCCATTACACACATATATGTTCTAATACCCGTATTTACAACTGTAACAGGCAAAACGGGTCAGTAAATTATGGACCCTGAAAATCCCAGATGGTACGGTCACAGGTACTGTTACAACGGTCCCGTCTACAGTGTAGTACAGTTATGGTGCCCTACAATTACATTCATTGTTACTGTAAAATAATGAGCACACTGTTGGTACTTCCTAAGCATTAGGTAGCCCCCAAGACTCTTTTTCAATTACTCAGTGCCTCTCACTTATATATGTGATATAAGCTCTATACTGGCCATTGTAAATGCACAATGAAACATTGGTACCTTATGAGATATTGCCAGTGAGTGCTCTACTAGTATGTCAGAGTGATAGGACACTGATAGCTTATTGCTGATGTCTGGATTGGTAAATCTGTACCTTATTGCTGCATCATGGCTGTTAGGCCAATAGTGTTGTGGTTAGCTGTAATTTGAGGATTATTCTGTTTGACAACCCTGTTGTTGCGTGACAACCCAGGATTGTTGCTTCAAAAATCATGTGATCTCCGGTCACTCCATCCCATCACCGTGAAGTCAGCGCTCATTCTCTTGCCACGTCGACCTCAACATACCAACACTGGCTGCACCGCTCGATGTAGACATTTGGCCTCAATAATGGCTTCGGTGACATCAATGCTCCTGTCCTCAACTTCCAACATCTGTTCATTCCCTCCAAGTTCTGTCAAGACACCAGTGACATGGAGAGATAGCGGGAAGAGTAAAAAGTAGAGTCTGGTACTAGGTACGTGCCCCGGGGTCTTCCATTCTTCTTCCTTTGATGCTCATGTTTCATTCTCAGTATCCCGCTGCCTAGCTGTGCGCAAATCCATACTCCCTGCTGAGCTACTGGCTCTGATCTCCGAACTATATGACCGTTTGTCATTACTTCATTCTGCCCCAAGGCCCAGACCTTTCTGTACCCAAATCCGCGCTCTCTGTGAATATTCCTATAACTATTGTATCTGTACATTGTAGTGCATTTGCTCGCAATAACTCAAGTTTGTCTCCACTCCAATGCTTGCCTGATGCTTGCAGCGCTGCCGCTGCTTCAAATGTGACCCATTTTACCTCCGGTGTGATGCCCGGTGTTGCAGGGGTTGTCGATGGGGTTGTTTTGTGACAACGGGGTTGTCAAACAGAATAATCCGTAATTTGAGCATGCTACTGCATGCAAACCATTGACCACTCTGAAACTTCGCTTACACAGTAGCCAGAAATTTTAACCTACAGTATGTAAGCTAAGTAGGAGGTTACATGAGCTGCCTAAAACCAAGTGCCATTGTCTTCCGAGTGTGTTTACTTCCAGTGTTCCTCAGAAAAGTTACATTTCCCTTATGGATTGAACTATTATATGTCTCACAATGCTTCAGTCTGACTGAAGCATAACTATTGGCGGTGTGTGTGTAGTACCAAGACATACAAAAAACGAGGCGGAACAGTACGAGAGGAAAGGTTTTGATAGCATAGAAGAAATTTGAAAAGCAATGCCTTTACTAAATTCGAGCAAGATTTTCGTTATTTGATTGTCTGTGTCCACGATTTAGGCTTTTTTAAACTAGAGTAGAGGAGATAAAACACGTACTAAATTACCCAATGCAAGTCCCACCATGGTAATTGAGCCAATCACTCGCATCGTTCATGAGAATCTATATGTGAAAATAAGGATTCTGCTCGCCTCAGAACTGGCAATGGTACGCATCCAATGAGTGGAATGAGCTCTTTCGTATTGATAGGAAGGACGGTGTCGCCTAGAAATGCACCTGCAGCATACAAGCCGAGAGCCAGGCCTCTACATCAGTAGAACTATCGCGACAGAATAGCAAGAACATGTCCCTTGAATACACCTGCAGTAAACTACAAGATGCAATTAAAATTTATAAAAGAAACTCTGGCTCACTATAAAACGCACCCCAGCAAGCAGTGGCAGAGGAGAAAATACTAATAGACGTGACATTCAGCGACCAAGAAAGTGGCGGCAATGAAAAGCAGGCTAGCAGATGTTAACATGGTCATTGATGCGGAAGTATCCCATATCCAGAAGGTGAGTGAATAATATTGTGGGAATGTACAGAACTTGGGATTGCTGAAGAAGTTTTCCTTCAAATCCAGGCGTATATTCGAAATAGATAGAAGGGAGCTATACTGACCTGGATAGATCCAATCCACGCGCTATTAAAGGCACCACTGAAGTCGGTTCTTCAACAGGAAGTTCATGGACGTACATATCGGATGATAATGAATCTTGCAGAACACTTTGTTGGTAATGAGCCTGAAATACCTGAACATAGTTTCAGTTTCTGAACCGTATCGGATACTAAAGATAACAGACCCCCCATGAGCTCACGTATTTTTACTTAAAAAGAATTGAATTGAATGTATGAAAGATACAGTTTAGTAGAGAATATCGAACGTCGCGAAAGCGATCGATACTGCCTAGAAGACCATCCATTGAGTCCTTAGCATGAGAGGAGAAAATCCTATACTGTTCTCGAGTGAATGTCCCGAGACCGATGATGCTAGTGCCGCATCGGGATATGTCTTGGACCCTCCGGCGTTCAGATCTTGGACCGTGCCGTGTAATAAAATCTTCCTTCCTTCCTTCCTATACCGAATAAATGCAACCGAGCTTGAATCCCTCCGTCAGGTCCTCTGTCATCGATGTCAGGTAGATTTGGTATTGTACAATTCCGATGAGCAAGAAACAATGGTTCTTCATCCTTGACCTTGATCATCGATTTTTCGGATGCTGACTGAGAATCCACATCTAGCGTATGTAGAAATACTAGATGGCAAACCTACAACTTGTGAAGGAGGTCGGTCCATCTCGGAATACGCGGGCTCATTTCAGAGCGAGCTGAGTACGAGAAGCTGGTAAAGCACAGGTGAAAGAAAGATATACTTGCGTTTTCGCCGGTTCTCTTGAACAGTGCCCGCAACACAAATTAAAACATTGTCGGCCATAGCATCCGAAGAAATTTCCGGTGGTGTGCGGTAGTGTGTGGTATAGTTCCAAATTCGGTTATACATGGCACAGGGAAAGATGGTTTGCTAAAGTTTCGAGTCGCAGGAGGGTGTTTGATACGGTCCGATTATCCTAGTCTATTCCACTAACCGTGGCTGGTCACTGATTCCTAGACGATGTACTAGATGACCACAAATTGCTAAGATAGATAGACGGGCAGAAACGGGCAGTGATAATCAAAAGGTGAAGTTAGTCTGCTAATCTTGTCCAAATCCACTAACACTCCTAGTATCTGACAGATTATATATAGACTCCGGAAAATTTCGAGTTTTCAGGTTCTTGAAGTTCGACAAAAGTAAAGCTGGTCTGAGACCAAAACGCGGCGGATTGGATGGAACCTTGAGCATGCCTTCAACTAAATTCTGATGTCGAGTGTTATTGAGTAGGGAGGATGCCCGAGAGAATAACCAGAATACTGTTACAAGAGGTACATGGACCAGTGCTTATTTGAATAACCCAGAAGAGATAAGATAAAATTGGGATCTGTTTTACTTCAAACTCACGCCCTCTCACATTCAGCTTGCAAAATGGTTGGTTCCCGTAGGTATAGCTGCTATCCAAAAACTTGGTCGCCTTGTCATTTTACAAGCGACTGCAATGTTCAATCGAGATGATTACAGTATGTGCTGTGCTCCTACAAGAAATCTTCCATCCCTCCACTCGTCAGTCATATCCCACACATGGGCTATGCCAGTGACGGAGCCCGAGATAACTCGTTTAGAATCTGGAGAGAATCGCACAGAAAAGACAGCTGGACCACCATTTTCTCCAAGTATATCAAGTACTTGCCCTTTTTCTGCATCCCATATGCGAACTGTTCCATCAAGTGAGCTAGAGGCAATTTTTTGACCGTCTTCAGAGTATACCACAGAGCAGACCCAGTTTCTATGTCCTCCAAGGACATGAACTGACTCACCCGTGAATGCATCCCACACGCGCACTGTCTCATCCCTTGATCCTGAGACAATTTGTTTGCCATTCGGGGAGAATGCGACGCAGTTGACGCCATCCATATGCCATGCAATATGTTGCACTTGTCCCATTTCGGCATCCCACAAGCACACTGTATTGTCCATCGCGCCTGATGCAATTTTTTTTCCATCTGGGGAGTATGCAACCGACCTGATGTGGCTTGTATGTCCTTTAAGGACATGAATTTCCCTCCCGGTTTGCCTATATGCATACTCGTTGTACAGACGCCGATCTTCACCGACATTTGAGCCGGTTTGCGCATTCCATAGACGGACTGTACCGTCAGTTGAGCCAGAGACAATTTGTGTATTCAAGTTTGGATTGAAAGCAACGCAGGTGACTAAGCTTTTATGACCTTCGAGGACATGAAGTGCCTGGCTCGTCACTGCATCCCACACGCGCACCGTCCTATCATGTGAGCCTGTGACAATTTGTGTGCCATCCTGGGAGAATGCAACAGCATGCACTTCACTGGAATGACCTTCTAATGGCTCAGCAAGTGCACTTCCTGTTATCACATCCCACATAGTGAGCTTTTTAGAGTCGGGTACGGCAATGCATCTGCCGTCTAAAGAAATTGATGATACAGAGGGTCGAAGGTTGCGTGGGAATTCGGGGGATATTAAGATCTCCGCTGCAATGAGAAGCATATTAGGGCTTGAAAAGGAGACTAGGGTTATGAGACTACCTGTACCGTAGGTCTGCAAAAACCTTTTTGCACGCTCCACATAGTCTAGCGTTGTGCTTTTGAGCAATGCAGTTATCACAGGAGGCATCTGGTGGGGGGTATTTTTTGAGAGGCGCCCCTTGGGGAATTTCAACAGGATGGTGACGGTGAGATCCGCCATTTTCAACTGCCAATCCTCAAGGTCCGATGAGGTATCAGCAATATCTATTAAGATGGAGTATAAATGCATCGCCGAGTTTTCAATCTCAGTAAGAGAAATACGTCCTTCGGCTAGATGTTAAATCAATTCGAGATACTAAAATAGTGTAACAAGAACTTACATGAGGAGGATATTTCAACCAAAGCGTTTAAGTGGGTAATAAAGCGGTCCGGGTTGATTTGGGGCTTATTCAAAAGTAGCCTCAAATTTTCTCGGACTTTGTTATACAGGTCCTCCTCAATTTTGCTATCATCCACTCGTCCATTTGTTACTTTCCATGTTGAAGGTAAACGAGCTTTGAACGGGAGACCCGTAGCCGCCGGGTCGGCGTCCCAATAGGCTGATTCATGTATCCACTGGCCTTCCACGACTTGCCGTGGAGCACCCATTTGAGGGCTGAATTGAGTAGTGAGGACTATAAGCAATGACAGAACAGTTGACGTACCGATGAGTAGTTTCTGTTGAATCTTCATATGATAACCGTCTGATAGGAAGAACCTCGAATATCCACCAAAACCTAGTCAAGGACCGTTTAATATTGTCAGCAGCAGGGCCCTTCGGTTTTCCATGAAAAGGCTTCGCACGAACACCAGCCAGTATGGCCTCTTGTGCCATCCATTGTAAGGCGGGTCCATATGAATCAAGATCTATATTCACTGCGTTGCCTCCTCCACTGAAATGACAAATAAAAATGCAAACTGGAACACTGTTGGGGAATCCTACATGTCTGAATGCATGCCGGGAAACCAGACTTCCATTGTCTGGGCTGTTGCAGTGTGAGAGCTCTCCACATCCAACACAATAGTTTCCTCTTCCCTAAACAGAATGTGAATAATAGATTCTGCCTGCCATGACATTGATACAGAAACATACATGTCCGAAGGAAGTGATGCACCTCCATATGCATATTCAGGCAAGAATTTGACACGGCGTTCATCGAGTGCAAGTGCATGGCGGAAATAACATACGTGCTTCATGCCAGATGTTGTTAAAGGGAGGTCTTTGGCTGGCCGTACAAATCCTATTGATGATACTGTATCCCTGTTCAAGAACCATCGGAATTAGATCGAGGATTTGCTTGAGACTTTCATGATGGCATACCAAGCACCCACAAAGTGAACCTTAACATCTTTCCTCGAAAATGTAGTCTTGAACCGCCAAGTCATGTATTCTGGATCCTTGCTTTTCGGTTTTGTATCTGGTTGAGCATCTGTGGACCGAGCATACAGCTCATAGGCGCTATGAATATCTCAGTGTATATGAAGATCCCAGAGTAAGACGCGGATGCTACGCACAAGGGTATCTGGGCTCCGTTGCCCTTGTGGATCAGCCCGATCTATATGCACTGGTAAGCTGATAATTTTTATAAGACAGCAGTTAATCACTGTTTAGCACCTTTTCAATCATTCCTGCCAGAGCGCGAACCTGGTAAGCCCCCCGTGAAAAGCCTGAGCAGTTTTCAGCTTGATGAATGATCCTATGCTTATAAGATTTCTTACCGAAGAGAAATATACGATCCCCAGGTCTGTACATTTCAGAGAGCCAACGATATGCATCCAAAAGGATTTTTTCGAATCTCCTACAGTCGTGACACTATATGTAGGTAAGCTTTCCAAATGAAAGGCAAATGAACACACAGGGCAAGTGCGAGGTCAAGTTTGTTAGTTATGACCTGTTTCCAGTAGCTCGGCGACTTCCAGGAAGGCTCGGCGTAAGTCCCAATACCACTGTTGTAGAATGTGAGTTGCCTGTCGTCTTTCACGAGCCGGCTATACAGTTCGACAATGTTGGTATTCTAGAAAGATAATTAGCAAAAATTCACTGCTAGATGACAGGAACTTGACGAACCTTTGCCCCGAATTTATTAGAAGTACCGTCAATGCAAACCACCAAGTTTCTCTTGGTGCCACATTTACAGGATCCATCATGACCATCCTTATTGGTTACATTTGGTGGGTCATTGCGCATGTTTTTGAAATTGGGACTGACGCTACTAGTTTTGAGTGGTCGTTGGTGAAAGAAGGAAAACTCATTACCAAACCGGTTAAGAGTACATGGGAACAATAGTGCCCTAATAAGATACAAGGCATATCAGAACAAGGCATATCAGAACGAGACGGGGAGCCGAAGAAACGTTCAGAGTATAATGGCTGATCAATTGCCACTGTTACCAATGACAGATAGATTGTTTCATACAGTGATCATGGAGTCCTTGAGTGATTTTTTCTTAAGTATCCAGAAATAATTCAAAGGTTCTGAAACAAGGATTGAGGTGCTTTAAGGACCTTCGGACATAGGGCAAGTAATTACGGTTATTTTTTCTTGAATTCAGGTCGAAATTTAGGGTCCTTAAGCCATGCCGTATTCTATTCAATCCAATAAAAATATGTCATGGCGTAAGCACTCCAGGTGGCTCAAGGACACAATCACTGTAATACATGTAGAAGCTGAAACCTTCACAGCCTTGAGAAAAGATGACCGACAAGGCGATTACCTGCGAAGACTGACAGTTTTTTGGAAAAGCACTACCACTGGCCAAAAGATCTGACATCCTAAGTTGAAGCGACTGAGATATGATCATCATTTTGACGGTGGTTAGGTTTGGTGATTTCTACATTGTCAGTGTCACAGGCATATGGAGGCATGATAGCGCACAGCCTCATTCAATGTATACCTGTAGTCCATACATTATAAGAGAAAAACGACTCAAAAACACACAGATACAAAGAGTAAATTATTACCAATACTACCATTATACTTGGGACCACGGAAAGTGATGGCCCACCTGTTTTTGAGCAATATCTCAACAACAACTTCAAATTTTCACTAGGTCCAAGTTGTAGAATTTATCTGGAGTACATTTCTGACATTCTGACACTGGTTGTAAAATATTTGTATGAGAATTGGTTGCTATATAAGGAATTCATTAAAACTCCCAAAATCTACAGGACTGGGAAATTTTTTTTCAAGCCAAGCTGTGCTCACCATTGGAAAGAGCAGCCTCAAAAATGAGGGTCAGTAATTTAACATCAAAAAAATCATTTGGTCTGATGTCCCAATTTGCTTGCAAAGTTGCTCTCAAATGCCTAAAATAGCAGAAAAATGGCTAAAATCAGGCAAAACTGATGCATTTGCAACTCAAATTGCAGAGCCAGATTTAATGATATTCTTGAGGTAAAAATTCTAACCCCCATTTTTGAGGCTGCTCTTTCCAATGGTGAGCACAGCTTGGCTTGAAAAAAATTTCTCAGTCCTATAGATTTTGGGAGTTTTTAAGAATTCCTTATATAGCAACTAATTCTCACACAAATATCTTACAACCAGTGTCAGAAAGTCAGAAATGTACTCCAGGTAAATTCCACAACTTGGACCTAGTAAAAATTCGAAGTTTTTGTTGAGATATTGCTCAAAAACAGGTGGGCCATCACTTTCCATGGCCCCGAGTATGCCATAAAAAGTCATCACCACTCATCATGCTACCGAATTTGGGAGATGTAGGAGCATGTGCAGACTAGTGCAGCTGCAGACTAGAGCTGAATGTGCAAACACTCTGAAGCAACTGGAAGACTCACCAAAGTGGAAGAAACTTGAAGAGTCATGGGAGTCAAAAGGGAAGGAAATTTGTGATGCACCTCTGCTGGTACAGTATATATATAGCTGAAACAATAAGGGCCACTTAAACAAGATAACACCCTGCTGAGTGCACTGAGACAAGGACAACAATAAGGATGGATGGTCAAAGCTAGATATATTGACACCAAATTTATCAAATTTAAATGCATCACATATGTACATCCCAATACCTAGAATTGGCTAAGTCTACACTTGAGTAAATTAAGAAGTGCATTGCAAAAAAGAAAAATTGCCTTTGCATCCCAGCTGTGGAAATCAGTCATACTTCTCGCCAATGCGCTTGGGATAAGCATGCTCAGTTGACATGTGCCGAGATTGCTCTGCATGTTGCAGACTTATGCACACGCACATGCACAAGGCTCAAGGCCCTGTTGAGATGTGGAAAGTCCTCAGGGAGGTTCATGAATCCTCTGGTTGGGCCAATCAGATGACTCTACTTTGACAATTTGTCTCCCTCCGGAAGTCCAAGGACATGCCAGATGATATCCCCTCAGGTATGCAGTCACACATCAACAGGTTCAATGAGCTTGATGAGTCACTCAAATCCATTGGGATCATCCTGGATGATACACTCTGAATGACCATTCTCCTTGCCAGCCTACCTATGTCCTATGAAAATGTGGTCACCACTATCAAATCTCTAATGGAATCTCAGTTTAATGTCCTTCCGGTCTCTACCATCACTGCTATCTATCCTCCCATTCCATCTCCTGGACCTGACTTCAATTATGTCACCCGTTGCTTATTGAACAAAGAGCATAAACACATCTTGGACCATCAGCAGAAGGTTGCAAGTGGGTCCATAGCTACTTCTCACCTGCCAGCTGCAGCTGCCCTTGCCGTCAGGCCTCATTGCCCACTTTCCAAAGTTCACTGTTTTGGATGTGGAAAGCTTGGTCATTATTGGAACAAGTGTGCTGATAATACTGCTCCTGTTACTGCAGCAGGTGCTATTACCTCTCCTATGGAAACTTATGTTCTTTCAGCAGATACAGATAATTCTAAACTTTTACCATGGTAGGCTTCAGTGAGAGCTTTATGATTTTTACTATATGCTCTATGCCTTTCTACTATATGCATTCCATTGATTCCTTCTTCTTCCATTTGCTTTTTTACTGCATATTCTTCTGCTCCATGTCTGGATAAGTGGGAGTGTTGAGGAATAAGGTTTATCCAGCCATTCTGCAGTCGCACAGGTGCCACCTCTTAGTTTAACCTACAGTACTTGGCCTGGGCAAAAGTAACCGTAATTTTTATTTTCAGCCCACAAAATCTTACCACCTATGGCTTTATGTCAGCCTAGGAATAATGTAGAGGACTTATATATGCTCCATCTCACCCCAATACTCACCTGGAGTCCTAAGCAGTGCTGTATCACCCTCTGTATTGTGACCATTTTGGTAGGAAAATCGCTATTTTTGGCATTTCACAGTATTTAATGCTAATTTCACAAATGAAAATTTACACATTGGCTTAGTTTTGAAATGGAAGCTGGAGAGGGCATCTCACAGTGTTGAACAGGTGCCTTTGGCCCAGTGCAATATTATGTTTTGGCAAAGTTATGGCCCTGTAAGTAAAATTACGGTTACTTTTGCCCGGGCCGAGTATATAGACCCACCTTAGACTATTACAAATGGACTTTTGGGTTCACTTTTCTCCCATCATCACCGCTTTACTCAACACAAATCAATGTATTCTACTCCAAATTGCTCAAGGGATTAATGCATTGGCTTTTCACATATTCTGCATCACCATGCAGTGTAGTGCCAGTAAACCCAAATTTGGAAGTCAGGAAATCTCTTTGCATTTTCCCATCTTTGCAAACCTGTAGCAGAATATTTAGGACCATTCAGTGGAAGCAGCTTGGAATCACTGTAATAATCAGCAGAGTCCCAGTGGTTGCTCCCCTCTTCATAGGTGGCATTGAGCACCTGTGTACTAACATCTGTATTCTATGTAACTGAAGAATTGAAGATCACATACTTTGAGGTGCTCTTTGTCAGATTCAATCTCTCTGTTAACGAGCTGTAGGTCCGTTGATTCAAGTAGTGCAGAGTAATCAACACTATGCAACCGGAACACAGGGGGTTTGGCTATCAATTTAAATAGCGAGGGTGCATTGGCAAAGGTTCCGCAAAGAAAATACTCTCTCTCTGTCTCTCGAAAGTGACTGGTGTTTCTCAAAGTGATGCTGGTAGATGATTAAGAGATAGGATCTCCTTTCCTAATCAATCTATACAGATTCAGGGCAATGATAGAGGCAACAATATAACAATGACAACAAAAGAACTACCAACAATATGGCTTGGTTCAATAAAGTGATTCCCAACAGTAGGGCAAAACCACTCAGGACAGCAGACAGTTTGCTTCCTGTACACCTGAGCTCAGTTGCAACAGATGGTTGTTTCTTGGTAGTCACACTAGACTCCTTGAAACTAAACAACAATTTGACTCGGTTTAAGTTGGGGTTTTCACAGTTGTTAGGATTATAAGTCTCTAATGCTGGGCCCAATAAACAACTCTCTTCTGTACCACATGAAGTAACACTTTGGTTCACAAGGGAGTGGTATCTTTCCTGTCTCAGCCGTAGCTATGTCAATGAGGATTCACACTAGCAACAAATGAGGTCCAAAGGTAACTTGTTTTGTGAGGAAATATAGCTAGGCTTTTATACTACTCTCGGCCAGATGCTGGTTAAATAATAAAGTGCCTTGAGAATCAGGAGAAAATGGTACAATTTGTTTTGGAAAAGGAGAAATTATAATAAAATAGTCCATATATGCGTATCTGTCTAACCCTAATGTTTGCTTGTTCACTTCTTATGGGTATTAAACCCTATTTCTGTCTGGGTTATGCACCTTTGGTCCTTTCCTGGGCAACACATACTGCCATGTAGCTGACATATGTCTGGCACTGTGCTTACTAATCCCATCATAGTTCTGTTTCTCATTGTAGCTTATTACATCCTTCTTTCCTTCCTCGCTATTGTCATTCTCCACTCTCGTAGCTTCCCAACCATATCCATATTTCTATATTTCTGGAGTATATTTGTGCAGGAAAACACCAGCTACTGTATGGTGTTGTTCTCCTAGCTCGAACCTCTGTCTATTACACATTGTTTCTTCTGCTTCTTGGCAGACATGTATGCCTTCCAAACCTGGTACACATCATCTTGAGGGCCTATGTATGCTCTCTTGACTTTGTTAGTTCTTCCTCTTGTATTTCGTTCTTTTGAGCATACACCATTTATCTGTTGTTCAGCGCCAAAAACATTATTAGTGCTTCCTTGGTATCAAGCTTCAAAGGACCCTTTGGCTATCATGACAATCTTGACATCAGCCCACTTGAATTGGTTCTGTCCCATTTCGTGAAGTCCATATCCTTTCCACAATTCCCTGAGTTACTTATCTTCAGAGTGTATCCTTTCGGGCGCGAGTCTATGTGGGCAATGTGCATCTTTTACATGAGTGCTGGCATTGACGTGCCAGTGAGACTCTGCTACCAGAATACGGTTTCCTACAAACTACTTAGAGCTGATATCCAATTTAATACCATGGGTCTGTTGGTCTGAGTACTTCCACACTTATCAGACTTGTTACAGCTACCAGCTCAGGCTCACTATAGCTCTCTTATACCGTCTCTAGAAGCAAACTTGTCAAGAATCATGTTCTCAAGGTCTTGCCAAAAAATCAGTTTATTACTGTACCAAGTACTAATCCCCATCACACCAAATCCAATGGGATGGATGAGGCTTTCACCAATCTTTCTTGGAGCTAGAGACATCTTTGGATGTTTGTGAGGATGGATTTTGAAAATGGAGACATTTCTGGGCCCTTATATATGAAGAGTTTTTTTATTTCATGGGGTACATGTACAGGGTTTCCATGTCCCATGGAGGCTTACCTGAGTAATATTTTACCCACAGAAGTCCAACTCCTACACTAATGCTATACTGATGCTCCCCCTGATTCATTTGCACTTGAGTCAAGTGAATCAGTCCTGCTATTTTGCTACCTTTCTTCCTTCCCATCTTGCTGATCCAGCAAAGTACTTATTTGTCTTCTCAGTGAGCTAAATCATGTAGTAGGATCCAATAGCTATATAGGAAATCATTATTTCCTTATGATACTAGCATTGCCTTGGAGTGGAATACACCTTGCATAACAGACCTGGTGTAATGTGTCCTAAGTATGTAGCTCTCCTCTGAGATTTTCCTGGCAGCATTAATATGGCCACATTGTTTTCTGGTCAAGAATAACAAAAAAGTCATCACCTTGAGCAAGAATCTAGTCCATTTTGCTCCTGACCCATAGCTTAGTAAGTTGGAGATTTTCTGCAATACACTCAGTGGATAGGCAAAGTTCTTCACTTCTCCTTCTCTATAATGTTGAAGATTGTTGAGCATCTGAATCAGAAGTTGATGTGTACTTTACGAGCTCTGGCATTGGGCCTTGAGGATCCAGTTAGAGGAATTGGATTCAGCCCCAAAATATCATGCTCTCAATAGTTATTCATACTGTACTTCCGGATATTTTATGCTCTGTTGGAAAGATCTGGAAAACTCTGTACATGCCAACATGATACATGTACTCGCTATGTACGTAAGTGAACGGACATACCGCGCCGGCCAAGCATATGCTAAGTCCGGTCACTTACGTACATAGCAAGTAAAATTTGAATTCAAACATGGCCTCAGCCTCAAACCATTTTATTTTTTCCAGCCAAATTCCTCCATCTGCGAAGTATTTATTAGAGTTATATTCCTAAATAGGAAGTAGCAGCAGTAATTCCACACAGGACTTAGTAGTACAATCACACAGATCAATGGGGGACAATGGTGTTATTACAGGGTATAGTACCTAAGCTTATATACAGTCCTAAGTACAAATGATATATTGGGCAGGCGGTTACTGTGTGAATACTTGTGGCTACTGTCCATACAGTAAAGTGGGTACTACAAGAGAGCAAGTGGATACGGCGAGAGACTGAGTGGAGTCTGCAAGACGATAGTAGTGGAGTGCATGGGGTGGTGATACAAACAAGTGGAGACTACGAGAAAGCATTCCATGTATAGTTCGATAAGATATATTTACCTTTGATATTCCAACACTCCCCTTCAAACCTTTGCTAATCCCATGGATGCTGCAAAGTGTTTGGCTTTCATCGAAGGTAAGGCTTTGGTGAAGATGTCTGCTGTCATGTTTTCAGTAGGGCAGTAAGTGAGACAAATTTTACCTTCCTTGATGACATAGCGGATGAAGTGGTATTGGATATCAATGTGTTTGGTCCTGGCATGAAAATGATCATCCTTCGCCAATGCAATGGCGGACTGATTGTCTGACATGATAGGGACCGCATGAGTAATGGGACCAAAGATTTCCAATAAAAGGTTCCTGAGCCAGATCGCTTCCTTTGCCGCATGGGTCAAAGCGATATACTTGGCTTCTGTGGTAGATAAAGAAATGGTATCCTGTTGTTTCGATGACCAAGATACTGCTCTGCCATTCAACATAAAATGTACCTGGAAATAGCATGTCGGTCCTCTTGGGACATACCATCTGCATCCGTGTAGCCTTGGACTGTCTCCTGGTTGCTCGTACTGAGCCAAAAGTCTCAGGTGTATTTGAGATAGGCGTAGACATGGCATACACCATTCCAATGAGTGATACCGGGGTTTTGTGAAAAGCAAGCAAGGATAGAGACTGCATACATGATGTCAGGTCTCGTAGCGATGGATAAGTGGAGAGCACCAAGGACCTCTCTGTAGGGTTTGTCGCACATAAAAGCAATATCCTCGACCGTTTTGGGTGATTGGTCTTTGGTGAGGTGGATGAGAGTGGCTTTATATCCAAGAATCCATAGCGAGAGAGTATGGTGTCAATGTATGACTGCTGGGATAAGTGAATTGTCCTGTTATGGAGAGATCTTCGGATCTCAATCCCAAGTAGCCAATGGATTTCTCCGGAATCAACAACTTCGATTATAGCCCCAATATCTTTCTTTAGTTTCTCCATGATGGCCAGGGTTTCAGTAACCAATGTCATGTTGTCAACATGTATGAAAATGATGGTGAAGGGATTAGTGCAATAGAAAACAGCATGATCAAAATCAGACCGTTTAAACCCTAGTTGGGTCATGATTTCCCTAAATCGCATGTACCATTGTTGACCGGCTTGTTTAAGTCCGTAAAGTGCGAGTTTAAGCCGTAAAGTTTGACCTGGTTTTACCCCTATATCAATGCCTGGAGGTGCCTTCATAAAAATGCACTCATTGTGGTCCAATTTCCTGTAAAGGTAAGCTGATTTCACATCCATTTGGTGAATAATCATGCTCTTCTCAGTTCCAATGCTGAGTATAGCATGGGCTGATGCAAGTTTCGCAACAGATGCAAAGGTTTCATCTGGGAAGTAGTCAACATCTGGGATCTGATTAAATCCACATACAACAAGATGAGCTCGGTGTCCTGTAATGTGACCTTGTTCATCCTTCTTGGTCTGATAGACCCATTTGGATGTGAGAATATTTGCATCTGGAGGTGGAGTGACAATTGTATAGGTTCCATGCTCCTGGAGTCTGGAGATTTCATCCTTCATGGCATCATACCATTTGGAGCTGTCAGGTTGTGGCATAGCTTCTGCAACAGATAAAGGATCAGATTCGATTTCTGATGTTACCTGACCTAGAGATGTGGTAAGATGTCGCAACTCATCACTTCCTTCTCCAAGTCCTTCAATGACATCCCTGATCTTCTTGGTGGGTCATCTGACTTGTTTCCCAGATACTTTGTCTGGTGCAATTGGTTCGGCAATTTCTTCTGGAACTGGTATGACAGGCTGTTCTGACTCAGTGACCGATGTTTCTAAATTTCCCAAATTTCCATCCTCCCCTTCAATGGGTTGGATCTGCCTGTCAGAGAAAACTACATTCCTCTCTGTCATGACAGTGTGATGTGTTGGCCAGTAGATGTAGTGACCATTTGATTTGGGTTCAAGTCCTATCCAGCATCCTTCCTGGGCCTGTGGTTCCAATTTACTGGGTTCCTTTTCTCGTTTAACATAAACAATACTGCCAAAGATGTGAAGATTAGTAATGTCTGGTTTAATACCAAACCATTTTTCGTATGGAGTGGCCATTCCAATGGCTTTCTTTGGCATTTGATTCCAAACATATACCGCATATTTCATCATGAATCCCCAAAGCCATTTTGGGAGTCCTGATGAGATTAAAAGACTTTGAACTGCGTTAAGCAATGTTCGATGTATGCATTCTGCTATACCATTGTGTTCCAGGGTGTTGTGTACCATGAGACATCATTGTGTCCCAATATGTTCCAGATATGCTGTGAATTCATTACTGAGAAATTCTCCCCCTCAACCAGAGTGGAGAACTTTAACAGTTGTGCCATATTGTGTTTGGAGACCTGTTTGGAGAACCACGTACTGTGCGAATGACTTGTCCTTCAACTTCATTTGGGGTTCCTCCAACCAATCAGTTGCTTTGTCAACTAGAGTCAGCATGTAAGTGCAATGGTTTACCATCCTGACTTGTGCTGGTCCCCACACATCTATGTGGAAAATATCTCCAAATTTCTCTGCACGGGAAGGTGATTGCACCTGAGCAATAGGATACCTGGATGCTTTCCCAAGCATGCAAGTGCAGCATTCTGGTTTGTCCATTTGTTTTGGATCCAATCCAATTCCATGAACCTGGTTATCTCAGAACATATGCTTCATGTAAGCATAGTTGATGTGACCTAAGATGCAGTGTGCCTCGTAGAGAGATACCAATCTGCCAATCTTAGTCGAATAAGTGTGTTCCCACGATGGGATCTGGTATAGTCCATTAGTCTTTGGGATAACTCCCACAAGTTTCCCCTGGCAATCTCTGATCATCATTTTACCATTTGTGGTATGGATGGTGTAACCATCATTGTCGAGTTTTCCCAGTGATACAAGTGTGTTGGGAGTGTCTGGACATAAAAGGGTGTGATGGAGCTTTAGCGTTTGGACTTTATGTCTGTATGTGGGAAGATTGAGATGGAGTGTGCTGGAGATGTTTGCTGTGAAGGTTTCCGTGTTAGTGGCCTGAATGACTTGTGTTGGAATCTCCCTTTGATTCCTGAGTTTGGTGGTGAGTGGCGTCATGCGGGTAGAGCATCTGGAGTCAAAAAGAATTGCTCCGTAACTATGGGCTGCAGCGTAAGCGTGATCAAGTTTTCCAACTCCTTCTTCAGTGTCATATTCAAATTTGAAGGAAGGAAAGAGATTAACATTGATGTATACTTCTTCCTCCTCTTCATTGTTCAGAGTAAGAGGTGGCGGAGTGTTGACTTTGATGTTCTGCACTATGCAGCTTTGATCGCTTGGTGATGAAAGAGCCAATTCGAATTTATCAGCTATTTTGGAAAAATCAAAAACAAGATTCCCATGCTTAGCGGGAATTTCAATTGCTGCCCATGATGACTCTGGTACTTCTTCAATCATAGATGAGGATGCCACTTCGTTGTTCTTCAGCCTATCTCTCCAGTTTCCATCTGACTTCTTCTTCTGCTTCTCTTTAGGAGCTTTTGTCTCCTTGGCCTTGTTGGCCTGACTGCGTTTCTCCAATGGACATTGATTTCCAAAGTGTCCTTTACCTCTACAGTTGTAACAAATGGAGTCTTGGTGACTCGTCGATCCTCCACGGCCTTGGAAACCTCCTCTTCCCCTGTTACCGGCATAGTTTGCCGATTCCTTCTTGTGATCATGTTGCATTTGATGTACCATTGATTCAGCATGAATGGTAGAGATGAGCTCTGCAGGACTGAGCTTTTTGTCTGTTTTGGCGGAGAAAACAGCCAATGCGTTTATTGTGGCTTTGAAGGTGTTGGGGACAGAAGACATGATGGTGTTGACAAATATATCATTGTTAATATCGATTCCCCTAGTTTTGAGGTCGTCGCGGATGTTGATCATGTCGTCCAAATGTTTATTGACCTTGGATGGGTCTGTGCATTGCATAGTGTGAAGTTGCCTTTGTAAAAATGATTCAGTGAGAGCATTTTTAGAATCATAATCAGCAAGTAAATCTTCCCACAACTGCTTTGTGTTGTTGTAGTGCCTATACCTTTGGAATATCCCATCCAATAACCTGCCAATAATTGCATTAAGCAAATCACTATCCTTTCCCCTGTGTTCATCATCTGATCCTTGAGCAAGATCAGGTTGCGGATTCCATTCCAAATAACGCTGATAGCCAATAGATCTGGCTGTGAATTCCACTTGAGTTTTCCACATGTCCCAGTTTGATCCATCTGACTTTAAGGTTGTAACCTTATCAAAGGCTTTTCCTGCTTTAGACATCTCATTGTCATCGTTGGAATCAGCAATTAAAGTGCCTGGTGATCCGGGATCTGATGGTGATGGGGTTCTGTGTGGAGAAGGTGGTTCTGTATTTGAATATGGAAATTGGGGTGCAGTGCCCTGTGGAGATGGTTGTGGAGGTGTAGATGGGGAAGGTTCGCATTTTGGTGCAGGTGATTGCAATGGAGCGGGAGTATGCTGTTGTGAGGATGATGCAATAGGCTGAGCAACAGGTGCTTTAGTATCCTCTTCTTCATTGTTGTCTGTGTTGTCAGCAATGTGTTGTAAGTGAGTTCTGATAATTTCCTCATGTTCTTTCGTGATGGGTTTCACAAAATCTGCTAATTTACCTGTCCAGGGTATGTTGTATCGGTTTAGGCAATGTTGTTTGTTGCACTGGCTCCACCTTCCAGTGGTTTGATGCTTATATCTATCGGCTAATTTGTTGATGTCAAAGATGTGTGGGTGTCCTTTACAAGGAACAGTGTCATCTGTGGGAGGTAACAGTGCTTGTCTCTGCTGTGGTGTTACAGCTTTGCTACTCAATGAGTTGGCTTGTTTCAATGCGATGGAGCATTGTTGAGTTACTGGTGGTGGTGCTTGTTCCGATGCCTTAATCTCCTGTTGAGTCTGTAGAGGTGGTGGAGTTGGCCTGGGTGGCATGAACAAGGGTTATGGCAATATGATGTGTCAATAGTTAAGGCCAGGGCCCATAACCTGTTAGAGTTATATTCCTAAATAGGAAGTAGCAGCAGTAAGTCCACACAGGACTTAGTAGTACAATCACACAGATCAATGGGGGACAATGGTGTTATTACAGGGTATAGTACCTAAGCTTATATACAGTCCTAAGTACAAATGATATATTGGGCAGGTGGCTACTGCATGAATACTTGTGGCTACTGTCCATACGGTAAAGTGGGTACTACAAGAGAGCAAGTGGCTATGGCGAGAGACTGAGTGGAGTCTGCGAGACAATAATAGTGGAGTGCATGGGATGGTGATACAAACAAGTGGAGACTACAAGAAAGTGTTCCATGTATAGTTCAATAAGATATATTTACCTTTGATATTCCAACAGTATTGTAGGCATATGACACAGTGTGTAGTCAGTTGATATGCCGATTTTTTGGCTAAGGCTAGAACTGCACAGAACCAATAATCCTATGTTCTGTTTGTAACAAAACACAGTCAATAAGAGAACTATAGTGAGCCCGAGCTGATAGTTAAAATCTACCGAGGACCTATTCTACCCAAGAGGTTGCAGAGTAACGGTATGCGCAATGGTACCATACTTAACTTTGTGAATGCGCCTCAATCAAAGTCCTATGCGCAGTATGGTGTAGCGAGGCAAGCTTGTTGGATAACAAGTTGCTGACTGAGGCAGATAGATGAGCCCACATACCAGTTATACTAGGCTAGGTCTTTGAAGGATATACCCAAGGGATCAAAGTCTTAATGAGGCATTGCTTCCGCAACCAGCTCACCAAGGAGTCTACACAACACTCAAGTTTATTAAATAAAGCAAGGTGGACTGAGATGAGGGAGTACCATAACATGTGCCCTCAAAGTTGACGCTTGCTGGAAAGTGCCCAGGCAGATAGCCACGGCAATCCAATGCGGCCACATGACCCACTTGCTGTAGCTACTTCTAGAGCATGGAAGGACCAAGGAGTGTTTCTATCTGAGCCTCAGCGTTTTACCGAGATCCATATGCTACCATGCATCTAGACTTGAGACCGCGCGGAACTGGGGATAATAACCAGTCTCCCATTGGTGAGGAAAAACATAGAAATACTTCTGAGGGCTGTTTTGCTAAAGGAACTGGCGAGCCTTGTAAAAAGGCAAATGACTCGAGTCAATTTGGACCAAAAATCCCAAAAGTCGACCCAATCAAGGAAGACAAACAAATGAGGCAGGGAAACATCAAGGCAAAATCATAGTATACACGCATATATGGACATTATTTATCTTTTTCTATTTTACTACTCTGTTTCATCCTATCTCGCTCAGTATATAAGGGTAGCTATTCTATCTCGGAATAACAAGTTAGACTTGATACCTGAAATGCAGTTCTATCTTAGGACCTGTAGTGATTCGTACATGCTCAGACGCATCTGCATTGTCCTCTGCAACCTTTGAAACAGGTGGCCTTCTTGTAACCTTGATAATACTGAGGCTGTTCATTCTACTTCCTGGCTATTAAGTTGAGCATTCCTGGTTTTCATCTCAAAGGGAGGTCACATCAGTCTTAGGACCACAGGTGGAGCCTAACATGCACACCTCAATGAGCCCATTGTTGATTAGGAAAGGTCTTGGACCCAAGTCTCGGCTTGGTCTAGTTTTAGGGAGGAAGCTTCTCGGAGTGTTACCTAGCTTTACCAACAGATTCTACCCCTTGCCCGCTCTTCACTGAGTGTGTTAAAAACGCCTACTCAAGTGACTTGCGTGATGGTTGTATAAGCTTGTTAGGTAACTTGCGGGATTCCCTGAGAGTTGGAGTATCATTGCGCGGTGACATAAAGGCTCCCGAGATACACAAAGTTGTTTGTTGAGTTGGCGTACTTGACCCGTGCTTTGGTGTTTGCTTTCCCCCTCGATTAGTTCAGCGCATTGTTGTCCGTTAGTTGGCTTTTCAAAACCTCCCTCCAAATATAAACCTTGTTCATCTCGCACTGTCTGTGCCAACTGTCAAGCGCTTTTCTCTTCAAATCAATTAGTAGTTGAGGGAACCTTCGACAACCTCCTTCCTCGCATTAAATTAGACCTTTTGGATTGTATCTGATTGGGGTGATTGTTGTTTGGTCGGTTTTCATACCCAGCACAAATCTAACTCATCATGGTCATGGTGACAACCACTTCCAATTGAATTTGTTCCACCTGTTGGAGATGCTGGGTTCAATTGCAGTTGTGCATATACAGTGATGGCCAGATCAAATCCACACCCCTGGATTATGTCACCGGCGCTTAAGTCCATCTCCCTAGCAATGCCCAAACAACAAAAAAGCCTACAGGGCTCCATTCTGCTACAATAATGCCTACCAAGTGTTGGGCCATCCTTTTGTACCTTATGTACCATAATGAGCAGGACGCAAACCCATTTGTGACACCAGTATTGGCTTGAGTATCGGTGACATAAGCGGTTTCCAAATCCGGGGGTGTGGATTTGATCTGGCCATCACTGTAGTGCTTGCCCCACTGTGAAAAGAGTGTGCGCACCCATTCATAAGAATTCTTAAATAGAGATCTCATTTAGGGCTAATTATAACAATTCAAATGTTCAGTATTCACAAGAGCATTCACGAGCAAGGAATTTGGAAGCTCTTCATGTGAAGCTGATTCAGATTCATTGAGGATTGTGTTGCCTCCTAAGCTTATACCATGAAACTTGAATGTAGTTCACTTTAAAGACCCTAGCTCTGTAATCCCAGAAATATTTCTGGTGGTTGGTATGTACAGCTTTGACCGGCCACGTGCTATGAGGCACTTTACTCTATATCATATTAGTATATCAATACTCATCAGATCTACATGTATGTTCAATTCAGATATCCCTGGGCATGTTGATATACATGAAGCACAAAATCCCAGAAACAATGATAACTGGGTGGCTAGGTATGCATGGTTTGAGAAGAGAATAATTGACATCAACTCTGCTCAACTTGAAGTTAACTTTCTCTTTTCACCGGGTGCAAAACCCCATAAGATTTGTGACTTATGGGAAACTTACAGTAAATTTATGGGGACCGGATTTCTACAGAAGTTTCCTGTAAATTTTAGATTTACATGGAACTTACAGGGAAAATTTTTTTCTAGTAAGATTCCTGTAACATACATTACCTACAGGAAACTTATGAAGTTATTTTGTCACATAAGAAGTTTTACTGTAAGCTGCTTTCACTTACAAGAAACTTACAGGGATTTTTTGTTCCCTGTAATATCTTTGTAAGATTGGATACATATAGGAAATTTACAGGGTGATTTTGTCACACAAAAATTCTTCTGTAAGCTAGCCAAAATTTTCCTGTAACTTGGACAATTTATAGTAAAACTTTGGGGTAAATTACAGTAAACTTACAGTTATTGTTATTACTTGTAATATCATTGTAACATGGTCAACTTACTAGGATACTTGCAGAGTGATTGTGTCACACAAAAAGTTAACTGTAAGTTTACCTGTAAGTTTCCAGTAATTTAGACAACTTACAGTAATGATACAAGCAACTTACAGGAAATTTACAGAGGGAACATGTCACATGAGAAGTTACCTGTAATTCTAACTGTAAGTTTTGAGTAATTTACACCAACTACAATAATGATGCAGGCAACTTGCAGTGATCTTGTTAAACAAGAAGTTGGCTGTAATTCCACCTGTAAGTTTCAAGCAATTTATACTACCTGCAGTAATGATACAAATAACTTACAGGAAATTTACAATAAAGTTTATAGACAGTAATATTATTATTATAAGTTGGATTAAAAATGGTAATTTTACATAGTACTTAGTTTAATATCAGTAAGTTAAACATAAGATTGACAAACTTATAAGGAAACTTACAGGAGGATTATTGGTCACACAAGAAGTTACCTGGAGGTGCAACTGTAAGTTATGGTAATTGAAAGCACTAGGGGGTAGGAATAGAGGAGAGTTACAGGAAACTTGCAAGGTAGAAGTAAGGTAAGGAGAGGATTCATTGCAACTGACAGGTAGGTTTAAGTATAAGTTTGAAAGAATAATAGGGAGAGGAAGGAAAGTGTACAGGCTCAGAAAAGGAAATTATATGTTCTGAGAGTAAACAGTACAGTAAATGAAGAGTGGAGGGCAAAAAGATTGTTTGTCACATTGAAAGATTCAATACAGAGTGAATACCAGTACCTCAGTAAATATGTGCATTTAGAGATATTTGACATGAATTTAAAATTGAGATGGAGAAAGTCACAATCATAAGCCATAGTACTTGAGACAGAGCAAGTTAGAAGGCTTAGTGCTTGAGATGGAGGTAGTCACAAGCCTTTGCCCCTGAGATAAGGCTAGTCACAAGCCTTAGTGTTTGATATGAAGCTAGTGACAAGCTGTAGCACTTGAGACAAAGCTAGTAACAAGCCTTAGCACTTGAGATAAAGCTAGTCACAAGCCTCAGTGTCTGAGATGGACTTAGTGACAAGCCTTAGTGCTTGAGATCAAGCTAGTCACAGGCCTTAGCTGTAAATATGGAGGTAGTCACATGTCTTCACACTTGAGACAAAGCTAGTCACAACCCTTAACACTTGAGATGGAGGTAGTCACAAGCCTCAGTGTTTGAGATAGAGGTAGTCACAAGTCTAGGCACTTGAGATGAAGCTAGTTACAAGTCGTAGTACTTGAGATAGAGTTAGTCACAAGCCTGAATACTTGAGATGGAGGTAGTCACAAGCCTCAGTGCTTGAGATGGAGGTAGTCATGAGCCTTAGCACTTGCAATAAAGCTAGTCACAAGCCTCAGTGCTTGAGATGGAGCTAGTCACAAGCCTTAGCAGTAAAAATGGAGGTAGTCACAAGCCTCAATGGTTGAGATGAAGCTAGTCACAAGCCTCAGGCTCTATCTCAAGAATGAAGGCTTGTGACTGGGTCTATCTCAAGCATGAAGGCTTGCTTTGTGCTTGAGATAGAGCCAGTCACAAGCCTTTGCACTTGAGACAAAGCCAGTCTCAAGCCTCCATGCTTGAGATAGAGCCATTCACAAGCTTTTGCACTTGAGACAAAGCCAGTCTCAAGGCTTTGTGCTTGGGATAAAGCCAGTCACAAGCCTTTGCACTTGAGATAGAGCCAGTCACAAGCCTTTGTGCTTGAGACAAAGCCAGTCACAAGCTTTTGTGCTTGAGACAAAGCCAGTCACAAGCTTTTGTGCTTGAGACAAAGCCAGTCACAAGCTTTTGTGCTTGAGATAGAGCCAGTCACAAACTTTTACACTTGAGACAAAGCCAGTGTCAAGGCTTTTTGCTTGAGATAAAGCCAGCCACAAGCCTTTGCACTTGAGATAGAGCCAGTTACAAGCCTTCATGCTTCAGATGGAGCTAGTCAAAAGTCTAGGCACTTGAGACAAATTTGGTCACTAGCCTATGTGTTTGAGATGGAGGTAGTCACAAGCCTCAGTATTTGAGATGGAGGTAGTCACAAGCCTTTGCCCTTGAGATTGAGCCAGTCACAGGCCTTCATGCTTGAGATAGAGCCAGTCACAAGCCATCACAATCATTATAGCTTTGGACTTGTTCAATCTCAAACCCAAGGCTTGTGACTACCTTTTGTTGGAATATCAGAGGTATTTTTCCTTGTACTCTCTAGCTTTCATGCTTGATACAAAGCTAGTCTCAAGCCTTTGCACTTGAGATAGAGTCAGTCACAAGCCTTCACACTTGAGACAAATCCAATCACAAGCCTTTGCACTTCATCAGCAAAACCTGGGTGTACTGGACCGAGCTGTTATGGATTGCTATAAGTCGCTATGGATTTCTTGCAAATGACATCTGTCAGGGCAGTTTCGATTGAAAACTGAATGTATGACTGCTTTCGGAATCAATTCCCTCACTTAGTTGCAAGACAAAAGAAATAATAATAAAATCATATCATATTGTCAACGGCCATGGTACTGTAGTAAGCATACATCAGCAAAACCTGGGTGTGCTGCACAGAACTGTCCAGTTCTGCGCAGCGCTCATAGCACTCATAGCAGCCATAGCAAGGGTACCCTCTGTCCAGAGCTATGGATTGCTATGAAGTGCTATGGAATGCTATAAGAGCGACGGAGATCACAAAATATATTATTCATTTGAATTGTTCTCCTGGCTTGCGAGACTTGTGCGAAACCATTGCAAGACTACAGATAATCATTAAAATAATTTATTGACTCATTTGTAGTACTAGTACAATGTAGCGAGACTAGTATAATGATTTCTACACACAGTACTAATGTAGTGATACTACTATTGTTACTACTCATGAGTGATGACTGCTGGCAATGCCTGTTAGTAGAATACTTGAAAGAAAGCAGGCACTCACCGTTGGAAGAATCTTGGAGGGAAAGAAGTTGATGTTACGACGTTGCAATGATGCGCGTCGACTCTTATATAGTGCCCACCGGCACCCGCGGAGTTGAATGACAGATGATGAGATGTCGAAACAAGTTTGACAGTTGGCGCAAATATTCAACAACCCCACAGGAGCTCATAGCACCTTATAGCACCTCATAGTTCTGTAGAGAACTATGGCTGCTATGGCCTGCTATAGCTTGCTATGGCTGCTATGACCACCACCCAGGTTTTGCTGATGTAGCGAGTCAAAAAGTACAACTACATAGTGTAAACGAAGCTATAGTACATAGTACTGTAAATACCAAATGGTAACACTACCGATGCTTAATTAGATATATCAAATAAAGTCCAAGGGTGACACTTACCAAGGACATCCAAACTAAAGCAACTCGGAGCTTTGACTTGGAAAAAAAGGAAGTTGGGGGAGGAAAGGAAGGGAACTTGGGGAAGTTATAATGCCGATGCATCGATGCTATATAGCATTGGTGGGAGAGACTGACAGCTAGTTTGCGTGCTCGGTAATCTCATAGGAAGCCATAGCATTTCATAGCACTATGGCTGCTGTGACCTGCTATGGCTTCCTATAGATTGCTATGGCCTCTATGGCCATTGCCCAGGTTTTGCTGATGTTGGGATAGAGCCAGTCTCAAGCCTTTGCACTTAAAATAGAGCCAGTCACAAGCTCCGTACTTGAGACAATGTGATGAGCACCATCTCAAGCACTAAGGCTTGTGACTAGCTCCATCTTAAGTATCATATCTTCTTACAAGTTCCATCTCAAGCACTAAGGCTTGCAACCTGCCTTACTCCAAGCTCTACCACTTGTGACTAACTCCATCTCAAGCACTAAGGCTTATCACTACCTCTATCTCAAGTACTGAGGCTTGTGAAACCTCCATCTCAAGCACTATGACTTGTGGCTATCTCCATCTCAAGTGCTAAGGCTTGTGACTAGCTTTGTCCCAAGTGCAAAGTCTTGTGGACTAGCTCCATCTCAAGCACTGAGCCTTGTGACTAACTTGATCTTAAGCACAAAGGCTTGTCACTGCCTCCATTGCAAACACTGAGGCTTTTGCCTAACTCACTCTCA
>ML769464.1:0-237503 GCA_009733575.1 Gymnopus androsaceus JB14 | reverse complement strand
GGTCATGGCATCCAATGGACCTTGCTGGCTATGAATTTCCGGCTATAAAACTTTCCAACCAGATGTTTGTTCACCGAAGCAAGGTTGGGAGATCAAAAGTTCTTGAAATACCCATTGACATGGATCCAAACAACATCCTTGGGACAGCAAGCCTAGAAAGTGGATATTGCTATACAGAGGACTGTAAAGTTGACTACCGTGCATTGGAACAGAGTGAAAAAGGAAAAGTGTAAAGAATATCTATTGTCTTTAGAATGTAATGAACTAACAGATCTTGAGTTTAGATACAAACCAGTCAAACCTGTAACATTTCGTCGAGGAGATATTGTGGAGATCATTTTTTCCATTCACTTATACCCACTGCGATCCCAAGATACAAACATATTCCAGGCACTAAAGTAGAAAAGTGGTCAACACCATCGGATCCAATACCAACCAGGTTATGATTACCAATTGCTTGGAGTAACTTTGTTGGATGGTGCCATATCCAAGGTAATCATTCACTACAGAATCAAAGTACCGCACTAACCAGGAACTATCAAATAGGAATTTACCGCAGCATTTGAAAAAAAGTCTACATCCAGAGGGGTTATTCGTAAAAGAATTGACTATGAGGAAGGAAACATTGAATAAGCTAAATATCCTGAAATCATGTCGCTTAGGTCAATATATGAAAAGCTTCAATTGTATGAAGACAGACATAATTATCAAGTCAATATCATGTAAGTGTATAAAATGTACAGTTATTGCACAAGGGCTTAGTTCAAATTCTAACCAGAACGGTTTCCAAGATATATATATATATATATATTTGTTGTTTTGCAAGGCCTTAACAATCTTATACAAATAATACCCACAGCATCTCTAATGAGTGTAGTCAAGATGTTATATTACATCCAATACCAATGCATTATCAATAACTCAGAGTTTTTGAACCATAATTTATGAGTTGGTGAAAGTTCCTTAAAGTTAAGTGGATGTTATGAGCATATATTAAAATTAAATTCAAAAAGAATACATGTATGGCGAGATAGTAATGATTTGAAAGATATGAGTTGTAAAACATTGTATGAGAAAAAAAGATGCATGCATGACAGGATACTAATGATTTGAAAAATATAAGCATGCAACAAAATACACAATAATAAAGACTAAATGAATGATGGACATAAATAAAGCATATATTAGTAGTAAGAACTATATTGAAGTATCAATGGATTGAATCATTGAATCAATATTTAGATGGAAATGTTTGCTATATTTACACAAAGCATGTTCCAATAAAAAGATATCGTACGAATCCATTTTCTAGTGTCAGAATCAATAGATACCATTATTACATCATCAAATCTTCTACAGGCCTCAGCAATTGTCTCCCCTGGGTATAGGCCCAGTTTATTCAAACCCTTGAAAGCACCAGCCCCCAATTTCTGTATATGGTCTCCAAGATCTTGAACAGAAGGCATGACTAAATTTTTCCATCCACCTGCATAGTAAATGTCAATTGCAACATAAATCCACCTAGTTTACCAAAGAATTTGAATGCAGGATTAATAGCAACAAACTCTGCCAGCTGTAGCACAGATAAACAATCTGTCTTTTGAAGATAGCTGAGTAAGTCTGAAGCTGCTACCATATAGTTAATCTCTGCTTGTTGGGTTGATCGAGGGCTTGGCTGCCCATACATCTGCATATTGCAGAAGTAAGCATCCTGGCCAGCTAATGTTGTTAATGTTGGACAAGTGGAAATTAAGAATTGTTGGTAATGTGAATGGGAGCTGAAGAGACCAGTGTAATTATTTGGTGCTTCCTGCATGAAACGTGATCCAAAGGAAATTCCACGAAAGATTATCGCACTGAATAGGCCCTCCTTGGTTTGGATAGCACCAGGTGTGAAAGGACCACCAGGCCTAGTAATAGCTATACGAGATGGTGCAAAATCCCTCAAAGGCCAGCGACCATCAAGATCATTAAGGGCAAATTTCTGAGTAGATGTAGCAGTGGATATGTTGAAATTACTTCTTCCCATATTAATCATCTCATTGAACCATCTAATGAACTTCTGCTCTCCCATATTGGGTTTTGATTGGTGAATGTTCCTAGGGATGGTAGAAAGGTCCAATGATTCATGTGATGGATAAAATGGTCCGAAAACTTGTGGTGAAGGAGTATGAGAAGGTTGTGGTGTGGATGACTGAACAGATGGAGTACTGTGGTGGCTAAGTAAAAGATCAGGGACAATCAATGGCCCGATGAGGTCAAGACCTTCTTCAACAAGGGCCCAGTCATGTTTGGTGGGTAGGAGTATTGGTTTTCTGGTGTTCCTCCTTACCCGGTCTGGACTACAAAGCAGTTTAGTATTCTGGAATGTTTCCCAAACTGGTGGAAGGAAGAATAGAACTGGATTATCATCAAAATGTGACATGAGGGTTTGAAGGAACTTGATTCGAGCATGGCATACAGCTGGATCTCCCAGCATTTCAAGCCAATGAAAAAGAGTTATCATGGCCAGTGCAACAACATTCTCCTTCAAAATGGGACTAAACTGTAGTGAGGATTTTTCAGGTCTGTATATCCTGTGTTTTGGAAGATGTGGGAGGTAGAATTAAGAGTCCAAGGACCATTGGAATGTACTAGATGTTGAACGTATGATGATATCACTCATCATCTCGGTCATATGACGCTATCAGTCATCGCCGAGGTAGTCTTACTCAGCCTCAGTAGTATCTTAGTAAGTAGCTTTATGGACGACATCATAGGTCATGCACATAGAACATACTAGAAGAATACTACTATATATGTAACGAATACAGTACTATAGTATATAAGGACTCCAGTAGTACTGCTAATGATAACGACTTCTACTAGTCTTTTACCTCTCTCTATCTGCTCTACAAGCTTAACCACTTGGTGAGTGCTAGTCACTGCGCCTCCTAGCTTATATGCTGCGCAACACTAGAGGAGGATCCAGTAATATATGGTTCAAGATTGCTGAATAAGCGGTAAATCCAAGGATAGTCTGCATTATAGCCAACTGTGCTTTTCCAAGCATCATAATTGGACTGCATCCATGACCTGATGTCCCAAAAAAACTGAACCATTGTTGCCTGCTGAAAACGGAGTTTGATACCAACAACATCTGTTTCCCATTGCAGCTTTGAATATGAGATTAAAGACTGTGATATGATATCAATGGTATTTGGAGAGATTGGGTCCAATCAAATTGCTTGACATGCATCATTGACATTCTGCATCAGCACATCAATTGCCACAGTGGTATCTCTACACTGATCATGGGTTCCAGCGATAGAAGCATCAGTGACATAGAAGTCAGTGCCCTGGGGGTTTGTATGTATTGCAGATGGTCCTAAACGGTCAATTTGCTCAGCAAAAGAGTGAAAATCCATTGATTCCATGCACATGATAAATGGTGCTACAATATATATATATAGTCAAGTTTAACATTAACTTGAAGTAAAAATTCAAACTCAACCGCACACTTCAAGAACAAGTGGATGAGCTTGGTGAAATAGCACTCCCTGCAGGTGACAGAGTACCTGGTGTCACAACTTCTTGCTTAGCCCCCAACCTAGGATTCATGGGTGATAAGACTGGATGATGCATAGAAGCAACTACATGTTGCTCCAAGGAAAAAGATGAAGATTGAGGTATTATATCATCCTGAGTGACAGTAGAGGCTGGAAATGATGCAGTACCATCCATGTGAAAAGTAGAGGAAGCAGGGTCTACTACCACCACCACCGGTGTGGGAACTACTGCCATTGAAGTTAAAGAAGCATGTGATACTGGGTATGATGGTGATAAAGGTCCAATAGGAGGTGCAATAGTGGAAGCTGGCTCTCCAGAGACAGCAGATGTAGGAACTTCAGGGAGACCCGGTGTAGATGTGGAGATTGATGTGGCTGAAATTAAATAGATTTAGAATTATTAGCTGATGACCTAGCAAAGATTTACTTGAAATTTCTGCCTCCAAATTTATTGCAGAAGTGTCTTGAGAAGGGATAGATACCACTGATGCAAAAAAAAGATTAATTAAAAAAAAAGAAAATAATAACTAAGATTGATAAATACCTTGACCATTGTTAGCCTTAGCACGTTTACTTGCACCAGAGCCACCATTTTGATGTTCATCTGCATCAACTTCTTCAAGGGCACGCTTATTCCCTTTACTTGTATGCTTGTTATGATTGATTGTGGTGGCTGAAAGACCATAAACCTTGCCCGCCAATGCTGGAATAAGTCTGGCATGACAATTACAAAGATCATCAAAATCATGATAAACTTTCTGACGAGTGGGCATCAAATCTAGATATAGGATAATGAATAACCTAAAACTCTCATATAATAATAAATGAACCTTCGAAATCAACAGTATCTTTCCAAGGTTCTCCTGTGGGAGCTAAGTCCCATGGCCATATTTCAACATTTTCATTGGGGCCCTTGTCTGATTTGATATTGACTGCTTTTCGAAAGAACTCATAGTTCAGTGTATAACTGTCAAAATTATCTTTCAGAAGATGGTCCATCATGAAAAAGACTGCCCGTAGGGCATAATTGGCATGGGCTGCCTGTGTCATCATGACTCTCCCTTCTTTCAAAAAAGACAAATGTGATAACTGGATATGGGGAATCCTAAAAAAATGAATTTAAATTTAAAAATAAGTCTACATACATAAAAAAAAAAGGTGAGCAAGATACCTATAGTTATTCATTGCTTCAGTTATTTCAATAGAAGTCACAACTGAAGTCTACGGCCTGCTTGTTCCTTCCTTAGGGTCGAAGATGTGGATACTTCCTTATGTACATTCATGGAAGTATCTTATGTACAATGTACATCGTAACTAACCAAGTATTGATTGACCGGCTTGTTTCGGCTTGTTTCGGCTTGTTCAACCCAAACAAGCAGGTCAATTGACAAGCCGCAATTTATCTCAATTTTCTTCGCAACCTGGTTACCACGTACATTATATACAGTAAAAGACTATATATGTACATAAAAAACTGTATAAACACTATACATTTTGTAGTACGTACAGTAACGTACTTGTGGGCAACTTGTGGACAACCTGGCAAGCCGGTCAAGCCGGTCAATCAATACTTGGTTAGTTACGATGTAATTAACTTTTCGGGCTCGTTGCTCGCTGAAAATGCCTTCTGCGAGCGTCGCGGCTCAACGACTACCCCACTATATTCGGAAACTCTTGCTTTGACCCAGAAGACCCATACGTTTGCCTAAAAGCAAGGAATCTGAGTGAGCTGAGATACCCAAAAATATAGGAGCATCGTGATGCATCAAGCGAGCACAGATTCCCCCAAAAGTAGGAGCAGATGATCAATGCTTACCATTATGCGAAATGCGAATTTTACCGAACGGGCAGCATTGCTATGCGCGTGAAATCGGCAAGGACCACTGAGTTAGCTTGCATGTATGGTGCAAGAACCTCTGCGTGTTGCCGTAGATACTTTGTGAATGAGGGTCCCGCCCAACGTCCTTTAACCTGCATCACAATGAATGGCATGCCATGTAGGAGGTATTCTAGGACGGAACCAATGCGTATGCCATGTGCAGGAGGGACGTCAACTCCGGCCCTTTTCCCCGCTTCTGTGAGACACTTGAGAAAATTTCTCCGAGTTAAAGGCCTTCGTTTCCCATCGGTGTGCGTGTATGAGAAAAGCACTTCCCCTGATGAAAGTGGGTTGTTTACTGCCAGGTGGTGGTCTAATGCAGCTTCGGGATCCGTGAGACCATCCTGCTTTGCCCAGCTGACATCTTCTCCTTTGATGGGTGAACATTTGGTAGACGGGAGGTGAAACGAGGTGGTTTTGAGCTGATTTTGGTCATGAGTTACTGAGATGTCTGATTGTGTAACATGCCGAGAGCGATTGAATGCCTGGAGCGAGGGAAGGACAAACTCGCCGAGTCGCAATGTGGAGTAAAATGTTGTTGTGAGACATGTCCAGAAGGCTGCATGCAACGGATTTGAGAGGTCAAGAGCAGATTGGATTGCCAGCAGGAAGGTGATGGTATATGGAGCCCACTTCTGACGTTTGGATGCAGGCGGAGCAAGATGATTACTGCCTTTATATAAGGCTCTGAGTTGGTCTTTGTCTATTGCCCACTCTATCCCATGCAAGACATGCCAGGCATGCACTGCTGCCATGTAATTTGCAATGGCATCACCTGAATAACTGCCTGCCATAGCAGCTACAAAGGCTGAAGAAAGGAGTGTGCTGGCTGGAGCGCGCTGCGATTCCAATACTCCTTTTTGATCGCAGAATACATGGAAGACCAAAAGACCAGATCCATAGGTTTCTAGGGTGCTCGGTGCATATGCATGCGAGATCACCGTGAAAACCCGCTGTAGATCTGTTTGTAATAGCGGTAGGCGTGACTCATTTCGTGGGGTATATAGCGGGAGCCACAGAAGCAGGCGCTCCCGTGCCAGGCAATGAGGTCGAAATGCTGAAGGTAAAGGCTGTAGGTTCTTGTTATATGGCATTGGTCACAAACGGTTTGTATGCAGTCGGAATGGCGATTTTAGCGAAGCGTCAAAACGGGAGGGCGATGGTGGAGGGGAGTTAGTTCCACCAGTAGAGATCAGAGTTTGCCAGCTCATCTCCGCATTTCTCGAATGAGTAGTTGATCTGCTGTCATCGACTAAACTCGGAATCTGAAATAGATTTTGGTGTGAGTATGGGGATGTTTGTTGTGGCATATCCGTTGATATCAACAATGAAGGGCTGGAGGAAAGAGGGAACGGTGATGGGAGGAAGAAGTAGGGATTTGTCCGGGTAGATACCTCGGGAGGGTTTGTCAGCTGGGTTTTCCTTACTGGGGACATAGCGTGAGTGGATGGTGACATTGGTCTGTCCCAGAAGCTTGTGGATGACTCGGAAAACCTCATTGACTCTTTTGTCCTTACTTCGTCCCTTCCACCATCCTTCAACAACCCCATTGTTGTCGCCATAGAGTTTGAGGTGAACGGATGTGGTTCCAGCGTCAAGAATGGCTCGTACGAGGAGATAGAAGCCGATTGCCTCTGCCCAGGCAATGGTTCTGCCATTTGTATCCCAACCTGCAACAAGCTTCCAAGCGCGCCATCTTCCTCGAATAAAAATGGCGATACCAAAGCCGGAGCTGGCATCCAAGAATGCGTGAATGTCGAGGACTTCAAAAGGGATTGGGATGTTTCGACAAAGAGATGATTCAGTGAGTGTGTGGTACCACCACTTGAGGTCTGTGGGGGTACTTCTAGGAGGAGTGAGTGGAAGGAAAGGACTATAGGATCCAAGCCCCATGAAGGCCTCCAAGCTAGTGAGGTAGGCTTGTCCTTCTGGAACGATAAGCGACATGTGAAGTAGTTTCCCATGCAGGGTTTGTGTCTCCTCCAGCATGTGCGTGCGACTCTTTTCCCAATCCAGAATGGCGTCGCAGTATTTCTTTGCTTTCTCCGCAGTGAGAGCAACAGTCCTGGCCTGGACATCCCAAGTGAAACCTGTGAAATGGCATGATGGTGCGAATGGAAAATCTTTGTCTTTTCCCCAGATGAAACCCAGAGCATTGGAAAACTCATCAATGTCTTCAAAGGAGTAAGTGAACTTTGAATCATGAGCGGAACGGGCTGAGCATTGGGAGAGATCCGCGATTGGGAACCTGTAGTCCTCATCAAAGTCTTTGATTGCATTGGATGGCAATACTCCCCCAGCAAACCATAGACGGCCACCATGTGTTTGACGACCACCACCCTGTTCAATCCGTATGCGAATGGAGGCTCTATGTGCATTGAACTCCGCAAGATGCTGTCTGAGAATCTGCACAAAGAGATGGTCATCCACCCACTTCAAGATTGGGCCCATTCCTTTCCAACGGAATAAATCAACACCTGCATCATCCAGATGACCATGTGTACCAACACCTGAAGTAATCCCAAACATGAGACATGTGTCCAGTGCGAAGGAATCTTCACGTCGTAAGCTGATAACCACTCCCGGCCATTGAGAGTGATGCAGGGGAATACTCCGAAAAGCATCAACAACATCTCGGCAAGCCACCTCTGAACCCGGGGGCAACTGGTGGATAAGCAAGCAGACTGCAGTGAAAGTCCCATATGTACATGGATAGTCTGAGGATTCGATCGTGGAATTAATTGATTTAATAGTGTTTCGAGGGTCGTGAGGCGATGACAGATCTTGGACCAGACGGAAGGCATTTGGTTTGTGAGGTTTGGGTATAAGAGATAGTGGAGATGACTGGAAGGGACCAATGATATGTTCAAGTTCAGATTGAGACATGGGACCAAGGTATTGGCCGTTCGCAAATTCCTTTTCCATGAGTGCATCAAATTCATGCGGATGTTTGTGGACAGAAGGCTTGTTTGGCGGAATGAAGGTAGTAGAGATTCTGGATACACCGGCATGAAAACCATACCGTAGAGAGTGGGGTAAGTCAGGGTATTTTGTGAATAGACCAGACTCATGCAGTAATGCATCCCAAGCTTCGACCTTATACGGAGTGAGGGGACTCTGTGCTCTCTGCGTGAGAGCACACTTGAGCTCCATGACCCGGTGCTCCGCATCCACTGCAGACATGCTTCTGGACATGGGAAGAGTTGGTGCAACCTTTCGGGAGGTTGTGGTAGAGACAGATTGGCCGCCCTGTCTTTCGTACTGATATGTCCCTCCCCTGTCATTGAGCGAAGGCTTCGGCCCCGTTCCATAAGTCGGGAGATGAACAGCTCCGAACTTGGTGGGCATGGCTGCCAAGACAAATGGCACAGACAGATTTGGCTGCTTTCCTGTCTGTGCCTGCTTGAAAAAACTGGTCTTGGGATAGAAGAGGGATCTGTAACATGCGTGCATATGCAGAAGTCAAATGCGTATGCGGATACCAGTGCATGTCAGAATCAGAAGGGAGATTTGAATGAAAGCAGGAACATATGTTGTCAGTGACAGTTTGGTATCATAAGGTAAATCAAACGTACCGCTCCTTTGACCGACTGGATTCAATAAGGGTGTTTCCGTAGTGAGGAGGCCGGTGTTGAGCGGGATGGTCCCAATGCTTTTCGAATGGGTGTCATTGGTTGATGAGTTGTATTTCCTTTGAACGGTGATGTTTCCGAATCAACCTGTGCTTGTGGCTGCAGTCCAGGGAAAGTAAACGGACAGAATGCGTATGTGTACCATCATTCAGGCGTATGCAAATGCAAATGCGTATGAGGATGCGGATGTGGATGCGGATAAGGATGCGTATAAGGATGCGTATGCGTATGAGGATGCGTATGCGTGTACGGGAAAGGGAAAAAGGAGTGGACATGCCGGGTGAAAAATTAGTACCAGGTTTATCAAAAACATTTTGATAAATAAAATGCACCGTAACCATGCTGTCCAATCGCATTTTCCTTAGAACCTCATCCTCAATCTTCAAGATTAGATCTTCGTTGACTATTGCAACATTGAAAACCGGTTTCTTCAACAGTATGAGGCGATGCCAGTCGCGCTTTACCTGAGCATGATACTTGACTAGTACCTGCTCTCCATGCGGCTCGATTCGACGGAAACGATGGTTTTCAAGGATGGTGTAGAGCTGGGCCCATGCTTTGCAATACTCCGCTGGCCATCCTAGCTCGGTCATAGTTTGAACATATAGTGTTTTTGCTATGGAGAGCTGTGTGAACAAGAGCTGCTCATCTGGAATGGCTTTGGGCGACTTTGAGAGTGTAGATAGAGGTCGCAATGCGACTGTTGCTGCGTCCTCTCCAAACGCTGCGAAGCTGTACCCCGTGGTTGAGTCCGCAAAGGAGTTTAGCCGTGCTTCTTCGCAGCCCTCCATTCCAAAATACCAGAGTTTGACATGTTCATACTTCCGCACTTTTTCCAAAGCAAAAGGGAGAGGGGAAGCTTGAGCGTGTGTGGGCACAGAGGCCCTCTGGTCCATGGGTGGAGGCTTGAACCGTTTCTTTTCCTCCTCGACCTTCTCTTTTTCCGCTTCCTTCTCCAGCAATTTCCGCAATTCCTCTACCACTTTTACGCGTATTTCTTCCTCTCTCCTCTGTTCTTCATTGTCCGCTTCCACCTGAGCCTCCCAGGCCTGTATTTCCTTGGCATGTCGTGCTGCGTAGGAATCTGTCAGACCCTGAACAATATTGGCTCGATTCCTGGTGGCTGTTACACAGGATACAATGAATTCGTTCCAGTCTGGGTCGGCATTATAGTCTGGTGCAAGGTCCTGAGTCGGGTCTCTAGTGATTCGTGGTGTATCCATTGCAGAGAAAGAGATTTGATAGTAATATTATTTATTTGAGTATAGATTATGTGAAAGTGCGTGTAGACGAGAGCACAAAGCAAGAGAGTGTAAATTGAAAACTTTAGAGAAGCTTTGTGCAGCTTCGCATTGGAGAGCTAGGGCACATAAGCTTTCAACAATGCGGCAGAGGAGACGGTCAATTCCAAGTTGTCTCTGCCGCACTCCGTAGAACTCCGTATGTCACCTGACTCGTGCCTCATCAAGCTCATACTATCTGTTGGGCATTGCCATTGGATTTCTGCCTGGATCTTTGCTTCATGAGTTTGATGATATAAAATGAAACCATAATAAAGTATCTAAACTTATAGGGCTTGCTTCCTATTAGGCAAATTCTTGTGTTCGGAGAGCAGTTGAATAGGTCTACCATCAGGCATTCCCCCAATAGTTTGTGCCACGGTATTGCAGAGTGTAGAAGAGATAGGGTAGATGGGACAGAGCCAATGATAACACCCTTTGGTGTCAGCACCTTCTGGACCAAAGGCTATTGTACCCCCATGAAGACGTCCTCCAGAAAACCCATTGACACTGGGGTTGGTCAAATCCATCTGAAAACCCAAGTCCAAAAGATGGAACTGGCCGCCCTCAAAATTTTCCAACATTACACCTTGATTATTGACAGCTCTAGGTGCAGAAACAGACACAGTGCAAGGAACAGGATTATCAAAGCGATCATGATGTGGGTCCCCTACACGGCCCATCTCTGCAGCCAATGTTGCATCTGAAATAAAGATGCTAAGGTAAGTCAATTCAGAACAATACCAAGCTTTATTCACCTCCAGCCTTTTCTTTTGGCACAAATGTTGCCAAGTTACATTGTAAACTGGTCCATCCTGGATTCTGATCATGACCAATTTTGGGAATATTCATTAGCTCGCTAACTTGATGTAAGAGATTGAAAGTAGCTGGGTCATGAAGTTTGTAGGTGTTCACAGCAATTTCAATCAAAGTCTGAAAAAACAACAGTTAAAACTTTATCAACAATGTAACAGCATACAATACGTACCGGATTTAACTCCTGTTGAAGTGGAGAAAAAGAATCATCCAGATCTGGGTTCTTGGCACAAAGACCAGGATGAGTTAGACCTGTCTGATGTTCGGTAGTACAGGCTAAAGAAAGACATCTTGGAGGTTGAAGTCCCTTTCTCCTAGCCACCTGCTCTCCAACAAAATGAGCTCTGGTGCTATCCTCAATAAAGGTTTTAGATTGAGTAGGTTCAGGCCCCAACACTTTGTCACAAATATGGTTGATTTTGGAGATAAGTTGTTCATCCCTAGCAGTTTTTTTTAATAAGAATTGAATCTTTTGGCAAATTAAAAATATGATAATAATAATTACAATTTCATATTGAAAGCAACCATTACATCATCAATTGGATCTAAAAGATCAAAGGAGGCAGGAAATATCTCTAAAGAAGAGAACATCCCCAGGCCTAAGTTCAATCCAACCTATAGAATCACGAATTATTATTATCTAATATTCACATGTATGAAATACAGTGCTTACCAGTTTTGCCCTCTACTTCATCTTTTTTGAGATGAGGAATTTTGTAATTGTTGTTGACATACTTGTTGAAGAACTTTAAGTAAGGAACATTGGCACCATTGATTGGAGCAACCAAAATACGAGAGGGTTTAAGCTCTGAGGAGACATTGGGATCCGAGGGAACAATGAATGGAATAGGGAGATATTGATTGCAAATAAGATTGAGAGGTAAACGTTGTCCCTCTTTGACCATATCATCCTGTAAATACCATTGCGTTCTGTTAAATCTGGAGTCAAAGAAGCAATCTGAGAGATATGAGGTTCAACATCTATAATATTGCATACATCAATAAAACAATTGAACTCTGGAAGAAAAGTTTGTTACGTTCATCATGCTCTTGGCCAGATTGGTCTTGAACCCAATGATAAAAACATGACATCAAAGGATCATCCATCATTTCCTGACATATAAGATCCTGGATGCCATTGCTATCGGTTGCAGTTGATGTAGGCATTCTGTGACTAATATTACCAGGGACCAAGGTTTGTGATGAAAAGGATATTACTAACATATAGCCAATGCTAGTATATATTCAAAGTAAAGCTTGAATAACAACTTTAACATTTGCACTTGAATACAAATGGAAGCGTTTAAGTTGCCGGATGAGGAAGGGAGAAAATGCGAGCAAAGCATGCATGGCATTCCTTTATATACAGCACATCAATCATTATCAGAGGATCAAGCATCAAAAACTCATAAAAGGTAAACCGTTCAATTTGATCGGAATCCGGAATGTTATTCTGTCCCGTGAATGTCAATAGATTATTATTATTATTATTTCATCATTTATCATGCATAAAAACAATATTCAGTTTATAGTAAATACGCAGGTTGGATCCCAAGGAACCAATACTGGAACACGGCCCATGTCAAAAGATAGTGAAAAGATGTACTGAGGTACGAAATTCGTCAGATTGACAAAACGGTTACTAGTGAAACAGTCTTACCAAATTGGGAGCCAAGGCAGATAATATTCAGCTACTCGGAGTCCCATACCAGTAACTGAATAAGATAGGACAAACGGGCCCAAATAAATCGAGCGATTATAAGGACCGGCATCCAAGCGAACAAAATCCATGGTTGCGGACGGAAGGAAACAACTGAGGAGGAGAACCGAGTGGGAAAAGGGATCAAAAGGTGCCAAGGCGGATATTAATCAGCTACATGTATTCCCATACAAGTAGCTGAATAAGCTGGGACGAATAAATCGAGTGGTTATAAGGAGCGGCTCCCGACATGGTTAACGGACGGAAGGAAATGGGTTGAGGAGGAGAGTCAAGCAGGAAATAGGGTTGAAAGATGCCAAGGCGGATATTAATCAGTTACTTGTATTCCCATACGAGTAGCTGAATAAGCTGGGACAAACGGGCCCAAATAAAACAAGTGGTTGTAAGGATTGGCGTCCGAGAGAATGGTTAGCGGATGGAAGGAAATGGGTGAGGAGTAGAAGGGTGCCAAGGCGGATATTAATCAGCTGCTCATATTCACGTACAAGTAGCTGAATAAGCTGGGACCAATGGGCCCAAATAAATTGAATGGTTGTAAGGATCGGTTCCGAGTGAATAGTTAGCGGACCGAAGGAAACGGCTGAGGAAGTGAACGGTGCCAAGGCAGATATTAATCAGCTACTCATATTCCCGTACAATTAGCTGAATAAGCTGGGACAAACGGGGCCAAATAAATCGAATGGTTGTAAGGATTGGCATCCAAGCGAATAGTTAGCAGACCAAAGGAAATGGCTGAGGAGGTGAACGGTGCCAAGGTGGATATTAATCAGCTACTTGTATTCCCGTATGAGTAGCTGAATAAGCTGGGAGGAACGGGGCCAAATAAATCTGTGTGGTTGTAAGGATCGGCGTCCGAGACAATGGTTAGCGGACGGAAGGAAACAGGTGAGGAGGACTGGCAAGCATGAAACCGGGATTAGGGATTAGCAAAACAATGGAGCAATCATACACAAGTCCCCTGTCAGACCATGCTCATTGCTCCTAGAAGAACATGAAAGATATAGACAATAAGCAAGTGGAAAGTAGATGTTTACCATCCTCCAAATGGTCCCATTGAATACAATGGGTGGCGAATGGAGGATGGAGGTAAGGAAGAAGAAGAGAGTGCCGTATTTTGTAAGCCCAGTGACTGGGTGCTAAATCCGGCTTGCACAGCAAAAAGCCATGCACTTTGCCGATGGCTCGTCTTACCGGATTTAGCGCCCAGTGACTTGGCTTACAAAATACGGCACTCTCTTCTTCTTCCTTACCTCCATCCTCCATTTGCCACCCATTGTATTCAATGGGACCGTTTGGAGGATGGTAAACTTATATTTTCCACTCGCTTATTGTCTATATTATCAAGGCTTCGTATCTTTGAGTCTTGTTGGGCTTGAGGCTTCATGTTTTCGAGGTTTCATGCCTTCGAGGCTTCCTGTATCCAATATTTCGTGCTTTTCACGTACACGCATGGCCTTCAACTGGCATATTCAATGATCCTAAATGATGTCAATCATCGTCTCAAAACTCTTTGTTGGATTCTGGCCACCCTAGATCGATGTGGGTAAACCGTTTGCCTCCGATCCTGTTTTCAAATAAAGGGCGCCGTATCCACTCATTAAAATTCCTCGATTCCGACCTCCTCCCCCCTCTATCAATTCGCCATCCTATGGTTCATTCAATGAACTTTCAGGCTTCACATTCACTTGGTTTCGTTGGAAATCGCTACCTTTTACCATTCGTGGCCGTTCATATCTGCGGTTCCTATGATCGAGCCTTCATGCTCCAATTTAAATTATTCCTGAATATTGCGGGGGTTCTTTGCCTGCAATTCCTCCTGGTCAATTGGTGCTTGCCTTATCTCACGGTAAGAGTTAAATAATCAAGGTCCTGTCAATTTAACTGAATAGAAGCGTAGTCCATCCAACGCTATCCACACATGCAGAATTCCGATACTTCCCCTATATCCCGATTGCAAAAACCATCACATGCTTCCAGTGTTGATACAGAATCAATAACCAAGTGCGTCTCAACGTCATTGTCGATGATTGCGACAAATCACAACAACAATGATTCTCCTCCAGTGTATCGCCTCATTATTCATCCACCTCTCTTCACCGGCGATCCATTGGCTGATGTGCCCAGCAAAGATATCATCAATGAAACACCTATCCACAACGAAATCGTCTTTGTCTGTCACATCAAATGTGCAATAGTTAACGACGCTGATGCAGGAACATCCACAACAATGTGCATTGATCTTACCTTCGACAGCTCAATGTACAAATACAAATTCGGAGAAATTATGTATGTTGCTTGCCATGGTATACTAAACATTGACACTGAAATACCTACGGTAGATATGATTCGCAAGATGACAATGTACCTCTCAGTGTTGGCAAAGTCAGGGTCAGAAGTCAGACCTCGGACCTGACCCACCGGGTCTGACCTAAACTCTGACGCGGCAGTCAGACTAGGGTCAGCGCAGTAAGTGTTTAGCGCTTCATATAGCTCATAGGCGCTTAACGAATCACGGGAAGTTTCGCTAGGACAGCCACCGACGTCCGGAAATTTCCATCACCAGGCCAAAAGTCAGACCTTTTGACCTCGACTTGGCAATGGATTTGATCAGACCGTGGGTCTGACCCAGGTCTGACAGGGTCAGTGACAACACTGGTACCTCTGGAGCAGTAGAATACTCTTATCTAGAATTTATTTAATATATAAAATTTATTTATTATCATGATTGCAATAAGTTTTACGAAGTACTAAGTAGCGAAAAACACAATTCCTTTTCAGAATATAAATGCTTGGCAATTTTAGGTGCTTGGTCATGTAAACGGCACACAAGACCGAAATCCCTCTTAACTTCTTACCACCACCATCTTTTTAAAATTGGGTTCGAGTTTATCTACGGTGTATTCACCTACATAAACTCGTAATCAAATACAACTATATCATTGCTTGTGCTCCATAATGAATAGAATCATCTTCAAGTAAGTTTTCTGCTTGCATTATACAGTAAAGGTAAATAATGCAATTTTGTCTATATTAGGATGTCTACATGCGATCCAGGCCATGACACCGAGGAATACGCCTTCGCGGCACCATTTTCTCTTGTTGGAAATTCCATCTACACCTGCTTAGGAGGGATATGCTCACTTCCTGCAATTCCACCTCGACATTACACTGTCAATGAATCAAACAAGGATATGCATACCAAATTCATCAGTTTTAACTGGATATCCAATGCTCACCCATATCTTCTATTGGTACCCAAGGATCCATGGTTGTTCCCCGTTTTTAGTCGCTTAAACATGGTGTCAAATCTTAGTGCACCTATCGTGGCACAATACCCAGACCCTAAAGGAAACAAACAGCATAGTCAAGGATGGGCTCTAAACCCGGTTGTCATATTGGGCTGGACCAGACTGGAAATGGCTATGCATGAGATCCTGAGGATCATGATGCAAATGACCAAACAGCATGGGGGCAAGGGTACTGATTGCGGTTTCGATTTTTGGACCAGACCCGGTCAATATGATTATAGGAAAGCCTTCGCCACGTCAGAACTAGCATGTACGGCTGCCATTAGATCCAAATATGTGTTCATTCCCCTCATTGCCATGCTTACTTATTACACATTGTTGTGTAAGGCCTATTGGGTCCTGGAATTATCTACATTGACAGAGGTGTCTCAAACTGCGTGGATTCAATACATAGCGAAGAAGAGCAGATACCAGGAGGAATGGGTATGGATGCTTATTTCTACTCTACTGGTAAAGACCAAATGTGTCAGCGGAGTTATTGACATGAAATCTTGCGGCTTTATCCATTCAATTCCTCTTATCCAAGAGTTTGACCCAAATTGCATCATTCTTCTCCACTGGGGTGAAGACTTTGATATTAGAAAATACCCAACAATGATCAACATCGAAACTCCATCTGAAGAACAGGTCGTCGCGCTCAGACATCAGAAAAATTCTAGAAGCATCCATACATTCCCTGATCGCCGAATTGACACAGAACAGATATACGTGGTAGTGGTTAATGCCTGCTAGCGAAACCGTGAGAAGCTCATTAGTGCTCGCACATTGTTCTTCAAAAAAGTGGCAAGGGCACCTAACAGTAGAGGTTCTTCATATCATGACAAGTTTTGGTGAGGAAAAGTGATCAGAATATATTCTGTAAGAGATTGTTAGGACTCGTTTGGTACCATAATGGCAGATTCAAATAAAAATTGGCGTTTCGTGATTTTACCATGTAAGTATCAACAGTAAATTGCAATTTTTATCTCCGACAGCTATTTTTCGCCAAAAAAAGTCCAAACATTTTTTTTCAAGTATAAAAATCAACATATTTGCCTCCAAACTTAAGAGATTCAACATGATCTCAGGGGGTCTGTCTGCCAAAGCTGCATTTTGGCAGGTGGGAATTACAAGTGTAATAGGCGCTAATGTCCAGAGATAGCTTCAACGTTTCCGAATTTGCATATACCCTCAGCTTTATACCCAATACGCGTCTCAATCTCTATTCATTATTGTCTCTGAGCATTGAATGCTCTTCTAGCAACATGGGAGGCCAGTCTGCAAAGCAAAAAGTGGTCAGAAAAGCAGCATCTGAAGCGGCAAAGAAGAAGCGAGAGATGAACAGGGTGGAACTTCTTGAGCAGAGAGTAGCGGAACTGGAGGGAGAAAGATTTTCAGGAGGTGAAGAGGAAGACAGCAATAATGAGAAGATGGAGGGTAGCGCAATGCAGAAGGAGATATTGAAGGAAAAGGCTGACCTATACAAGAAGGACTATTGGAATGAACACAAGAAGGCCATTTGTGCACAGAAAACCATACAGAACTTGAAGGAGAAGCTTTGGAAGGAAAGGAATGACTGGGAAGACAAGAAGAAAGTGTTGATAAAGCAGGGTAAGAAGGCAGGGAAGGAAATCACTCAGCTACAGCAGAAACTCGACATCTCTCAGCAAAAAATCTCTGATCTATGTGTCGATAAAGAAAATCTTCATGCTAATGTCCATCGTCTTGACAAACAGGTCTCTAGGGCTGATACAAAGAAAGATCGTGCTGTTCTGAATGCTATTGAGAAGACCAAGAACAACAATCATACCTTTCATATCAAGGAGAAGGGTATCGTTACTGATGACACTCGCGATCTCATTCGGGACCTTGTCAGAGTCAGTCTAAAACCTGGAATGATCAATACTACAATCAATACAGTTCTTGCTACAGCTGGGGTTCAGGTCAAGGGATCAGTTTCGCGTTACACAGCGCGTGCAGCTGTAATTGAAGGTGGAGTTGCAGCCGAGCTTCAGTTGGCCAAAGCTATGAATGAATCTGAAGGTATGATTAGTTATAACCTTAGGGAGGCTGTATGCTGACTGTTATTAAAGGCTATGTCGTGAGCAGAGATGGAACAACTCACTGAAGCCTCAACTACGAGTCGCATTTCATCACAGCCAACAGCAGCAACGGCACTCACAGAAACTACTTTGCTGGAATTACTACCGCTCCAAATCATACAGCTCAGGAGCAGTGTAACACTTATGAACACCTATTCCACCGTATTGTTGATCTCTATAACAGCAGTCCATTAGCAAAAGTGAATGGTGAAATTGATGTGACATGAGCTTATACGACTACTCACCAGGATGCATAGTGATCATGCAGAAGATCAGAAAAAGCTTGCTACACTCCTCGAAGCTTTGAAGATGGTCTGGGATCGTGAACTCCGAGGTGAAGATGCTATGTTGTCTATGGATATGGTTGCTCTCTTTCCGCTTATCGCTGAGGCGACGTCGGCTACTGTTGAGGCTGCTGGTGGTCTGGAAGTTTGGAATAGCCTTTTGGAGGATGAACAGAGTCGACTGAACAGAGGAAGTTTACCATGCTATCTATGTTCAGTCTTGGCCATGAAGCCTTCGAGAATCTCTCTCTTGCTCAGAAACGCACCATCGACCTCTTCATCTGGACTGGTTGCGAAATCCACAAAGATCTCAACACCGTGAAATGGGGAGCAATAGCAATGGCCAAATGGTGGGAAGATAACAATGTTCTGGGTCCGAAGAAACTCCTGAACCGTGCCAACAGAGATGACAGCTATGATTGGTGGAGCAGCTGGGAAACACACGAAGGAAGTATTTTGTGGTGGTGCTATTAAAACTACCCAAATCGCAGGTGCTCTTTTTAATCACAAGGACGATAAGAAAGGCCAGCATGACACCTACCGAATCTTTATGGAAGAAAAGCTTGGCCACCTCGCGACCTTTCCTGATACTTCAAATAATCGATTTCAGACCCATGCACTTGCTGCCGAACAGCTCATCACTTACCTTGATACCTACAAAGAGTTTCTACTCTTGGTAAAGGATCGGAAGGAAAAACAAAACTGGAATTACCTGGAGCAGAATCTTTGGGATGCTCTTAACAATACCCCTACTCTCGAAGAGCTTGCTGCCCTTGCTGTCTACAGCCAAACGATCAGTGTTCCATACGTTGCTCATATCCGTTCCGACCCAGACCAAAATGCACTCGATATGGGTCCTTACCACCAAGAAGTCCTTTCTGCATGCAAGGCTGTTATTGATGACCCTGAAATTATTCTTGGTCCTGAAGCGTTTCACACTCCCGCTACTCTAGGCAGTCAGATGTTCCATAGACCAGAAGTCATGTACACTATCCACCAGTATGGCACCTTCACTGCCTCATCTACAACCTCTTGTCCAACGATTCTTCATGGGTGCATATGAGGCCTGGCCGAGATTTATGACTGAGTTTGCTGAGGGAGGGAATGTTTTGCAGCTCACAGCAGAGCAATGCACTGTTGTTCTCACCGGAACACTACAAATGACCTGAACGAGAGTGCATTTGGTATTCTGCGGCGGAACTGGAGATTCACTGGGCATACCTCACTTTTGTGGCATAACGCGCGAGTCATGTACAAGATGAATGACACTGGCAAGTTCATTCAGGGGTTGGATGCCGAAACTCGCGTGTTTCTTAGGAAGGAGGCTCAAAGACGGATGAATGCAGGGGAAGAGAGAGAGAATCAGAAACGACAGGCAGAGTCTGACTGTTACGAACAGTTTATCTTATCTCATGCCACATGGACTATTACTTATCTGTTTCTTCTATTTGTCTTCATATATCTCGGCGCTTACTTAAGCGCGCGCGCTTGTTTAGGCGCGTGGCTGTGTTGTTTACTTATGTTTTCATTCTTTATAGTTCATCGGATACATGTACGATCTTGTAGGATCGTTTGATCCTTGATCATAGGCCTTGATCATCCGATCATCCTTCAATCACTTCAATCACACCTCATGCTAGGATGCTGCATTCGGTACTGGATACACATGTACGATCACTTATTACTTACAGACATTGATACTGTTGTACTTCATAGTTTCATGCATGGTTACAGTATGTACAGGGCAATAGGGTTCTGGGTCTAGGGCTTGTACACTAGTATATATAGTAGTTGTAGCTGTAGCATAGTCCTTAGCTTCAATCTCATCAATACCTCCTAGTTCTCAATATCATCTTCTTCTCTTTTCTTCATCGTTTTTGTCTTTGCCTAAGTTGGAAGTCGTGATGCCTGGTACCTCGTGTTGTGGGGAACTAGTCGCTGACACTGACCTTTCGACAGTTGCCAAGAAGCGGGGGCAGGATGCTAAACGCCAGAAGAAATTAGCTGATGATTATCAGACTATCCTCACCCTTGATCCCATCCATCTCGACCCTCAATCCTTCCCGAAGAAATTCACCAAGCCGATATCGTTCTCCAGCTGAATTGGCACCTGCACATTCAGTCCTGCCCGTGCCCAGGTCCCCATGAAGTCAAAGTGCGGAGGTAACAAACTGGAGTTGCTGGAAACACTTACAACAGTTATTGGACTATTCTTGGAGAACAGAAGGACAGTTGCAGATTGCATTAAAGACTGTGGAAGGGCTGGAAGAGGAGGAGGATGAGGGTGAAGCAGAAACCGAAGAGATGGACCTTGATGAAGACTGAACTCACTTGGAATTGCTATATTATTGCTATCATTGCATTGTGGAATATGTATTTTTAGATTACGGATCGTGTATACTCAAGTTACAAGTAATTTATACTGATGTTTGGCCTGAAATAGAGGGAATATGCAGCAAACAAGGAGACCGAAATGAAATCTATGAGTTTGCCAACTTATTTTAGGCGCCCATAATTACTCAGTGCCAAATCTCTTGGAGGCATTAACCACTACCAATATACGGGAGACACATACCTCCAAAAGAAAGACTCCCTTGGATTGACCGAGTGCATAGTCAACTACCTGCGCTCAGGTTCACATCCAATCAGGATGGCCTTCAACTTTCACACTATCTGCCTGTGGAAATAGGGAGTGGACAGCTAGATGGTGAAGAGATGTCGGTGTTTTTTGAAAGACATACACAATGGTTGGCAGATTACAAGCGGACAGAAAGTGAGATCCAGCGCAGAAACCGAGAGGACTGTGCTGCAATAATCCGTGAGAACACCATGTATCCTCCTACTACTTCAGGTATCACCATCTGGGTGTGGAATTTGACACTATTCCCGGGGTTTTACAGACAAGAGAAGATGAAGGATACAAAGACATAGTGGTGGGCTGATTTTGCACCTGAGAATCGTTGCTTCAATGATATAAGATTGGAATGGGATCTTTGTCATGACTTCAAAAATGCCATTGTAATACATTCTGCCTCCAACTCATCCACCCCCCAACAACCGACATTGACCATGGAGCCGATGACATTAGACAATGAGCAAACAGCACCACTCTTTGATGTAGCAACTCCTGAACTAGACAATATGGCTTCAGACCTACAGGAAATGTTGCCCTTAGTGTACGAGCTGACCATCACAATGGATCAGGCACAAGTTTACTATGGTATGGTGAAGATAGATAGCCCTATCAATCATAACTTTGCCATACAGAAACCCATGCAACTTTGTGAATCGGGATCCTCTGTGGTCAAGAGTGCACAACCGTTGAAAACCTTGCAGTACCAATAAAACTGCTCCAAGATTTTTTTGGTATCATGAATGAAGCAAAGACAATTGCTGAGATACCATCAAAGATCTGGCTTCCATTGGATGAGCGAGAGCAATTCCAGACAGTCATCAGGTCACTAGGTGTTCGGAAGGAGATTCTCAATGGCACCATCCATTATATCCTGGATCCACAGCAGGAAGGACCTGACCAAAAGCTCACACTTATCATACCGGATGCTCAAATAGTCATACTTGTAGCATTGTTGATTGGATTAATGGCGACTATTCAATTCGAGCCATAATTACCAACCTGGTCAAAGAATGCTGTCAATTTTACTTGGCAATCAAGGGACCTCAAAAGAGGAACCTATCTGTGTCCTCATTGCAAATGTCTAGGGAGAAAGAGATGGAGTTATTGCCATGGCATCCACCAAGGGAGAAGTTCACCAAGGAGGAATACCTTGGTTATATACATTCACGAAATTCTTTCCTTTGGAGCAAACATGGTAGAGCAGCCTCACTTCGTGGGGGGTTAGCAGCTCTACTTATGATGTTCACCTTAAACAAAGCAGTGATCTTAGAGAAGATATTTGAAGGTCCTTCTCAAGATGTATTCCAACAGGGAATTTGTTTACAAGGGGAGGGAGAATTGGCATATTACAATGACAATCTATCCTTTGAGGATGAGATTGTATTATTTGGATATTCGAGAACAAGTATTCGTAAGTTAACCTGAAATCATCCATTACTTTCATAATGACAATTCAATATCAAGGCTTTGTTGAACCTGGAGAAATCATTGAAGAGTCGAAGGTTCCAATATACCGCCAAATAAAAAACCAAAGACCCAAGATTGTTATGCTTTAAATGGATGGTGGCCGAAGCTCCAGGATTGGGAAGAGATTGGACCAAACTTGGGTTTCAAAACAGATACTGGGGTGGCATGGGCTAAGAAAGAAATGGAGAGACAGAAGGAGCATCAGGAATGCAAGACTTGGAAAACCCATAGGAGCAATTTCAGGATTTTTAAAGTAATCAAACCTTTTAGAACAAATTTTGAAAATATTTCACAACAATATATAGACTCTGTACTTTAATAATATGACTACCTACAAATAGCAAGGACTATACTGAATATATCTCAAAGTTTATGAAAATCCTGCAAAATCCTGTCAAATCTCCTGACTATGCAAAAAATAGTAACCACTAAGTTTATGGGAGACAAACATGTACATGGAAGTTGGAGTGATGCACAAAATTTTACATTCAAAGAATGCTATAAATTCTACATCTTTCAAATAACTCATAATCTTACATTTAAATAAGGCAGATAGACACATGTACCTATAAGAACAATTGCATTTTTTGATTATAATACATATACATCTATAGGACTTATAAAACAAATTACACCACAATACAAAGTGCCATGGTTTAGTGGTATAATGTATCATGCCATACCAATATCATATATCAAGCATTATAGAAATCCATTTGGGTTTGAATCTGAGCAGGAACATCTATTGATCATATATCTTTTTTATTTTTTTTCCTGTGCAATGATAAGCTTGATTAATTTCAATATTAATTAATTTCACACCTTCAACAAATTTCGATGAATTGATTATGTGAGCTACATGACAGTAGACATGTGACTTAAATACGGAATATAAAACAGAACATCAAAAGCAATAAGATGAACAATACACTCATCATCTCCCAAATACAATATTGACCATTGTTAACTCATGAGCAATAAATCAGAGTATGTCTTCACTAATCTCGCTACATTAATAGATAACATCAACAATTTTAAAGGGATGATAAATATGAAACAAGTCTTCATCAATATTCCTTTGGCAACACCATTGACAACATCCTACCATTCAAAGACCTATCGAGTCTAATTCACAACCACCAATGTCATGACAAGATCTGCATTCAATATCAGCCAAACAACAACAAAAATCAACCACGTACCACCATACAACATCCCAATGGTCCAGAACACCCAAGGATAGACATCATCGCAGAGCCTTTTTGGCATACCATCATATCCCATCCATCCCAACAACCTACATTGAAGTACAAATCATGAAACGTGTTGTATGGCGAGACTTCACAGTGGACAACCCAAAAGGAGTTACAGTCTTAGACTTCTTCATTACTTTCAGAGCAGCAATCAAAAAACAATTGATGCAAACCACTGGAGTTTCCTTCGGAAAAGTTGTCATTGGATGGAAGATAAAGATGGATACATAAAATGGGTCCAAAGGTATGACAAATTTTTAAATCTGATAGCACATTGTAACTAACAATGTGCAAAAGGGTTGCACAGGATAAAATGTTGGAAGAATAATAAAATGAACCATATGAGCATGGAGATGGCTGGCCAATCATTTGCGAGAGGCCGCCTTGGTGGAAGGGACTTCCATACTGGCATATGCCATTACTAGACCACCAGCCTCCAGCTTACCGAGAAACGCCACTTGCAGATTTCCTTACAAGCACTCAAAGCAGGTTGTCAGGATTCCACCCTAGCTTTCTGAGAGGTTGTCAAAGGGACTGGCCAGATGACCTACCTGACATCCCTGAAATTGAATATCTATTTATGAATATTGGTACATGGATACCACCTATGGCTATGCAACAGAAGATTGATGATAATGCAGGCATTGTTTAGACCGAACCTGTAGCATAGCCAAATTTCAAATATTGGGATTTTTTTTCCTTCTTTCATTTGCAATCGCATATAAGATGTTCAAAACATTGAATCCATGGAGCCAAAAATCAAGGAGCAAGAGATGACGAAAGAGTATCATGATCTACCCAAGTAAGTATGGATCCAAAAATAAGACCAATATGATACTCACGAGTATTGAAACAGTGAAACTCTCATTGAAATTGCTCTGGAAATCTCTTCAGACTTCCAATCCTTCAAAGATCACTGCTCCTTTGCGTTAACATCTAAAAGACTTTATTACGAAATCTACAGCAACAGTACATGGAGGATACTATGTCAGTGAGGAGGAATAGGAAACCCAAATGGCACCAAACATCAAGGATTAAACTGGAGACACCTTTACACCATGATTGAGGAACATATATGGGTTGAAGAATGTGACTGGTGTATGCTAGGTGGAAAGACAATGGGGAAGGAAATGATCCCATGCAGTACCTGCGATAGTGTTCAACTAAATGACCAGATCAAGCTACTGCATCGACCATGGGACTCAGTCACTCTGATCAATCCAGACAATAAATCCAGGTTTGGTGGCCCACCCTTTGAAGAGTGGATCAATAGTTTGGAGGGCATATTTGTCAATCACCCCGTGGCTTCAGTATGGTCATCGCAGGTGGCTGTCATGCCATAGACATTCATATTCTCAGTCACTTCCATTGAGTTAACAAGATACCAGAGTTACTATATTGGATGTCCTCCAAGGCATCCACGACATCCTGCAATCAAACCAGTCTTACAGAGATAATGATATTGGTGAATGGTGGATCGCCAATACATGGGCAGTTGAAGTACTGTCAAGCAGACAAAACATACCCAACAAATGTCACTCTTTAGGAGAAGTATTCAAAATCATGGCGGTGAAGTTCATTGGCTGTACATTTACTGGAATCAAAGAAGAGGATATACCAATCCTAACGATATGTAAGATATTATTTATCTCAAACATTTATCCAAATTTCAGACTCATTTGTGCTGTATTTAACAGTTGTCTGAATTCCTGGTATAAAAGTCAAACTGCCAGTAGACATTACTATCACAAAAAACGACCTTGCTATTATCAACAATAACTAAAGTAGTAATATGATTCTAGTTATCAAATCAGTAAAATAAAGCAAACCCACTGAGATAGGTGGGATAAAATCCAACTGGAACAGATATAGAACACTTCATGAACTTGCGCAAGCTACAATGGCTTAACAGCATTATTGCTGAACTGATTAGCTTTGAAACAGTCAGGAGATTTGAGTTCAACTCCCAAAGGCAACATGATATTATTTATGCAAAAAACCTTTTTTTTTCCCAATAGCATCCATAAACACTTGAAATAACCAGCATGTTGAAACACCTAAAATATTGAATAGTCAATCACTTCAATTTAAACAATCCAAGAACAAAGATTTCACTTCCCTGAAAAAACACTTGACCTAATAAGAATAAGCACCTGTGAATGCTAAGATACTAAACAAATACAAAAGCTAAAGTGCTATTGCCTGCATCACTCCTCACACTTTTGACACATCCAGCTTCAATAACCCCTTCTTCAAATCTTCATTACAATGATATAACAGTATGATTATTGAGCTAGTGCGTAATTACAATAGTGAATATAAGCTGGATTATGCTCCAATAAGTTGGATGACATTCAAAAACATGAGGTCACTTGACGTGTGAATATTTTCTAGGTAAGCGTGCATGAGTGCTAAAGTACTAAACACATACAAAAAATAGAGCGCTATTGCCTATACAGCATTAATCCTTCCATTTTTGGTCAATTCACATCCGCTTTTTTTGAAAATCCTTTTCATATTGATATAACTGCATGATTATTCAGTTATCAACCAAATCCAATGGTGAGTATAGGCTGGATTCCACTCCAATAGGATGGATGACGTTCAAAAAATAAATGGCGCTTAAAAAACTTAGAGCATCTAAAATTTCCTAATGGAGATCCGCACAGTTACAAGTCTTGGTGAAATTCCCACAGTAAACCTGACGTCTAAGAACCGAGTTTCCTTACGTAAAGTAAGGACTCGGAATTAATGTCTTCATGTTGATATGTACATAGATTATAGTACACATGTTGTTCTAGGACAATGATATTGTAGTAAACTAACTAAAGATCTAGTACTACTTAGTATAACTACATGTTACTTAGTACTATGAGACCATACTATAAGTGTCAGCCCTTGTACATCAGCAAAACCTGTATTTTGCATTTTAATTGCCACAGCAATACTTAAAATTCCCAGCGCTGGCCAGCGCTTGCCAGTGCTGTCAGAAATATAAAATTATACATTATTTCCAAATAAGGTAATTTTGTGGCCTCTGGGACCTTCTGGGAGCCCCCTCCTGCATCAGCCGGACCATCTGAGTGCTGGGATACTGGAGTGCTGGGAACTCTGGACAGTTCGCTCAAGCACTGCCCAAATCATACAGGTTTTGCTGATGTATGCAAGCATGAAATAAAGACATACCGTGAATATTCAGTGAAATTAAGTGACTGAGAATCAAGACGGAGTTGGACAATTGAGATGAAGTTGAAGTTCCGATGTGAATGATTCTGCATTTTATATATACTGTTGGTGGGAGAGAATGATGAGTCTCAGATGGCTTTCACATGGCAATACAAGTCAGTGATCCCACAGAACCTCATAGCAACCCATAGCAACCCATAGCAACTCATAGTTCTGTAGAGAACTATGGCTACTATGGCTTTTTATGGCTTGCTATGGCTGCTATGGCCATTACCCAGGTTTTGCCGATGTGCAGTGGTCATCCTTGTCTCCAGAATCTTTACGTGCTTTGAGAAGCCACTGTAACCACCAAGTTACTATCAAGAACAAGTATGAACTTGGACCTCTCAATGATATATCTCTTGTAAACTATTGTCTTGTGGTTCCTTCTCCTTCCCAAACAATGCTGTCAAGCCTCATGAATGCTTGTGCATGAATCTTGACAAGTCCTTTGGACTTGCGTTCATCCAATAACCCCTATTCCGGTAGTATTTAAGTAGTTACTTACGTATTACAAATCAGATTGGCTTCTGTTTGTAATGACCATCTCCTCAGCTACGTCCGCTGCTGAATACGTCTCGACAACATGATGACGGTACAGGGATGCTCAGACTCCTTTGGTATCTCCCCTCAAAGCTCATTCCGGCGCCACAATGCCCATCTTCACATTGGACGAATATGTCAAACCCATTGCTTTCAATGGTAATCCCCCTACTAGGTCAATCTATGATCTACCTACTTGAGAAAAATGTGTTGAGCTCTTCCAGAGTATCTACAAACTTTACCCCAATTCCAATGTTTTTGGGCCTTCTGCAGATGCTCGCAAATTTGCTTTTCTCTTGGCGATTTACATGATGGCAACATCCTCATTGACCCCCAATCTGGTACCATCACAGCTATCATTGATTGGGAATCGGCTGCCTTTCGCCCATTATGGACAGAGGTCTGCAGTGTGGGGTGGTTTGAAGACACACCAAAAGCGCAAAAAAATCCGCTTGAAGGAAATACTAACTAATTGATGAAATTTCATGTCAAAAATCACTTATGAGTGAAAATTTGAGTGAAATTTGATTATTCAGTCAAACGGTCTTGTTGTGTGAAGATATACATATCAGTGCATTATTTAGATAAACTGAAGAAGGGCCTGAATTATAGTATATCTGAGCTCCTGAAATGGTAAATGATTAGTTATATATTCCAAGTCAAATCATTCCAAGTGAAATATTTCCTTTCAGGTGTATTTTCAGACAATATAAAAAGTTGTGTGGATAATCATCTTTCAGAATAACTGAAAAGCCACAATGACTCGCAATATATAGTAAATCATCTACCATTTCAGGAGCTCAGATATACTATAATTCAGGCCCTTCTTCAGTTTATCTAAATAATGTACTGATATGTATATTTCCACTCAACAAGACTGTTTGACTGAATAACCCAATTTCACTTAAATTTTCACTCATAAGTGATTTTTTGAACAAAATTTTATAAATCAGTTAGTAATTCGTTCGAGCGGATTTTTTTGCACTTTTGGCGTGAGAGGATCGTCAGCGATTCATAATTGGCTCTGACCCTCCCGGGGACTTTAAGGATGATACCGATCCTGAGGATGTGCGATTACGTGTGTTCTTTCGTACAGAGCTACACATGAGGAACCCGGAATTGTATTCTGCTTTCGTTGGGGGCGTTGAGTTACGTGCTGTGGTTCATGCTGCGGTGGATGATCCACGTCCTATTGGTGAGACGGATATTTTTCTTAGTCGGTATTATAGGCTCGGGTATTGGGAGGAGAGGAGAAGAGGGCCGTTCCCGTGGGATATGAATGCGTGGCGGCACAGGCGAATGGATCTGGATGAAATGCTTATGGTATGTCGTCGTACTTCGAGACTCGTCTTTATGAACACTACTGATTCCGCTTATACATAACTCGTACTAAGAAACAGGAGAAGCTTCTAGAGTCGCTGAATGGTGAGGAGATGGAGAGTAATGTGAGCTGTGGAAGTTCTGAATGACGACTAGTCGTGGTCGACAGTTGGCAGTCACTCTTTTGGCAGTCACTCTTTTGGCAGTCACTCTTTCAGGCTAATCTCAGGCATCTCGATATTGACAGTGATGTAATATAGTTACTGGGAAATTAGCTTAAAAGAGTTCGTTTGGTGTCTTTCGTCAGATCTTGACTGCGTCCTGGACTCACAAGCGCGATTCTGACAGTTCGACGTCTAGTAGTCCACACTGGGAATTGCAAGAAGTTTGAAGTCTTCTCCTCACGAGAACCACTCTAGCGGATTAGTTTCCGGTGTCTAGACCAAGTCTCGAGTCTGATGAGGTCACTGTGTATTGCCAAACCGCACTGTAGTTAAGTTAGAGGATAAACCCGAGACACTACGGGAGACGTAGTCCTGAGTCCCTCAAGTCTGGCGTTTTAATCAAACTGACGTCGTCTGCAATACAGTAAACATTTCTTTATTCAATTATTGAGTCCGGCTAAGTATTTAGCTAGTGCTCCGGGTATCGGTTTTACTTACTTCTTCATACTCTATGCCTAAGCCAGATAGCTCAGATATGAGCGCAATTCTATGAGGACGAAACGAGTCCCCTCAGATACATCCGGAGAGCTACCGTCTGCAACCTCACCAATCTGCTGGAATGCTCACCCATGCCATTTCACCGCCATCGCGAGAAGATCATGGGTCTCAGTTCCACGTATTCTCTTCTACCAGAGCACCGATCCAGCGTAAGATGCGTGAACTTTGGAAGAAGGATATTTGAATCTCCTTTCTTACAAGTCAACGCTCGGAGTAGAGGTTTAAAATCAAATCTGCACTCCTCGAGGCACAGTGATTGGAGTGAAGGGAACAGAGAGACCAAGGCAATCAAGTCTTGTTGCTGAATGTTATCGCCGATTTTGCGAAAGAACCTGAGTGTCAAGGAGGATAAGGCAGTTACAGAGCGGCGTTGCAAGTCTGTTATGCCCATGAAAAAGTCGGAAATATCGGGGACATCGTTTCTCCTTAGACTGTGATCGATAGCAAGATAGACAAGGCTGTAGTATATTCATGCTGACGATTGGGCCACGGCTATCTCTGAATCTATTATAGATTATTTTCAGTGAGGTCAGTTGTTCCAGGGGTAGTCCCAACGACTCTAGAGTAGAAATATGGTTGAATCGGATTTGAACGTGCTGTAGCTTGGGTGCCGTCGAAAAGACTTCAACCTTGGGAGCAACTACCGTGTCGCCAAAGGAATTGATAATAAAAATAACACTTCTTCCAATATAGGAAGGGAAGAAGGTGGTGAATGGAGGACAGGAGATGATGAATGATTCCCCATGAGAGCTAGCATCGTGCCAGCGAAACGAATATTTGTCGAGAAACCAAGAAAGCTCGAAGATTTCAGAAAGATATTCCAGTGGGACTCGTCGAATGGGTGCTAGTATTGCGGAGCGAAGCAATCCCGGTGTGCTCCAAATATTTTTCACGCCTCAATTCGGAGATTTGAGCCTCCTTGGGACTTTCAATCTGACCTTCGAGATCCTCTGTCTGCGTTTCCATTTTCGAGAATTGAGTTCGAAAGAAGGATATGTCGCCTACTTCAAGCCTTATTGGCTCTTTGATACGAGGTTGGGACATTTTGAGTAGAATGAAGCTTAGAGCGGAAGAACCAGAATGCCGGGTGACAAAAGGTTAAAGCGTCCTGTACGAGAATCGCTTTCGGGAGTTAGTGAGACCTGAATGTTGATTGTCCGTCTGATACCTCTTTCGATACTTTATTATAAAAATAGGGAATAATCTTGGAGCATTGCAGTACCTGCGCCGTAATACCTTCAGGTGCCAAAAATCCAACGAAAATAACTAGACTGATAATTAGGGATCAATCTACTGTACTGTACTTGTGAGTGTAACCCGAGACGGAGTCGCCCATGTAGCGTTTTAATCAAACTGGGCCCGTCTGTAATGGACATCTCTCGGTGTTTTAGACATGGTGATCGTCTAAAATATTCAATGAGTAAATAGATATCATAGAGAAATAGTGAGCATACATGATAATTATGTTCTGGCACTCCAGTCGGAAGCTTAAACTCCATCTTACGAAGGAGAGTAGAGAGGATCGTTCCCAGTTGAAGGTACGCGAACTAGTCGCATGAGATGGAATGAGTGTGCATTCGATAACTCGACAACAAGAGAAAAAAGCTTCACCTGTTCACCAATACACCTATGCCTCCCAGCTCCAAACGGCTGATAAGGACTATCCGTCCCCTTACTCACAGCACCAAACCCAAAGTCCTCACCACCCTCCTTCAACACCATCATCGCTACACCTCGGGGTCATTCCACCTCGAAGGCTCCCACTTGTTCGCGTTCTTCCATATCGCAGGGTCCATTTAGGCAAAGAGGGGTGAAGCGAGGACGACGTAGCCTTTTTGGTAATTCCTTCCGATTTGGAGTTGGGACTCGGGAGAAGCAAGAGTAGGCGGAACGGGGATATCGTCGCAAACTGCGCGCATGATGCTGTGGATCGGAGGGTGTACGCGGAGGGTTTCTCGGATGACATAGTCCAGGACGGAAGATTACGGAGGTCTTCGTAGGCGAGGGGACGGAATTTGCCAGGTTCACCGTTGACGCCAAAGTGTTTTACTTGTTCTTGGTATAACGCCTCGCTAAAAACAGTCGTAAGTTACTTGGCGTTCAATAAAAGTGAAGAAAAACTCACGCGACATACATCCTCTCTATCGGCTAAATGCAGTAGAGATCGGCGTAAATCCACCATCCAAATCGGTGTAAATCTGTGCGAAACTCTTGTTTATGACCTTGCTCCCTTGAAGTGTACGCGAGGCTGCGAGAATCGTGATTTCGGAAAGAGCTTTGACGGACTCGAAGGAACTCCGGGCGGTTATGTCGTTGGATTGGTATGTGGAGAACGAGGCGTCGGAGGAAAGGAATCCCTCGACTTCGTCTTCAATCATGCCAACGTAGGCACGGAAGTTGTTGGTTGAAAGACCAACTTTGACAAACTTTTAAGATTTCGTTGGGAACGTCGTATGAGCGCGTGCTCACCTTGGCCTGGCAAGCAGCGATGGGGTCGTTTCCATACTCTATGTCATTAACGAAAGACCACGCAGAGCAAGGTGTATAGGTCCATACGAGGAATAGGAGCTGTAGCAGTTGAACGTTCGGAACAAAGCTCAGGATCTTGGTTCTCACACGCTTTTTCATCATCGCCAATACGCCCCTTCGTTTTGGCGGACACGTGACTAAGTTGCGCAATTCAATCACGTTCTCGTTGACTTCAACAAGTCCGATTGAACGACCAAGGACCTGGATAGTAGTTACTTAGTATTATGATATTATTAGTACATGTAGTAGCTAGAAAGACCATTCGGAAAAATATACTAACCTCTAAACGGGGCCCCCCAGACCCTCACACTCTAACAGCGTGCTTCGTAGCACGCACCCTAACCTAACCATGTGCTAACCACTAACAACAAACGCGCTTTGTGGGCAACAGCCAAAATCCTAGCTGACTCTAACCAAACCAAAACCTATATAACCTGAACAAAAAAGAAGATTACATGTTGAGGATTTGAACCCCCGGTCGCAAAAAGACACGAGCGCCAAATAGAAACAAAATGTCTCATCAGCGGATCTAACCACTGTACCAGACAGCTAATATTTGTACTACGAATAAGCACGTACAAAAGCGTGTTGTACGTGCTTTGACGCCATATGGTCATGTGGTCCGCCAAAATGAAGGGGCGTATTGGCGATGATCGCTTTTTCATCATCTCGAATTATCCAGCTCTCTTAGATTTCACCAAGTCTCGCTGGGAATAGCATCTGCATACTCGGAAAGGCTTTCTGGAAATATAGGTATGCTTCTTTCCACTTGATAACTGCACAAATTCCGACTATTATATCTTGAACCGTCTTATAGATTATACACGCCGTTCTCCTCAGTAGTCGTGAGCCTCTGGATCTCGTCCTAACGCATTTCTCGGGCCGTGGCTGCTGGATTTCTGATGTAGAAGGTTAAGAACAACGGTGCGTGTTGTATAGCGTTCTGCAGGTAACGTCGGTTCAGGCACGAGAGGTTCGAATTCGGTGTAGGCTGGTAGCTTTTCAGAGGGTCAAATGCTGAGAAGGAGTTTACGGGGCGAGAGCATCACCAGGTTCGTCTTTGTCTCTTCATGCTTACATTTCTCAATGTAGTTCTCTGTTGTTTAGCTCGTCATTGACAGGAACCGGGATCGTAATTGCATACTGGTTATTCTGCGATTCACTGCATCGGGTTTCTTGTTCTCTGACCTCGAAATTAGCTAGTCTTTCGGGGCCATATCGTTATCTTTTGGGATCGCTCGACATGTACCTTTCCGTTACACATCTTCCCGAACGAAATGTTAATTCAGACGATCATATCTGATGCATAGTCCCCAGCCTATCAGTCTCAGACTCGGACTTTGAGGAATTACAATTCACAATCACCAACCGTCTAGAGAGAAGAGTAAATGCATACATAAGCATTCGAGACCTTGAGCTCCGTATACACCAGGCCATACCATCAATAACCCTGGCATTGGCACTGTGCTCCGCAACCTGTCACGGTGACTTTTTGTTGGGCAACAGAGTAGGAAAGACAAAACAGGGAGGAGCAGCTGACCAGTGGCCATCGAATGTCCGAATAAAATCAGTCCAAGCGAGCCCTCAAATGTCCAAATAAAATCAGTCCAAGCGAGCCCTCAACTAAATCCATCAAAAACCGTTCAGTCTCGCTTAGCATCTCTCCGCATGGCGCACTCCCATCTTTTTATTTTGAATCGTTACGGGAAGACATTCATTGAACATTCTAGGCCTTTGCGCTCACACTCTTATATACTTGACTGTGTTATTCACCCCACGCCGATTCTTTCCCTCATGTCTTCACTAGCCATCCCTCCTGTGACTTCGTTGTCTGGTCCACACCAATTGTTTCCGGCTGCTGATGACTTCCGCATGTTTGGATGTACATTCCAAGTTGCGAGTGGAGACATTTACAACCATCCACGTGTGTAACATTCTTTGTATTCCTTTCGTTAGCTTGCTAGCTGACTACCTGTGGCTTCTTCAATTCCTTATCTTTGAAAGCGGTGGGTTCATCGTATTTATGGTTGCATTGTCTCCTGAAAAGTTCAACCCGCAGATTGCTTACTATTGCAAAATGCACTTGTCATCTGCGCCCCCTAATTATTATATTGTTGGTTGTATAAAACCTGGAAGCCCTGGGGAGACTTCCCATATTGTACGGAGGTTTATGCGGGAGGAAGACCGAGATCGCTTTGAATCATTGCTGAATAAATTTGGGTAAGTATATAAAATTGTGACTTATCATGTAGCTGATTATTCTGGATTACTTGTGTGTTCAAGATGGTCCCCATTTACAATTAAACCACTCTGGAAGCTCACCATGTATGGGGACCCATGTTTAGCTGTATCATCTGCAGGTGACTTGGTACCTTGGCCTTCAAATTGGCAATCTAATCCGAGAAGCTGTCTATACATTGCAGGAAGTGATGCCATATCAAAGTTATGAGCAGCGGCTGCGAATGGTGAGATTCCATGTGATTTGAATTTTTACTGTTGTTTTTGCTCACAATGCAATCAAGTTCCTTAAGCTTTCGGTATGACTAATGGTTTATGAGAGCTGGGCATTTCAATGACACAGCTTTAGTCATTCTTGACAGAAAATCATGACATTTATCCAGGCAAATGGAACTGGGGTGCTCTTTGGTACTGTCATGGTCCATACAAAAATTTAAAATTGTTTGATGAGAATGGAAATCTGATAATTGACCTGGAGCTGCTGGAATCCTATGGTTTGCTGTATCAAGAAGGTTCACAATTCCTTGTAGGAATAATGCATTGTTGAGGAGTGAAGGTGGACTGACAATTATCAGATACATGGGGACAAGCACTTGTACTCAAAGGTTGAAAGGTTGAACAAGAAAATTGAAAATAGAATAGGTGAGTGGATATTATAGTTGAGCAGTAGTGGAAAATGCATGTTCTATAACAGGGAGAGTTGGGCTTGCTAAATTGAGGGAGGGCCACTGGCAAGAAAGTCAAGTAAGCACCTGTGTATTGATTGAAATAAGATGCAAGCCAAGCTAACTCTCATCTCCAGGATGTGAGTGCCTACATTCACCTTTCTATGCTTGTCCCCTCTCCTTTGTCCAGTGGGTGAGTGTCTCCCATCCTCTCTCCATTTTCTCCCTCTTGCTGACTCTTATCCCCTTTCCTCTCCAGCAAGTGAGTGCCTCCCATCCCCTCTCCAGCTTCTTCCTTCTGCTGACTCTTGTCCCCTCCCCTCTCTCCAATCTGTGAATGCCTCTCATCCCCTCTCCAGGTTTTCCCTCCTGCTGACTCTTGTCCCCTTTCCTTGCTCCAGGATGTGAGTGCCTCCCATCCCCTCTCCAGCTTCCCCCTCTTGCTGACTCTTATCTCCTCTCCTCTCTCCAGGGTGTGAGTGTCTCCCATCCCCTCTCCAGCTTCTCCCTCCTGCTCTCCAGCCAGTGAGTACTTCCCATTCCCTCTTCAGGGTTTCCCTCCTGTTGACTCTTGTCCCCTCTCTTCTCTCCAGTTTGTGAGTGTCTCCCATCCCCTCTTCAGCTTTCCCCTCCTGCTGACTCTTGTCTCCTCCCTCTCTCCAGGATGTGAGTGCCTCCCATCCCCTCTCCATCTTCTTCCTCCTGCTGACTCTTGTCCCCTCTCCTCTCTTCAGGATGTGAGTGCCTCCCATCCCCTCTGCAGCTTCTCCCTCCTGCTGACTCTTTTCCCCTCTCTTCTCTCCAGGATGTGAGCACCTCCCATCCCTTCTCTAGCTTTTCCCTCCTGCTGACTCTTGTCTACTCTCCTCTCCAGCAAGTGAGTGCCTCCCATCCCCCTGATAGGGTTACTGATATTATGATGCTGATCAGTTTGAAGAAGTTCCTCCCTCCAAAACTGAGCCAGCATTCTACTAAATGGAGAATTTACCTGATGATAAAGCCAATGATCATGGTGTTGGAGATGGAGATGTATCAGGCAATTGAGCCATATGTTGTATTCTTTTCTGATCCTATTCCTTGATATGCCATTTATATATTTCAGTTTATCTAACTTATCACTAGGCAGAGATGAATTAGATAGTTCAACCTATCATTACAGGAGCTATGTAAAGTATTGTACCTTTGAATTTACTGCCTGTGTGTTTGCTTGAGCTTATTCACTATAGACTGGAGTTTCATGACTTTACTCCAACACATGGTGCCCTGAATATTATCACAACATACTGTATCTTTTTGACCATTACTTTGTGGGATGTTACACATTATGGTGTAAATGCACTTTTTCATCAAATATGCACATGAACATGGTTTTACCATTTGATCTCACCTTGCTGCTCAACAGGTTATGGGCCCCGAGTCTGTTCAACAAAGGTCTTACAACCATTGCGACTTTGTCAAATGGTTGATCGCTTTAATGAACGATTCTGATCACTCTTAACTGAGTGTATTAGAAAGTTCAAGCTTGTGGTGCGCTGGTTTGGTAGCAAGGTAAAACTTGCAATTGCTTTCCTTTCCTCTTCTGAGAAGAATGCCAAAAATATAAGGCTTCTTCTGTTCAGGCTAATAATACATATTGTATATACACAGGCACTCCACGATGAACAAACTTTTGATTGTTTCACTTCACTGTGAGCAATTTAGGGGCCAATTCCCCTTCCCAGGTAGACTTCTGCTGCTATGTGAATAATCAAAAGCATATGCATGTAGGCTGGGCAAATGCAAACATGTGTGAGATCTCTTGGCCTCCTACTGTATTCATTCCCCCATATTGCCTTAAGTCCCTTAAATGCCTATTAGAATGATTGTGCACCTTAATGTGTGAAATTGATCTTAATTGATCTTTCGACACTTTTGGTAGAACATCAAACAAACGGTTTTCTATTGGCGTATGGTTTTAATACATAGCCTTTTACGAACACTTGCCAATGCTGATAGGAATGATCAGATTGGAGATGGAAATATGGATGGAATTAAAAATGCAATCAACATCTAACACTAAGTCAATGGGTAAAAGACATGTTGGATAGATTCAATGTTCATAACTGTATCATGCACTTCTTAATTGAACATTGCTGATTTCCTTTCATAGAACTCTTATCAAACAATGTCTTCCTCTGCCATTACTGTTATTCCTTATTTGGATGGTATCAACTATAGCACATGGTCTACTAGCATGATTGCCTATCTCTGCCTCCAGAGACTCATTGGATACATCAATGGATGAAACCCTTGTCCCCGACATACCTCGCATGTTGCTACGGCTGCTGAAGTCCAAGTGGGAACTTATTCCACTAACCAGGTGATTAATACATCTCCTGCTGACATCAGTGAAAAAATAGCAAACTGGGATGACAATGATGATTCTGCCATTGGTGCAATTGCTCTGCATCTCCTGGATCACATTTGTGAGACTGCAGTTAAAACAGCTGCTAGGGAAACCTGGGACACCTCAAAACCACTTTTGGAAGTCCCGGTGCTGCAGGCGTGTTTGGCATCTTTAAAGAGGCCATCATGTTCAAAATGGCTGAAGGAATTGATCTGGCTATGCCAATTTCTTCCCTCCAATTGATTTTCTCATGTCTTACTGATTTCAGTTTGGTTGTCACCAAATCAATCAAGGCCATGATCTTGCTTGCCGCCTTACCCCAATCCATGGATGGCCTTGCCATGTCAATCTTGTCTTAGCATGATGCAAGCAACTTGAAAATGGCGGCTATTATTCCCACCATCCAGGATGAATTCAGACGCCACCAATCCACTGCCGTTTCTCTTCAATCCTGTCTTTCCACTGTGAAGAAGCATCCTGCTGACGGATCCTCTTGGAACAACCAAAAGAAGAAGGACAACCAGGGAGCACCCAAAGGGCCGCAAACTGTTACTTCTTCCCAACCTGGTAATTCTGATGGCAGTAATAAAAAGAAGAAATTTAGGTGTGGTGGCAAAGGCAAGGCAAAGGCAAGGCTCAGGCTCATGAGGCGACTGTGGAAAATCCTGTTGCCACTTTCACTGCAGCTTATGTTGCTATTGCTCCTGGTATCACCAATGGTACCAAAGTTTCTTCCCCTCTGGTGGAGTCTTATGACCCCTACACTGGAGATTTTGATCCCCTCCTTGCCAACATGAAGGTTGAGGAAGAGGAGATTGATCTTGGAGGACTTGTTGACTCCTATATGGATGTTTACGAGGGCAAAACTTCTGGAACCGGTGAAGAGCAGTTGATTTTCTGGCAAGTTCCTTCCTTTTCTACAATTAAGAAAAAGTTCACTAAAATTTTGCACCGGATCTCTAAACAAAACTCCTATGATTATACAATGCACACTATCCCAAGGCCATCTGTTGATGGACCAATAAATACACCATATAATTTTAGTGCTCCTACTTTGTATTTATTGGACTCTGTATGTAATCTGCAACCCCTTGATGGGGTTGAATATATCAGTTATATGCATAATTGTGTGAATAAGGAACATAATCACACAGAAATCCAAGTGACAGCCAGCTCTTCTAATCACAAATGGCTGCTTGATTCAGGCACTTCAGGACATTTCACCCCATACATTGAAGATTTTGCTGACTACAAGGAATTTGAAACTCCTTGTCCAGTACAAACTGCAGACGGTTGCAATCAATCTTTAATTGGGATCTGGAACAATCTACATTTGTCACCAGAATGGCACTGGCTTTACCCATACAACTAAGTTACATCCGGTGTTTTACCAACCACACTGCCCACACTGCTTACTTTCAATTGGTCAATTGAACCAACAAGGCTGTTATACAGTCATAAATGAGGATAGAACTCAGATTCATATAAAGTCTGATTGTAAGATCATAATGACCTGTAATCCCAATTTCATTGGTGATAGCCTTCATTGGCTCCACTCAGATATACTAAATCCAGAGCGTGAAATGGTCTCAATGACTTCAATAGATTACAACACATGGCATAACCGTTTCAGTCATCCTGGAAATGATGTTTTATGCAATGCTCCTAAGCATGTACAAGGTCTTCCTAAGCAAATACCTATTCCCACTGAGAAAACTCCATGTAAAGGTTGCGCTCTTGGCAAAGCCCCACAGCAATCTTACCCCCTTTCAAACAAGCAAGGAGAACACATCCTAGATCTCATTCACATGGATCTAAATGAATTACCAACTTTATTGTATCATAAATTTAAATATGTGATTACATTGTTGGATGAATGTTCTTCATACGCTGTTTCAATCAAACTGCATCAAAAATCTGATGCATTTCAAGCCTTTAAAGATTATAAATCTTGGGCTGAAAAGCAAAGTGGTCATAAGATCAAGAAGATATGCATAGATTGAGGGGGAGAATTTCTAAACAAAATCATGGAAATATTTCTCAAGACTGAAGGTATTGAGGTCCAGAAATCTGAACCTCATGTTCATCAACAAAATGGTCACATGGAATGCATCAATCGCACACTTATGGACAAATCAGAATCAATGCAGCATCATGCTTGCTGTCTGGAGTCCTGGTGGGAATTTTCATATTCCACTGCAATACATGTGTATAATTGCACACCAATGTGTTGATTGAACTGGAAGACTCCAACTGAAATCTTCACTTGGAAGAAACCCGATGTTTCTTATTTTAGAACATTTGGGTCTGGTGCTTACATTTTATACCTAAAGGACAACGTAAAAATAAACAATCTGCACACTCGAAGGTGATGATTTTCATTGGATATGACCAAGGAAGCAAAGGATATATATTCATGCAAAACAACAACACCATTTACACTGGTGCACAGGCTACTTTTTACAAAACTTGGTTCCCACATTGTAAATCTGAATCTGGAGAAGGAGAAAAACCCAACAAACCTGTCTGGTCTAACCCTTATGATAAATCTGACTCTTCACAACCCTCAGATGGTGATGCAGACACACCACCTGATAATCTCAATCTCTTTGATCCAGATCAAATACCATTTTTGACATGAGATGAGAATGCGAATCATCCACCAGATCTGCCTGGGGAATTTGACAATGACAATTCTTCTGATGAAGGCCACCCACCTCATCAACCATCTCAGTCTCCATCAATAAGTCCACCTCCACAGGATAATTGTCATCCAACCACACCTCCTTGTCCTGACCCTTTTAGTCATAGACCTGAGGATGTTGTGGAATGGAAGTGTCAAAATCCTGTAAGAGAACGTAGACCTCCCACCCGAGCTGGCATGGTTCCTACTCCTGGAACTAGTGCTGGATGGCAACGCCAAACTAGCAAAGCTTGCAATATTCCTTTACCATTAAATGATCCTGCACAATCTCAGACTGGTCCTTCAAACAGACCACACTCTCCTAGTCCTTATTCAGATGAAGATGAGCCTGTATCAACATCAAATGATGATGACACGGAACCTGAATCTGAAGCGTATATCATATCAATGATTAAGGAAGGGGGAGTAAAATTACAAAACTTCTTGCTTGCTCATTTGATTTCCTATTCAAGCTCCCTTGCGGAGTTTGACATTCAAAATTACTTGAATAATTTCCCTGACTCATGGTCACAATGATCAGATTACCAAAATGGTGGTAATAATCAGGAAGAAATCAAACAATGGGATTGAGCTTGCACAGATGAAATTGATGGATTAAAACAATGGAACATTTTTGAGGTTGTCAAATTACCTCCTGGTTGTAAACCTATTAAATGTCAATGGGTTTTTAACAAGAAGAGAGATGGTCCATACAAAGCCTGACTTGTCTCTAAAGGATTTTCACAAGTTCAAAGGATAGACTATAATGAGTTGTTTTTGCCTGTTGCGCAATTTGAAACATGTAGAACACTCCTAGCTTTAGCCACTTTACAAGACTGGGAAATTCAGGCTCTTGACATCAAACAGGCTTATCTTTATGGCAAACTAGATGAAGAAATCTACATGCCACAACCCGAAGGCTTTGTTAAGGACAAAACAAAGGTTTGGAAGTTACACTGAGTGCTTTACGGTCTGAAACAGTCAGGCTTATCCTGGTGGAAAGAGTGCACTGCCTCTAAGGGAAAACTAAGATTTAAGCGCTGTAATTCAGATGCCGGTGTATACATCTTCAAAGATAAAGGCAAAACCGTAATTGCCATTGTATATGTCAATGATGCATTGTTCATGGGTTCTGATAAAGACTTAGTCCTAAAGAAGAAAAAGGAATTTATGAAAATATGGGACTGCTGTAATCTAGGTGAACCAAAAGAGTTCCTTGGCATGTGCATAACTCGTGATCGCAAAAAAACGAAAATTGATTCTTGACCAAAGGGATTACCTTATCAAGATCATTTGCTGATTTTGCATGGATAAAGCAAAAGAAGCTCACACCCCATTACCTTCTTCTTGGACACCATCTGCAAACAATGCTTGTGTAGACCCTCAACTGCGACGCCAGTACCAAAGCATCATAGGATCATTATCATACCTCATGTTAGGAACATGTCCTGATATTGCTTTTGCGGTTATCAAATTAAGTCAATACTCTGCAAATCCAAGTAAAGACCATTATGCCAAATCATTTCATATCCTACACTATCTTTTGTATACCAGGAATTATGAACTTGTGTTTGATGGTCTTTTGGATGCTGGTTTTTTAGCCTATTGCAACTCCATCAGGAAAAATGGTCTGGGCCCAGGGCTGACTTTAGGTTGACCCACAATGACCTAAAGAGACTTAAGGGAACCTAAGGATACCTAGGTCTCCTAGGCCACCTAGGCTGCCTAGACTGCCTCAGTTTCTTTGAGGTCACCTAGGTTGCCTAGGATTTAGGGATAAACTTTGGGAATTTGAGGCAACCTGAGCAAACCTGAGTAAACCTGAGTAAACCTGAGCTAACCTGAGGAACCTGAGGTGACCTGAGGTAGCCTAAGGTAGCCTGGGGTAGCCTGGAAGCCCCAAGGTGACCAGGGTGACCAGGGTAGCCTAGGTTCCCTAGGTCATCATAGGTTTAACCCCTTTTTGCTGATGTCTGACTAGGCATCTGATCCTGATGATCAAAAATCCCATACCAGGATGATAATCCAATTAGCGAATGATCCAATACATTGGGTTTCCCATAAACAGAAGACCATTGTGGTTTCTTCCACTGAGGCTGAATATATGGCACTGTCTGACTCATGTCAACAACTCATGTGGCTCCAATCTCTATTTAATGAGATTGGAATTTTGATTCAATCTTTACTATTACTGGGCAAGAATCAAGGTTCCATCTTTCTTGCTTCAAATCCAATTCAAGAGAGAAGAACCAAGCATATTGATATACGCTTCCATTACATTCAGGAAAGAGTCAAATTGAATGAAGTCGAACTGTTTTACATTCACACTGAAGATAACATTGCAGATATTCTAACAAAAAATCTCACACTCATTAAACTCACAAAGTTTAAGGATCTTTCGGGAATTAACTTTGAAGGAAACAAACCCTTCAGGAAATTAATCTTCCACGAAGTACATACCCCTGATCCAGGAACTTTAGATGACCGGGTGGCAAAATCGTTGAGCTCCTGGAGCTCAAAGTAGCAAGAACATGTAGCAGGCAACATCACCAAAGGCCAAGCTCATGTTTGGTCTTGGATCCAGCTTCCGCAAACTACTTCTATGTTCTCAGACTTCATGTTCCTTCAATGTAGAGTTATGGTAGCAAAGCACAGAAGTCTCTATCCTCGACTATCTAATAGTTGCATGTGCCTTTAATGGCTTTGGATTTGATAGCAGGACCAGCTTTTGCTACATATTCAGTCAATTTGGCCTTAGAGCTCCTGTTGCCCTTCTTACATAGATTTTCTTTTCTTTTCATCTAAAGATCCCTTAAACCTTATCCCCGCCAATCCATTGATCTCAGCGAGGGGGAGTGTTGAAAGATACGCTCACAATCATGGACACATGATCAGGTACTTTGTACCGTGATATTCTACATTGGCTTACCAATCACCAAAATCACATTCCTATATATTGATATCATTTGATTAATGTTATTCGCTAGTTACATACATGTGATTATAGCTATGATATCGACTGCTGATGTATATACATACATCACATTGTATGGACCATTGTAAGCATGTACACTTACCAATACTGTACCTATTATCAGATTTAGGGTACTGTATAGTTTTACAGACATTTAGTATATAAGCTGTAGTAGTTTACCTGTAGTAATTATCACTCTGCATACTACTGCTTTACTGTCCTCTCAGACAATACTAAACTCTCTCACAAACTGTTTCACTCCTCAAGCCTTACACTTGGTTAGTAACGTGGTTTCACCATTTGATCTCACCTTGCTGTTCAACAACTGGTACACTTCAGTGGTTGGTTGGTTCACCCTCTGAGACCACCAAAAAAAATTTACCCAGCCATGAGTCAGTGAGGTTTGGTCAAAATACTAGGCTTCTGAAGGCTTGGATTTTTTTTCACACAGTTTCTGGTACTTTTGTTAAGCTCAATGAGCCATTGGAGCAGTGGTGGCTTGTATATGGGAATGAAGGTGACTGGTACCTGGCACCTATAAGGGACATATGGTGACATCAAATGTCACACTTACATCATTATATACAGCTTTAACACCCTAATAAGGCAATTGTCACATCACCGGGTTGGTTGGTTCACTCTTTGAGGCCATTAAAAAAATTTTGACCCTGTGTAATAATAAAAAATCTTTGGTCCACCTTGAGTATTAGTCCAATAGCAATGCTAGTAGACAACTGAAGGGGCTGCAAATAATTAGGCACCCAACTGGGGGTTGGTTAGTTAGTCCAGCCATCAGGCCTGAAAAAAAAAAGTTCAACATCCCTCTAAATGAGTGCATTGGGGCATTTTTTGGCCCTCCTTAGTCTATTATATTCACCAATAGATGTCTAACTGAGCTCCTGTCATGATTCTTTCATTTCTAGTCATTTTTAAGGACCACACTCACCTTTCTGTCACACTAGTCACATGGAATTAGATACTATTAGATAGTACACTTCAGCGAGAATATTTTTACAAAGTGTCCATTCAAGATTCATAGTATATATACTCCCTAAAAATCACCAAAAAAAGCTTGGGATAGTTTAACTGGTAGCTCTGAGGCAGAAAGATAGAATATCTAATCTCAATATACCATATATGGTGTGTGTGAATGCTTACATAGTTAGTTAGTCCAACCAAAAGGCTGGTTCCAAAAAGTTTGCAGCCCTTGAGACAACTTGTCACAGTAGGAGTAGTACACTAGTGCTGTATTGTCCTGATACTACTACTATTATGAGCTATTAGTATGAGTTATTGGTATATATTACTATTACAAGAGCCCCAGACACAGATCTTGTATACAAAACAATTACAATTGTAGGTTTTACTTTATTCTACAAATTACTACGGTTATAAATACCATCAGTTACTATTATATCACTAGTACTGTATTCAGTGTGCAAACTTCGGGCCTGCCTCTGCTTCCCTCCCCTCCCTTGCTGTGCTTGGGGGGTCCCCTGGGCTGGGAAGTCATTGGCAGGCACTCTAAAGCTTCATTTGCACTTATTTCAGTAGGCAGAAACCCCTAATCCTAGCCCTAGCCCTAACCCCTGCCAGACTAGCTCTCTAATGTTAGCCACGGCATTGCATAGAAATAAAAATTTAAAAATTACTCATTGCACACACATTGATGATTTAAACACTCATTGACAGGTATGTAATTCATCACACATGTCTGATTTGGTGTCTGAGAATACCACTTTGCCATTAGGTGCATGTAAATTTCATAATGTAATTTAACCACATTATATCACCATTGTTGGGCTGTATTTAGGTGTATTACAGCTGTAGTAATTTGTAGAATAAAGTAAAACCAACAATTGTAATCATTTGTCAACAAGACCAGCATCATAGGTTGAGTACAAATATGAGGCAGAATGCTCAATGAAGGTACCTCTTAGGATAGTTTATGGACATCATTTTTCTATCCTACCTAGGTCATATATAGTGGTTGCCTGAAGTGTTGATGAGTTAGATTTGTGCTGGGTATGAAAACCAACTAAACAACAACCACCCCAATCAGATTCAATCCAAAAGGTTTAATTTAATGCAAGGAAGGAGGTTGTCAAAGGTTCCCTCGACTACTAATTGATTTGAAGAGAAAAAGCACTTGACAGTGGCACAGGCAGTGCAAATGAACAAGGTTTATATTTGGAGGGAGGTTTTGAAAAGCCAACTAATGTACAATGATGCGCTGAACTAATCGAAGGGAAAGCAAACACCAAAGCACTGGTACATCTTGGAAAAATATAAAACAAAGAAATAATATGAAAGAGATTGAGACATGTCCATAAATGTAAAATAATAAATAATTTTCTTCAATAAGTCATCTCGGCACACCTAATCTTGGGGAAATCCATAACTTGGAATGGCAATGTTTGGAATTTGGTCCTAGATGAACTCAAGTCACTTTCTTTTGCCTCAGAAACTGTTCAGGTCCTCCAAATTTATGACTTGGTGAAGTTCTATGGTGTTCGAAACATTCCATGAACAGCCCTTGGAAGTATATCCATCTTTGCCTCACCAATAGTGAGCTAGACATTATGCCTCGTTCCATGTAGACTCAAGCCCAGATGCCTTGTAGCACATGGATCTCGGAACAACACTGAATCTCAGACAGGAATTATTCCTAGTCATTCCTTGCTCTAAGAGTGATTGCGATGAGGTTGATCAGGTGGCCGCGTTGGTGATGCCGCGGCAGGTATACCTTGGCACCCTCTATCAATGAGCAACCCAAAAACACCCCATCCATTACACTTGCCTCGGATCCTAACTGAGCCTTGGGCATCCAGCTAGTACAATATTTGGTCTCGGAGAGTTTTAGCTTGCCTAGATGATTCTGTCATCCATGTTGCTTTTATCATCTCAGTCAAGAGACTTATGACATCATGGGAGTGTTTCCATTCATTGCGGCAGCTCCAGGCTGGAGTTACCGGACATTCCGCAATGAGATTGCCTAGGCAAGCTTTCATCTGGTCAAGAGTTTTCATCTCGGCAGAGTAACATTGTAAATTTTGTATAACCAACTCGTTAGGCTGCACCAAGTGCTGCCTTGGAAACTTCAATCCCTTGGGTATGTGTGGTGCATTTTGGATCTGTCATATGCATACTTCATGAAAAAAGTCCATTCACACCATAATGTGTAACATCCCACAAACTACGTAATGGTCAAAAAGATACAGTATGTTGTGATAATATTCATTGTGTTGGAGTAAAGTCATGAAACTCTGATCTACAGCAAATAAGCTCAAGCAAACACACAGGGAATAAATTCAAGGGTACAATACTTTATATAGCTACTGTAATGATAGGTTGAAAAGTAGGATAAACTGAAATATATAAATGGCACATCAAGTGTATTAAAATAACAGGATCAGAAACAGAATCCAACATATGGCTCAATTGCCTGATACATCTCCATCTCCAAAACCATGATTATTGGCTTTATCATCAGGTAGATGCTCTATTTTAACAGAATGCTGGCTCCGTTTTGGAGGGAGGAACTTTGTCAAACGGATCAGCATCATCATATTGAAAACCCTATTAGGGGAATAGGAGGCACTCACATCCTGAAGAGAGGAAAGGGGACAAGAGTCAGCAAGCGGGAAAACCTGAAGAGGAGATGGGAGGCACTCACATCCTGGAGAGAAGAGAGGGGACAAGAGTCAGCAGGAGAGAAAATCTAGAGAAGAGATGGGAGGTGCTCACCCACTGGAGAAAAGGGAGGGGACAAGATTCAGCAAGAGGGAGAAGCTGAGAAGAGATGAGAGGTGCTCACAAACTGGAAAGAGGGGAGGGGATAAGAGTCAGCAGGAGGGAGAAGCTGGAGAGGGGATAAGAGACACTCACTTTCTGGGAAGGAGGGGATAAGAGTCAGCAGTAGGGAGAAGCTGGAGAGAGGATGGGAGGCACTCACCCACTGGACAAAAGAGAGGAAACAAGAGTCAGCAGGAGGGGGAGCTGAAGAAGAGATGGAAGGTGCTCACATCCTGAAGAGAGGAGAGGAGGCAAGAGTTAGCAGGAGGGAGAAGCTTGAGAGGGGATGGGAGGTACTCACCCCCTGGAGAGAGGAGAGGGGATAAGAGTCAGCAGAAAGGAGAAGCTGGAGAAGAGCTGGGAGGCACTCACATCCTGGAGAGGGGAGAGGAGACAAGAGTCAGCAAGAGGAGGAAGCTAGAGAGAGGATACAAGGCACTCACAAACTGGAGAGAGGAGAGAGGATAAGATTTAGCAGGAGGAAAAACCTGGAGAGTGGATGAAAGGCACTCACAAACTAGATTGAGAAGACAGGGGACAAGATTCAGCAGGAGGGAGAAGCTGGAGAAAGGATGGAAGATGTTCACCCACTGTGGAGAGGGAGGGAACAAGAGTCAGCAGGTGGGAGAAGCTGGAGAAGAGATAGAAGGCACTCACTTGCTGGAGAGGAGAGAGGACAAGAGTCAGCAGGAGGCAAAGCTGGAGAGGGGATGGGGTGCTCTCACCCACTGGAGAAAGGAGAGAGGAAAAAGACTCAGGAGGGGAAGCAGCTGGAGAAGGGATGGGAGGTGCTTACCCACTAGAAAGAGGGGATGGGACAAGAGTCAGCAGGAGGGAGAAGCTAGAGAGGAGATGGGAGGCAATTACATCCTGGAAAGGGGAGGGAACAAGGTCAGTAGGAGGGAAAGCTAGAGAGGGGATGGGAGATACTCACATCCTGGAGAGAGGGGACAAGAGTCAGCAGAAGAGAGAAGCTGAAAAGGAGATGGGAGGTACTGACATCCTGGAGAGAGGAGAGGAAACAAGAGTCAGCAGGACAGAGAAGCCAGAGAGGGGATGGGAGGCACTCACACCCTGGAGAAAGGAGAGGGGACAAGAGTCAGCAGGAGGGAAAAGCTGGAGAGGGGATGGGAGGCACTCACAAACTGGAGAGAGGAGAGCAACAAGAGTCAGCAGTCAGCAGGAGGGAAAACCTGGAGAGGGGATGAGAGGCACTCACAAACTCAAGAGAGAGGAGAGGAGTCAAGAGTCAGTAGGAGAGAGAAGCTGGATACAGGATGGATAGCACTCACATACTGGAGAGAGGAGAGAGAACAAGAGTCAGCAAGAGGAAGAAGCTAGAGAGGGAATGGGAGGCACTCACAAACTGGAGAGAGAAGAGGGAACAAGAATCAGCAGGAGGGAGAAGCCAGAGAGAGGATGGGAGGCACTTACAATCTGCAGAGGAGAGGTGACAAGAGTCAATAGGAGGGAGAAGCTGGAGAGGAGATGGGAGGCACTTACAGACTGGAGAAAGGAGAGGAGACCAAAGTCAACAGGAGGAAGAACCTGGAAAGGGGATAGGGAGGCACTCACTTGCTGGAGAGAGGAGAGGGAACAAAAGTCAGCAGGAGGGAGAACCTGGAGAGGGGATGGAAGGCACTTGCAGCCTGGAGAGATGGGAAGTGATAAGAGTCAGCAGGAGGGAGAACCTGAAGAGGGGATGGGAGGCACCCACACACTGGAGAGAGGGCAGGGGACAAGAGTCACCATGAGGGAGAACCTGGAGAGAGGATAGGAGGGACTCACATCCTGGAGAGGAGAGGGTACAAGAGTCAGCAGGAGGAAGAAACTGGAGGAGAGATGGAAGGCACTCACCCACTGGAGAGAGGTGAAGGAACAAGAGTCAGCAGGAGCAAAACCTGGAGAGGGCATGAGAGGCACTCACATCCTGGAGAGAGGAGGAGAGACAAGAGTCAGCAGGAGAGAAAACTTGGAGAAGGGGATGGGAGGCACTCACAAGCTGGAGAGAGGAGAGGGTCCAAGAGTCAGCAGAAAGGAAGAAGCTGAAGAGGGGATCAGAGGCACTCACATCCTGGAGAGAGAAGAGAGAACAAGAGTCAGCAGGAGGGAGAAGCTGGAGAAGGGATGGGAAGCACTCACATCCTGACAAGAGGAAAGGGGACAAGAGTCAGCAGGAGGGAGAACCTGGAGAGGAGATGGGAGGCACTCACAAACTAAAGAGAGGAAAGGGGACAAGAGTCAGCTGGAGAAAAAGCCTGGGTAGGGAATAGGAGGCACTCACATACTGGAGAGAGGAGATAGGACAAGAATCAGCAAGAGGAAGACACTGGAGAGGTGATGGGAGGTACTCACTTCCTGAAGAGAGAAGCGGAGACAAGAGTCAGTAGGAGGGAAAAGCTGGAAAGGCAATGGGAGGCACTCACAAGCTTGAGAGAAGAGATCAGACAAGATTCAGCAGGAGGGAGAAGCTGGAGAAGGGATGGAATGTACTAACAAACTGAAGAGAGGTGGGGACAAGGGTCAACAGAAGGGAGAAAGTCAAATGCAGGCACTCACATCCTGGAGATGAGAGTTAGCTTGGCTTGCATCTTATTTCAATCAATACACAAGTGCTTACTTTACTTTCTTGCAAGTGGCCTTCCCTCAATTTTGCAAGCCCAACTCTCCCTGTTATAGAACATGCATTTTCCACTACTGCTCAACTATAATATCCACTCACCTATTCTATTTTCAATCTTCTTGTTCAAGCTTCCAACCTTTGAATATAAGTGCTTATCACCATGTATCTGATAATTGTCAGCCAACCTTCATTCATAAATGATGCACTCTTCCTACCAGAAACTGTGAACCTTCTTGATAAAGCAAACCATAGGATTCCAGCAGTTCCAGGTCAATTATTAGATTTCCATTCTCATTGAACAATTTTAAACTTGTGTATGGACCATGATGGTACCAAAGAGCACCCCAGTTCCATTTGCCTGGATAAATGTTATGACTTTCCATAAAGAATGACTGACACTGTGTCATTGAAATGCCTAGCTCTCATAAACCATTAGTCCATACCGAAAGCTTAAGGAACTTGATTGCATTGTGAGCAAAAACACCAGCAAAATTCACATCACATTGAATCTCACCATTCGCAGCCGCTGCTCATAACTTTGATATGGCATCACTTCCTGTAATGTATAGACAGCTTCTCGGATTAGATTGTCAATTTGAATGCCAAAATGCAAAGTCACCTGCAGATGATACAGCTAAACATGGGTCTCCATTCACAGTGAGCTTCCAGAGTGGTTTACTTGTAAATGGGGACCATCTTGAACACACAAGTAATCCAGAATAATCAGCTACATGATAAGTCACAATTTTATATACTTACCCAAATTTATTCAGCAATGATTCAAAGCGATCTCGGTCTTCCTCCCGCATAAACCTCCGAACAATATGAGAAGTCTCTCCAGAGCTTCCAGGTTCTATACAACCAACAATATAATAATCAGGGGGAGCAGATGACAAGCGCATTTTCCAATAGTAAACAATCTGCAGATTGTACTGTTCAGTGATTCATGCAACCATAAATATGATGAACACACCGCTTTTCAAAGATAAGGAATTGCAGAAGCCAACAGGTAGTCAGCTAGTAAGCTAACACAAGGAATACAAAAAAGTTACACACGTGGATGGTTGTGAATGTCTCCACTCGCAACTTGGAATGTACATCCAAGCATTTGGAAGTCATGAGCACCCGGAAACAATTGGTGTGGACCAGACAATGAAGTCACAGGAGGGATGCTTAGTGAAGACATGAGGGAAAGAATCGGCGTGGGTGAATAACGCAGTCAAGTATATAAGAGTGTGAGCACGTTGCAAAGCTGTTGCAAAGGCATAGAATGTTCAATGAATGTCTTCCCGTAACGATTCAAAATAAAAAGATGGGAGTGCGCCATGCGGGAATGCTAAGCGAGGCTGAACGGCTTTTGATGGATTTAGTTGAGGGCTGCTGATTTATTGACATTGAGGGCTCGCTTGGACTGATTTTATTTGGACATTCGATGGCCACTGGTCAGCTGCTCCTTCCTGTTTTGTCTTTCCTACTCTGTTGCCCAACAAAAAGTCACCGTGACAGGTTGCGGAACACAGTGCCAATTCCAGGATTATTGATGGTATGGCCTGGTGTATACGGAGCTCAAGGTCTCGAATGCTTATGTATGCATTTACTCTTATCTCTAGACGGTTGGTGATTGTGAATTGTAATTCCTCAAAGTCTCAGACTGATAGGCTGGGGACTATGCATCAGATATGTATCGTTTGAATTAACATTTCGTTCGGGAAGATGTGTAACGGAAAGGTACATGTCGAGCGATCCCAAAAGATAACGATATGGCCCCGAAAGACTAGCTAATTTCGAGGTCAGAGAACAAGGAACCCGATGCGGTGAACCGCAGAATAACCAGTATGCAATTACGATCCCGGTTCCTGTCAATGACGAGCTAAACAACAGAGAACTGCATTGAGAAAATGTAAGCATGAAGAGACAAAGACGAACCTGGTGATGCTCTCGCCCCGTAAACTCCTTCTCAGCATTTGACCCTCCGAAAAACTACCAGCCTACACCGAATTCGAACCTCTCGTGCCTGAACACAGCTGCCGCATGGGAATTTCCAGCTACGGTGCTGTAAAGACCGGGGCGTTTGCGGACAGGACTCACGGGAAGGGTACCTTCGTGCTGCTCAGGAGAGGGAGCCACCAGCATTGGAGTGCACCAAAACGTTGATTCCGGTGCTGGCATATACGAGTTACCTACTGGACAGAGCCGGGATATCATAAATATCACCGACGTTACCTGCAGAACGCTATACAACACGCACCGTTGTACTTAACCTTCTACATCTGGAATCCAGCAGCCAAGGCTCGAGCAATGCGTTAGGACGAGATCCAGAGGTTCACGACTACTGAGGATAACGACGTGTATAATCAACGTATAATCTATAAGACGAATAGTCAGAATTTGTGCAGTTAAAAAATGGTAAGAAGCATACCTATATTTCCAGAAAGCCTTTCCGAGTATGCAGATGGAATTCCCAGCGAGACTTGGTGAAATCTAAGGAAGCTGGATAATTCGAGATCATGGAAGAAATGAAAGAGAAGCGTGTGAGAACCAAGATCCTGAGCTTTGTTCCGAACGTTCAGCTGCTACAGCTCCTATTCCTCGTATGGACCTATATACCTTGCTCCGTATGGTCTTTCGTTGATTCCACCACATAAAATTTTTGTTGCTTGCCAGGTGAGCACGCGCTCATACGACGTTCCCAACGAAATCTTAAAAGGTGAAAAGAAAATCCAAGAAAAATAACTAGACTGATAATTACGGGATCTATCTAAACTGTGCTGTACTTGTAAGTATAACCCGAGACGACACAGAGTCGCCCATGTAGCGTTTTAATCAAACTGGCGCCGTCTGTAATGTACATCTCTTCGGTGTTTTAGGCATAGTGATCATCGTCTAAAAGAGTCAATGAGTAAATAGATATCATAGAGAAACAGTGAGCGTACATGATAATTATGTTCTGGCACTCCAGTAGGAATCTTAAACTCCATCTTACGAATGAGAGTAGAGAGAATCGTTCCTAGCTGGAGGTACGCGAACTAGAATCCGAAAAGATAGTCAGTTGTACGTTCGATAACTCGATAGCAAGGGAAAAAAGCTTCGACCTGTTCACCGATACACCTATGCCTCCCAGCTCCAAACGGCTGATACGGACTATCCGTCCCTTTACTCACTGCACCAAACCCAAAGTCAATCTTCTCACCACCCTCGTCCAGTATACTCCTTCAACGCCATCATCGCTACACCCTCAGGGTCATTCCACCTCGAAGGCTCCCACTTGTTCGCGTTCTTCCATATCGCAGGGTCCATTTGCGCAAAGAGGGGTGAAGCAAGGACGACGTGGCCTTTTGGTACAATGTATGTTCCTTCCGATTTCGAATTTGGAGCAGCGAGAGTAGGCGGAATGGGGACATCATCGACGAACTGCGCGCATGATGCTGTGGATTGGGAGGATGTACGCGGAGGGTTTCTCGGATGACAGAGTCCAGAACGGGAAGATCACGGAGGTCTTCGTAGGCTGAGGGGACGGAATTTGCCAGGTTCACCGTTGACACCAAAGTGTTTTACTTGTTCTTGATATAGGGACTCGCTAAAAACAGTCGTTAGTTGGCATTCAATTCAAAAAACAAAAAACAAAAAAAGAACTCACGCGACATCCTCTCTATCGGCTAAATGCAATAGAGCCCATGAACCGGTTGCGGAACTGGTGTGTTGGCCGGCCATGAGAAGAGCGATCATGATATGTGCCATTTCGTGGTCCTTGAGAGCTTTACCGGAACGGTATTTCTGGTCCAGGAGGGCGGCGATCATGTCGTGGTCGTGCTAACAGACAGATACGGTGAGCACAAAACAGACAGGAGAGCTCAGTAGAGACATAACGCACCTGTCCCGATCCTCCAGCTCTCCTCTTTTGAATAATCTCCACATAGAAGTCACTCATCTTCTTCTGTGCCCTGTCTCTCTTCCTATAACTCTCTAACGGCAAATTCGGGAACATGAAATTGATCGGCGTAAATCCACCGTCCAAATCCGTATAAATCTGTGCGAAACTCTTGTTCACGTTGTCTCTAACCTCGCTCCCTTGAAGTGTGCGCGAGGCTGTGAGAATCGTGATTTCGGAAAGAGCTTTGACGGACTCGAAGGAACCCCAGGCGGTTATGTCGTTGGACTGGTACGTGGAGAACGAAGCGTCGGAGGAAATGAATTCTTCGACTTCGTCTTCAATCATACCGACATAGGCACGGAAGTTGTCAGTTGAAAGGCCAACTTTGACAAACTTTTTTTGCTCCATGAAGATTTCGTTGGGAACGTCGTAAACGACATCTTTACCAAAGACAGGAGTGGTAAGGTGCTATTGTACAAAGCTTTTAGAGATATACATGAGAGAAAGGCAGAAATGAATACAGAACCGTGTAAGCATCTTCCGCGTTGAATACAGTACTCTTCCCACCCAATACGAAGTTGTTTCCTTTTCGCGCCCAGACAGACGGTTACCTTGCGGCCAAGTAGGATAAACGTGAAGACATTGCCGTACTATAACTGTGGTTAATTTCGCTACAGCGAACGCGTTGGCGCGTGCTCACCTTGGCCTGGCAAGCAACAAAAAACTTCATGGGGTCGTTTCCATACTCTATGGCGGAACCAACGATAGGAAGCCAGTGGAACACGACCGGAGGGTCAGTCTTGGGCCGGGGTATAATCTAGATTGTACAGAGAATTCGAGGAATTAAAGGAAAGAATATAAGAACCATTGAGTATATTATAGAACACTTCAATAAGGAGTAAGGAGACGTACAAGTTGCCAGAGTATGTTCACCACAACAGCGAATACTGGAATATTAATGAGCGCGAGCAAAATGACTCTTGTCGAAGCCATTTCTTGAGCTTGAGCCAGGTATCCTGACCAGGCATCGGGTATCGTTAGAGGTATAGTACCATTCATCTTGTAGCGGTAAAAGGAGAGGAGGGGAAAGGAGGTCGTGGCAGAGACGAAACTCAGCAATAAATAATTGGCGCCTATTTTTTCAAAGTCGTACCATTAGCGGAATGGAAGATTAGATTAGATAAGTACCTTTCTTTCTATGTCTTCATTGTACGATTTTGGGGAAGACACAGGACGCGTAAAATCGTATCAGCATGATGTAAATCCCAATTCATACTCTAGGCTCTGAGGGCCAGCTTGGCTCCAGATTCGTTGCCTAGTTTTGTCTGTCCCTCAAATTGTTTTGCCTGAGGACACGTTCCTTTTCCTCTGGAGAAATATTCATTGAGGCTACGGTGATTCTAGACTTTTAGAGGTAACTCCACTTGACGATGATGAGCATGAGTTTTGGGATCCGTACGCCTTCTGTATTATTTAATCATCTTCATCCAACTTGAAATCGTCTATGTAGGTGTAATCGGCCTCATCACTGCGATGTGCTAGACTTAATCTGGCTTCCCGCTTCCCCAGTTCATCGGATATACAAGCCATTGGGACAACATACTTCCAGTTCCCGCCTATTTGGCTAGCGGAGTAGGTCATTCCCGACCTCAGATTCCAAGGTTTGCGCCCACCTTTAACACCATCCTTTTAGTATCTTCTCGCCCACTTTCAAAAATCCATCCAGGAAGAGAACATATCCACTCTAGGTCGAATTCTTGGGCAGCGGGTATTTACAGTACCTGTTCGCCTCGCTTATGGCCGCTTGGCGAAATGGCATTGCGTCTGATTACAATGAAGCGTTGTAAGTGGCGCTATAATCGGGAGCAGTCTGCCTAGGGGAGACTCCTTACCTCAACTCTCACATCAACTCTCAAGCGATTAACATTTGACCCGATTCCCTGTTTTTCGTTAGGCGAAAATTTGTTTTGGTGTCCCTGCTAGTACTTCGACAGGCTGTGGCATCAGAAGTTAGAACAGTATGTGCACTTACCAACCATTTCCCACACTTGTAGAGCTGCAAGGAGCTTGTTCAAGATCAATTCAATCCTGGGGCTTGGCGAAACGAATAGATAACAATAAAGTACTTCATTCGTTTTCGATCTAGGCCGGAGTTCATCCTCATTCTCAGAGTGCAAGGAATCTGGTTTCATGGATCATGCTGCATTCTCGGTTTCGCGAGACGGCATACTTAGTAAAATACCACAAAATGATTCTGCGCAGTGCGCCGGCGACCTGGCGACTTGGCTTAACTGTAACTTAATTCCAGCGATGACACTGAGCATTGAAAATGTTACTAACTCCCCCCTAAAACTGTTTTCCATCAGAAATACATGCTAACAGCTGGTTCACCATATCTCCGCGTCTTGCAAGCTCTATATTTGAAGCGACGTGAGATGACAGACACTAGCAATCCCCATATTAATGCCTTCCTTCCATCTTGCTATCAATCTCATTGCTTTAGGCTTATTCTTGTTCTTTGCACGCCGCGCTTGGATTCGCCGACGACCACTTCCACCGGGACCCAAAGGTTGGCCAATTATAGGTAATATCTTTGATATACCAAAAGAGAAGGTCCACATAGCCTATATGAAAATGGCTCACAAATACAGTGCATAATCCTTTCCCATATGGCCGCTACTGGCTAATAATTGTCTATAGGGAGCGATTTGTATGGCGGCCCAAAGGGTGAAAAAATAAAATGCCCCCCCCCGGCACAAATTATCGCGCGCGCGCGCTTTTGGTTCATTGCGCGTGCGCGTTTATTATTCATTGTGCGCGCGCATTAAAAGTGATTCATTGCGCGCGCGCATTGAAATTTATTCATTGCACGTGCGCGTTAAATATTCATCTCCATTCCAGACATTGCTCAATTCACTCCAGATAGATATGCAATCCAACTTAAAAAGCCAGTGCATTTATCGAGCAAGCGGATCACAACCCAAGTAAAAACCAGCGGTACTTTTTTTTGTATGCAGTGTATAGTATATACTAGAACGTGTAACTGGATTAGAAGAGTGTATCGTATCCGCATACCAGCCTCCGAGCGTCGAGGCTGCAGCAGGTTAAAGAAGAAGGATTAAAAACATATATCGGTTGGTAGAATATAAGGAACGAGGTACTACGTGAGTCAAAGATGAGCCTTGGGTATGAAGGAAAGTCATTGGAGTATGAGGAAAGAGGCACTGCGTGAGTCAAAGACAAGCCTTGGGTATAAAGGAAAGTTGTTAGAGTATAAGGAAAGAGGCACTACGTGAGTCAAAGATAAGCTTTGGGTATCAGACGGTTCAATCAGAGGCAATACGAGGCAAAACAAAACCAAATGCAGCTAGAATTCGAGATCGACATCGGAGCCCCAGGTCGTATGCTGGAGCATATACACACCCCAGTCCGGGTGCCATTCCTTTGCAGGCACAGTAGAAGTCGAGGGTTCAAGAGAAGTAGATTGGTGTGTTCCACTTGGACCGGCTTCGTTGCTGCTATCTACGAGAGTAGCCTCGCTGAGATTGCCAGAAACTGTATCGTTGAAGTAATTATCAGTAAATTGCTTATGCTAAATGTCTTCACTTACTCTGAATTGTCGACTGCGTGGCTTCGCTGATATCAATGAGAGGCGAATCTGTATTTAGGCATCAGTAATGGAACCATGTTTCGTTTCAAGATAAAGACATCCTCACCGTGTCGCGGTTGAAACTTTCGTTTCTTAGAAGGCGGTCTTGGGGAGGGACTGGAATTTGTTAATTGAGTCTCCACGTCTGCTTCAGATCCTGGTTCGTCCAACTCTTCCTCGGACTCCGCACGGGTTCGCTTCCGTTTTTGATTCCGCGCAGGTGGAGTGTTCTTCTCAGCATCACTTGTAGAGTCCTCTTCCGCGTCAAGGTCCTCTTCCGCGTCAAGGTCGTCCCAATCATCAGCGCCAACTGAATCACCACCTCCTTGAAGGGCAATTTCACGCCGAAAACATTCGCGCTCTTCAGCACTGATTTTTTGACGAGAAGCTGGAGTAGTTGCGTAAGCAAAGAAAAAGTTTATACAATGGATTATACGCTCACTCAGAATGAGAGCAGTCCCTCGATAACCTTGCTTGGGTTTTTGAGTGCATTCGAAAACGGCGTTCCCATCTGGGAGAGCGATGCCAGCAAGTCTGATGTTACGTGCTTGTCTGGAACAAGTAAGAATGCTTGGGCGACCTTTGGGATCGTCTTCCATGCGTTTACGGAGGAATTCCATGGCAAGAGGGATTTGCTCGGTAATAAAATCTAAGCATTCCTCTTGATCCCACTTGGTGTCAAATGGAAAGCCACAGTTGGGCTCAGTCACTGCGAGACCTTCTTGCCGGTGCTGGTTCAAGAAAGATGGCGACAAAACTGTGCCCACGTTTGATAGATGTGGGGGGAGTGCGAAATATCGACTGCCAAATTTGACTGCAAGATTGTCGTTTGCTTCAGCCTCTTCCTGCTAGAATAAAGTCAAAATCCAATAACATCATGGACGGTGTAAAACGGCACATACTGTTGAGCCAACTGGAACTATGCCATCTCCAAGTATGACAATTGACTCCACTCGAAAAGTCGTATCCTTCTATTATGTATCTTAGTACTAGTAGAAAGAAGAATAATTATTGAAAACTAAATACCTCTTTACCCTTTCCTTTGCCCTTCACTTCAGATACACGCCTGCCACCAACCTTACGAGCACGTCGAATACCACGCGAGGTTTCGGCCTCTGCAGCAGTGAAGTCATCGTTGAGCGTGTCCTCTGGAGCAAGAAGAGGGTTATTGTCCAGAGAAGTGAGACTATTAACGAGTGCAGTGGCGTCGCTATTTCCTTGAAAATTCCTGAAGGTATTGAGCGCTGAGCCCACACCAGAGTCAGAAAAAGAATGGCCATCTTCATCCTCAGAGGAGAGGTGGGCAGAGGCTTCTTTTGGAGGAGCTACCGGACCATGCCCTTGAGTGGAACGGGGTCTAGCCCTGGCATAGCTTCGCGTATTAGGCCGTTTTCTGGCTCGTACAGATTTACGATTAGGTAGCTTCTTCTCTTTCGCCATGAGAAATGAAGGTCGGGTAAGGAGCGTTAACGTTGAGAGACGGAGAGGTTGGAAGAACCTGGAAGAACAAAATAAACCGAACGTGGGATTCTTCTTGCTTTTAGCGAGTTGATGAAGCCGCAATCCAGAATAAACAAATCATCTAGAATTCAGACAGGGGCTACATATACTTGCAAGTAGAATTTTAGTTCAATGAATATAATTGGCATTTGCCAAGGGGATACTTCATAAATAAAGCTGCCTCAATTGCTTGGAAAAGCCAACATGTCCAGGCAGTTACTGTGTTTGTTCTTGGTTTCTCCTGAGATTTTGAGAACGTAATAATGCGGGATTGTTCAAGCAGCTACCACGCAACTGTCCTTAAATAACATTTTATCACTAACTCTCAAAATATTCTGTCTTCCCCAACCTTTTCCTTCCAACAGCGCAAAATTTAACGGTTACGATTGCTTATCGTTCCTTGGACATGCCCTCAGTGCATTTTTTCGTCACAAACGATACCACATTGGATGATCCCGGGCCAGATGGAGGTACAGACGTATACGAGATATCGATAATGGAAGGAATAAGAACCTTTTCTGGTGCCTTCTTGAATGGAGGAGTCGTGGCAGTAGACATCGTGGATGATTCAAACTCTTTTTCCTTTGAAATTGCTGCATCGGATAGTGTGTAAATTATTGTAAATTATTTGGGTATTATCTGACAGAATTTCGGATAAGTACTTCATCTGCCAAATTTGCGAAATCAATGGCTCTGCACCCAGCATATTTGCCTATCGATTCAAAGCTGCGGGAAGACCTGAGGCTCAGAAATTGTTGGGCGCCGTCACATAGTTCAGTACAACTAGCTCGCACTTCATGCCAGCCATGTTTCATTAACTTACATTGACCATACGCGTAGAAAATAAAGAGCGAGTGTATATCTAATATTGCACCGTTTATTTCAAACCTGCAAACGTTGCCTTTGAAGACTCTAACGTCCGTTTATGTCATATAGACGCCCACCAATCAAAACCGAGCTTGATGACTTCGAGGTGTATTTTATTACTTATTGAAGCCATTCGTGAGCTTTACAGGCTTTCAAAAATTGATTTGTAGTAGTACAAATATATCATTCTATTAATTGCCATACGAGGACGCGACGCGACGCCACGCATGAGAAGTCGACGCTTATTTTGGTCTTTAAAATAAAATAAAAGATACAGTACTTGGCAGATCTAATATACAGAGGAGCTTCGAGTTTCTACACTTGACACATATACAGTCTTACATGGAAATTTCCATAGTCACCCCACTTCGAAAGGTTTCAGAGGGATACGAAACTGCAGATCAAAGTATATCCCACTCATCCTCTTCACCCTCATGCGAACGCTCTCGACCTTCTTCATCTTCAAACACCTGACTGAGATCATGGTCACCTCTCATCTTCACGATATCCTTTGCCAACGAAACCTCCGACACACGGCGTCTATCCTTGCCAGATCGTCCAGGCCTAGTTTGAGAGTGCGTATCGGATGTAGTCCGAGCGCGAGTATGGGACGACGAGCGGTCTTGGCTCGATGCGGTATCTCTCGGCCGGGACGCAGCCTGTAACAGTTGTCCAAACTCGAGACGGAAACCATGAGGAGTCGGCGGAGGAAGATGAGCCAGGGGGAACGAAGATGAATGGGGGATGAGGTGGTTTCGAGTGAAAGTCTAATAAGAGAAAGAAAGCTCGGTAAGCATATGGAAAGAAACGAGTTGAAAAGGTAAACTCACCTACCCAGCCCATTGCTAGCAAGGCAAACAGTCCACAGATTACCCAGTACGTCTCCTGCTGCTACCTGGTGTAGTGGAATGTTTACGTGCTGGGTGTAGGCAAGATATGCAACGTTATACAGAAGCATAGCGATACCTGTTGCAAAGGATGGAGTAGATTGGATTGTTGCGGTTGAAGCTGGATTTGTAGGAGACTTTTTGAGTATCGTAGAATCCGATTCGGTAATAGAGGCAGAAGAAGATCCTGCGTCAGAACGCGATGGCGAAGCCAAACCAGGAAGGGTTATAGATGTGAACGGAGATGATGGTGCTGACTGAGCTGATGTCGTAGAAGCAGAGACGTGTAGAGGATGCGTATGATGCCACCTGTGTAATTGATTATAAGAAAATAAAAGGCACTGGCAGTATCAGATTGCCAATTGTCCAATGAATGTTGTCTTGAGCTATGCCAAAGACTTCAACGAGCTCCTGAACCAGCCCGATTCGAGCTTGAGCGATAGAGGAGAAAGGGAAGCCAGAGAAAAATGCGCGGAAAGAATAGCAGGAGAAACTGACGATGCTTGCGAAGACACTAGTTTCGCTACCAGACCACGGATATCTGCACCCATGCCGTACCAGCGGAAAAGTTCCCGTCCCCCGTATCCATCTGCAAATTTACGGTAGATACGGGTGGATGCGTGGATTCTCGAATCCATGGCAGTCCCTACCGTAAAGCGAAGAAAACGGAAATTAGCGCCTGGGTCATGTGGCCCGTGGAATACACGTGAATTTGATCGAATTCACGCTCAGTTTGTTTATCTCTACCCAGCACGCCATCTGCCTTCAACTTCGAAATCGTACCGCTCAGCTCGCTCGATCTCACCATCGGACACCATTTCAGCCCCTTCCGCTACCAGTTAGGCCACGCAAGCCCTAGCACCTAGCATGCCTGGTACGTGCCGCGCTCGACGCGATTTTTCTACCTCGTTTAGCGCGTTTATGAGGGCTATCGGCAGCTCGAGGCCTAGAGGCGCAGCTAACTCTCTCACTGGAGCAGGTAGCGCCTCAAAGTGCTAGGAGCGCCAGCCCTTGCGCCTCGCTATTCTTTTGCCTTTGCCTTTGCCCTCCTCTTGCTCATGCTCACGCGTTTTGTTTGATCAGTTCTCACCCGCGCTGCTTTCAAAGCTCAAAAGCTTCTAATTCCGGGATTTAGCTTGGAGGATGTTTTGGATGAGGCTGGCCAGGTCCGGAGGGATGTTGTTGAGGGCGTTGAGGTTGTTGACGACGAGAACGTCGAGCTAGAGGACGAAGAAGATTCTACAAACCTTTTCCAGCTACCCAATCCTTCCCCCAGCTCCCCCTGCGGCTCTTACACCTCTATACCGAATGATATACCGAATGATATACCGTCTCATATACCGTCTCTCCCCTCCGTTTCTGCCCCTGGCCATGAACCAGGACCCGCTGACCCTCTCCTTGGACTTCACGGCGAAGAGCGGCGTAAGGCTAAAAAGAAGGCAGATAAGCGTGCACGCGAGAGGAGCCAGCGAGTTGAGGCAACTCAAGCTCGTGAGCTCGACAGCGAACTAAGACCTCGAGCTGTTGAAAATGCGAAGAACGCTTTCCCCAATCGAATCAGCGATTTCGACTCAGCAAAGCTTCCTGTCGCTTCCTCTGGCTGGGTTGGAAACCGAAACGGTGCAAAGCTCTCCGCTAGACTTTTGAGCCTTTGGAGGCATCTAACGCTGCTCACAGAGAGAGGCTTTCGTCTGCTAGAGTGGGACGGCACGTAAGCTCTACCCGCACTACTTGGTCTACTCCATTTGCTAATCACTTCTCTAGCACCTGTATTGTTCTGGTAGATGCTCAAGATCGCATCATGGCCGTGCTCGCTGGCGTGCCTCCGAGCGCAGAGAAGAGCGGAGATTGGAGTAAAAGCATGTCAAACCTTGACAACGCTGTCGCCGGATGCCAGAAGGAAAGCTCTTTTGCTGCCAAAGAGGAGCACCATCCTCGAGGGGATTTCACCGCTCGCGCTGCAGGCATCAGCTACGGTGGGGGTCGCGCAGTACCAGGAAATGTCCGAATTTCGGGCCAAGCGAACCAGCAAGCGATGGAGAAACTTTTCCTTCATCCTGATATGAAGCGTTTGGTCGGCTTCACTAACTGTAGGTCCTCCTCTACCGCTGCCAGACCAAGCCTTGCAGGCTAATTTACTGCTTTCAGCCATCTTCAATTCGTTCGCTCATCAGACGTACGTCGAGTATAAGGAAACGCTTACCGAACACATCCAACAAAAACCCCAACTTCGCCCAACATCTCCAAAGACTGTTTTTGCAGCTACAACGGTTAACTTTGGCCCATGCACAGTGACCCCTCCACACCTTGATGCTGGTAATGTTGCGCACGGTTGGTGCGCCGACACAGCGCTTGGGGATTATGACCCAGACAAAGGAGGCCACCTTGTACTGTGGAATTTGAAGCTTGTCATCAGGTTTCCTCCTGGCGCTACCATTCTCTTTCCCTCTGCCTTAATGACCCACTCTAACATCCCTGTTCAAGATGGTGAACAGCGTCGATCCATCGTCCAATATTCAGCGGGTGGGCTTTTTCGCTGGCGTTACAACGGCTGGTGTTCGGACAAGACTTTCTTGGCCAAAGCTTCAAAATCTGAGCTGAAGGACCGGGAACAGGATCGAACACAACGATGGAAGGTGAACTTGGAAAAGTTTACACGCTGGGGTGATCTCGTATCAGGAGATTGGAAAGGTAATGGTCCCTCAGCTGCGCAGCTAAATGAGGTTGGTGAACAGACCAATGCTGAGGTTGAACGACCTCATAAACGTCGTCGCTGTAAATAAATTCTGTATTATTTTTTATCAATAGATGTAATGAACTTTGCTACTTTGACTGAACTTCTCCATCTTCTACTACGAAATCTATATGCAATGGGTGAGAGCGATGGATTTGACTCTCATACTACCTTGCTCTTGTTACCTCTAGACATGCTCAACGTTAATAATAGCTCTACCGTTACTGTTACTTACAGCTGCTTGTGCACGTTGAATTAAAGCGTAAAAACATTATATGTACCATGCACTGCGTGTTGAATTAAAGCGTAAAAAAATTAAAAGCTGAGATCACTGAGCGAGTTTTCTCAAGTTTCGATCTCAAGGTGGATTATTTTTCAATACTGCTACTCAGATGAAAACACATTGAATAGAAGTTTTATAACGTTTGACTACTTTGTCCATACATCAACTGGTTCATTAAATACAATCCCCTGCGCCCACTGAACAGATCGGTGCCTCCAGGTTGAATCTGGAAGAGCTATACGTAGCTCCTTCCTTCCACTGAGACCTGTTCGTATCGTACCAAATGATGGATAGCCGTATCGTCCACTCTGTAGGATGAATTCCATATCCTAGAGGAATGGCGCCTGTGCCTGTAGCTGAGCCAATGAGCGCTGAAAAATATTGTAGAGATCTTCGTCTTGAAATGGATCTGCATGTTTCGGAACTTCAATCGCCTCTTGATTGAACTCGTTATCACCTTCGTTGTTAATCGAGTTTACCAAAGCTGCATAATTGGGAAAATCCTCGAATCCAGACAGATCAGAATCTTCATCCCCGTCGATGCCAAACCACTCTTCAAAATCTTCCTCCCCATCGACTCCATACCACTCTTCAAAATCTCCCTCCTCTTCAGCCTGGGAAAGTGCTTCCGCTTATACCATTCCATGGCTCATACCGCTCTTCATCGGAATAGTGAGATTCTTCTTCATCTGCCGAATGACCTGCCCCAGATTGATGAGGTAGGCGTTGAACGGGCTCCCCATCTACGCCATAGAAACGATCAAGTAGATTTGGATGGACTCCTTGGCAGTCTTCGTACAATCCGTGTTCTAGCTGGCCCAGGAAAAACATATCCTAAATAAATAGTGAATTAAACAATGAGTAACGAAGATGAGCAAGAAAAACTACCTGAGGACTTTGATTGTGACCCTCGCGTGAAATGGGGTGTGCGTTCCACTGTTCTTGGAATTCCTTGCAATCATCGTTGATCGAATCAAGGAAAAGAAGATGCAGAAGCCACAAGTGGTGTGGATTTGATCGCTCTAGACCATGCAGCTCCTCAAGTCGTGAAAAGAATGCACGCCATGCTCGTGCAAATTGGATGCCAACTTCAAGCCAAAGACGCTCAATGCGAGTGTTTCGAGTAGAAGACCCCATAAAAAGCTTCCACGGTTACGCCCTCGTTTGATAATCATGAGAATGGAAACTAGCTTATTTTCCCATCCTCGATCACCTCGAAGACGAGAAGGCATACCATATTTCCTCACGGCAGCCAAAAACATCCTCAAAACCGTTGACGGTCGATTGTTGGTACTGGCTTTAAGACCCGCTATCTAGTTTTAGAATATCTTGTCATGGCCAAAGCAAATGATATAAATGATATAAACGTACAATCCTTGAATAGCCATCCACGACCCCATGAATCACAAACCCCCACATAATGAGTTTATGATGACCATCGATGTGCCAAAGTGCATTTGGCCTTGATACCTTGTATGGACGTCGATCGATTTTGGCACGACGGCGACGACGAAGTGAGCGACCAAGTTTATCAATTCGTTCAAGAGAAGCAATAATTCGCCACCTCTGCAGTCGCTGGCCACGGGAGCGCAGAAATCCTGTCAGATACCGGATGCCCGCATCAGGTTTTTTCTGGCGAAACCCTCGAACAAGGTTATCTAGCTCATCGTCGGATATGGTTGAAAACCGATGATCAATCCCATTTTGGTGAAGTCTGGCCTTCAGGGTTTGCGGATGGACCCCCAGTTGCTTTGCAAGCTGGCGTAGCTTTATACGCCTGCTTGGATGAAAGGCAGTTTGGAGGAAGGTTGGGTCAATAACCTTTCTAGGACGACCACGCTTCCCATTTCGTTGAGTACGAACAGGAACAACGTGATCAATATGCGAAGACTCCCTGTTTCTGAGTGTGAGTTATCAGAATTCACCAACGTCAAATACAACTCACGCTCCAGCTGCACTTTGGACTGCATTTTCCAGCTCAACAATGAGTCTGGCAAAGTGATCTGCGCAGTCCGAAAGCCATTGCATAGGTAGGCCTTCATCAGGTGCAGCATCCTCCACTTCTAGAAGCAAAGGAATAGCATTTTCAAGTATAGAGTTACGGTGTTGTTGAATACGGTGCAGGTTGTAATTTCCTTGAGCCAGTACCTCAATAGACCTGCAGTAAAAGTCTTTCAAGAGATGCTCAGCGTTGTATATATGTGAAGACCAGGGTAGATCGCGCAAAGGAAGTGGCGGTAAAGACATTAGTTTGGTGTAGATGAAAGCAAGGACTCGGAACTTCGAGGAAGTTCTGTGAATATTATGTAAATATGTTGGGAATCGCTTACTGTAACCTCTTTTCCCAAACCCACCACGAGCAGAATGCTACCTCACCTGCTTCCAGCCCATTATGGAACAGCAGACCAAATTAATGCTCTTGTAAAGGCAAAGAACGTCAACTGGGAGGCAATGAACCCCCGATTCTTTCAGAGCCCCGAGGAAGTGCTTTTGCGGGTATGCGGAGTAGACGTTTTCGATAAATTGTGCAGCTAATTTATTTTTCCAAGGCAGAGAATAAGCTATTTCGCGTCAACTTGGCGCTGTTTCTGAAGCTAGCAAAGGGATTTGCGGGTCTAATGAAGGGCCTAGTGAATTTACCATGTGCAAACTTCGACCAGCTTGGTACTGAAGTCGAGCCCATCTACATCCCTGTTAAAGCAAGGGAGTTGGAGGTGTACATTGATTGGATGAAGCTTCCGTAAGTATTGAATCGCAGCGTTCTTCTGGGCTTTTCACTAAAAACAACTTTCGTTAGTAATTGGGACCGGCACGCATTCACGGAATCCCAACTGCTCGATGTGTTTTACGTTGGCTCGTTATTGATATCCCAGCCTGCGACTGACTGGGTCCTGGAGGAGCTGGAGAAGCGCCAATTGACTTCTGCACGCAAACTTGGCATTGCGTTACAGTTCGGAATATACCGCTGGGTAGAGCCCGCAGTAAATGATCTGTTTTCTCGGCCTGCATTCATGTATACTGAAGAGGAAAGAGAAGGTATGGGATACCAAGCCGTCAGCATTCTATCCATCGCCCAATTACGACTCCTTACCGAACGCGTCAGGCGTTCCACCATTCCACCGCCCGTTAATCTCGGATTTGGAGCAGTGGAGTGCAGATACCATGGGGGCGAGCACGACAAATCTCACTGTGCACGAGTTTGGGATACCTTGTGGTTTCTCGAAATCGGTAAAAAGCTTTGTCATCCGGTAAATCCCATGCCTTTTGCAGAAGTAGTGGGGTTCGTCCAGGGTCTTGCATTTGAGGGCGTCACACCCCAATGTCGGGACATGGGTATCGATAATTTGAACGTTGCATTTGGTGACATTGATTCTAGTGTTCGCAACAGCGTGATTGCTAAAATGGTCGCTCTGCTTCCAATGTCTGCGTATTCTTCTTGAAACACTCTCCCTTTGCTCTCTTTGCTTATCCGAAAATGCTTCATATAGACTAGGACTTTGGACAGCCGTAAACTCACCACTCGTTACATGCTCTCTACTATATACCACACTAATCATTTTCCTCTTAATATCTGCTCTTTTTTAACAATCGCCAAGTCCTTCGTTTCTTCGAATACCTGATTTTCCTTCTTACTATAAATCTCCCTGAAGTAATTAATGTCACCTTTTCTTACAGCCGTATGTGAGCGACGGTGCAGGACTATCGGAAATGCAATAAGTTGCAAGCAAGGTACTATAAATTGAGTGCGCGCGCAATCATTAAGATTCGAGAGTAGCATTGGCGCAAAACTTAAAATCGACGCAGCGGTGCATGGCTCTTTAATGGGTGGACTTGATGCTTCCAAGTTCTGCGCGCGCGCAATGAACAATAAACGCGCACGCGCAATGAACCAAAAGCGCGCGCGCATGATAATTTGTGCCGGGGGGGGGGCATTTTATTTTTTCACCCTTTGGGCCGCCATAGATTTGTTATACCTGAACGTGGCCGGGACGTCAATGTTGATTCTCAACTCCACAGAAGCAACGAATGACCTTTTTGTCGGAAGATCCATATTGTATTCTAACAGGTTAGAAGGATTTAGCTCCACTATGAAGGTCCCTTTAACTTCGCAGACCACGTTTTTCGATGATTTGTGAGCTGTAAGTAGTACTTAGCCCCACTGCATTCTGCCAATGTCACAAAACATTCTACGTAGAATGGGGTGGGACCACAACTTTGCATTTATCGCTTATGGGCCTCGATGGCGAAGTAAGTTCTTTGTGGCCGCCAGAGTACAAGTAACGAAAATATGATTAGAATCACGAGCACTGTTCATACAACTGTTTTCACCATCAAATCTCAAGACGTACGAGAAACCTCGTATGCAAGAAAGTGTGCATGTGTTTTTGAACAGACTTCTCGACACGCCGAAAGAGTTTGAAGATCATATGCGTTTGTGCGTCCAAGCTTCGAATTGCTATTGTTTTTGGTCCACGCTGATTTCTCTGTTGCAGTCTTTCCGGGGGAAACACCATCTCCTCGGTATACGGCATTGTTGCCAACGATTTTCATCATCCTCATATTGAACTTACAAAAAAAGCTCTCCGTGGATTTTCGCAAGCTGCGATACCCGGGTCATATCTTGTGGATGTTTTTCCGTCGCTGAAGTACATTCCAGGATGGCTTCCTGGTGCAAGTTTCAAGAGAAAGGCGGCGGATGAGAAGAAAACGGTTGAAGAAATGATCAAACAACCTTTGGAATTTGTCAAGAGGAATATGGTAACTAGGTTTAATTAATTTTCATAGGCTTAATGCTCACAATATTGACTAGGCAGATGGTACAGCGAAATCTTGTATTGCTTCTCGAGCGCTACAAGAGATGCAGGACGACGGAAGCTGGTCCGAGGACAAGGAACATTTACTGAGGAATGTTCTGGGGACTATCTATATTGGTAAGTTCTCAGCGGAAGGTTCAAATGTCAAATTAACCCTGATTTCTCTGCAGCTGGAGTGGATACGGTGAGCTCAATTGCACCGGTGGCTACTGACTAAGACTTAATCATTTTAGACGTCTACGGCCAACAGTACCATTTTCCTTGCCTTAGTCTGTAATCCAGATATTTTAAAGAAAGGTCAAGCTGCTGTCGATGCAGTCGTAGGCCACGATCGGCTTCCCGGCGTTGTTGATGAAGGAAAAATCCCTTACGTCGATGCAATAGTGATGGAAGGGCTGCGATGGAGGCCTGTCGTACCACTTGGTACGATCTCTTGATTAGAAACAAGGAAGTATTCTGACGAGATATTTATAGCTACCGCACACCACACTGCCAGCGCAGATATCTACAAAGGGTATTATATACCAGCCGATACCATCGTTATGGGAAATACCTGGTAATGCTTGTTACTACACTCATCGATACTCAGTACACATTCTCATTACAGGGCAATCCTTCATGATCCCGCTACCTACGGTGAAGATGTAGATCAGTTCCGCCCAGAACGCTTTCTCAATCCAGATGGCACACTCAATAGCACCATCCCGTACCCAGATGCGGCATTTGGATATGGTAGACGTATATGCCCTGGGAGAGTTTTCGCACACAGTGCAGTTTGGCTTACAGTCGCTTCGCTATTGGCTTGTTTTGATCTGTCCAAAGCCTCGGATAAGAATGGCGTAGCAATTGAACCAAGTACGGATTATATCGATGGATTTATCTCGTATGTATTTCTTTTGGTGTGTGAGTAGATCTTGGATGTACTAATCATTGCAAACTACTTGGCTAGATATCCTCGTCCTTATGAATGTACTATCACGCCACGGTCTCAATCGATAGAAAAGATGATTAGACAGAGCGTATCATGAAGTGTTGTTGGGTTGTTAACTTGAAGCTTGAATTATACTATTGGAATTTGCAGGATTTACGGATACCACTGTCTTAATCTGTCCTCTGAGGTACCTCTGCACAGTGAGTTTACTTCAAGTTTGATTTGGAATGAACTTGCTTTTCTACTCTTTAGGATCTAGCATTTTATTTGAATACATTTCAAACATACGGTTTCACAGTACTAGCTCTGAAATAAAAATTGTTATTCGTCACTTTGGTCTCCGTTGTCCGCGCTTAATGTCTTCACAAGCGTACTGTACTCTTCCGACCAACTGTTCACAGATTTCGGAAAAATACAAAATAAAAAATACCAAAAAAATCCGAAAATTCGAGAAAAAATTAAATCCGATGTCCAATTATTTGGATGTGACGCGTGACTGAACAGTTGGTCGGAAGAGTACAGTAATCCTCTAGCTGAGGGTGGTAGCAGAAGCACTCGCTCACTGGCAATGCATAGTGCGTGTGAAATTCCAGCAAATTGCAAAACCGGAGGCCATTTCGGAATTGCGCTGGTGTGATCGCCGCCCGGCACCACCCAGCAAGCGCCTGTTGAGACTATTGACATTCTCGATTCTTTTAGTGTAGGAAGAGGAGGATTAGAGACACATAACAATCCTTGAAGAGGAAGGGACACAACTTGTTCATACAAACAGCCATCTTCTCAGTAGCAAACTCCTCTAACTGTTCAAGAGATGCTGTGGTTGCCCCAAAGTGAAATCCCTCCTGTTTCTGCACCAAATGGAGGATCTCTTCATCTGGAAAACTACCTAAAGCCCAGGCAGGTCTAGGTGTGCAATTCTCTTGGGTGTCCTTCAAAGTCTCTCTGGTGCCCCTCAGTCTCTCAGGTGCCCCTCAAAGTCTCTCAGGTATCCCTCAAAGTCTTTCCGGTGTTCCTCAAAGTCTCTTGGGTGCTTTCAAAATTGTTTGAGAGCAGCAATGTCACTCTCAAATTGATTTTTCTGTAACTTTAGTAAACTGAGAGCATGCAAGGGACTTGTGAAACTCTTTTATACAAACTGGGCTAGCCTAGGATTCAGGGAGTTTCTTTAGGCACTCTGAGAGAGCCTGTGGTACCCAGGCATCCTGGGTGTCCCAGTCACCCTGTGGATACCTCAGTCCAAACTGTATGTTTCTGGGCATTAGGGAATTTTTCCAGATGTTCCTGATACACCCTGTTCATTACTCTCAATAATCCCAATTTCATTGGTTTTTCAGATACTGTAATTGAATCAACACCTCCAATAACTCTTCAAGATTTTCAATGGCACTTGCCTGATGGCATGCTACATTGGTAAGAGAGTGGCCATGTTGAATGGCATTCTGGAGGAGATCATACAGGGCAAGATTATTAGAATCAAGGATTTCAAAATCTGACCAATTGCTTGGGCAGACATGCAGGTAAGTACAGGTATCTAACACAACTATCCTGGTTTTTCAATCTCCATGCAACTAGTGACTATGGGCAATGGGCACCAGACCGCCACTCCCAACCGTTAGCTTAATAAGCAAGATTCTTGTCAAAATTGTCGCACTCTCTCTCTCTCCATGATGAAAATGGTTGATTTCATGCAAGAAAACATATTTATTATCAGTATATACAAGTACTAATAGTATAAGTGTAGTTATATACAATTATTACAAGAATCTCAATATATTAACTATAGTATTCCTCTTCGGAATCATACTCCTCAAGATCTTCAACGGTAATCTCCTTTTCTGGCTCATAATTACTCTCATCTGAAGGGCCAGCTGTACCTCCTGACTCCGTCAAGGCCAGATATCTTTCAATTGCTACCCGCACAAGTGTGATCTTGTTGGAACGGTTACCCCATTGAGATATCTGCTTCGGAATACATTGACTGATGCCAAACTCCCAGTGTCATTTCAGTTCCTTCGTGAGTAGCTCTACACTGAGATATCTTTGACCACGTCAAGGAATTGAGCATGCAAAGTCAAACTCCATAAGTGTCAGGAAGGGTTGATGTCTGGCAAGCTCATCTGCTGCAGCTTGTGCCTTGGCCCGCTTCTCTGCATCTTTCTTGATATTGGCTTCAGCAACATCCTGGCGATGCTTTGCCATCTTCATCTTCACCGCCCTGATGGCTCCCAATGCATCCTGCTCCTGAGTAATTTTGCGAAGAAACTTGCACATGGCAGGTGAAAGTGAGCAAAGATACTCAGAGGTTTTGTTTGCCTGGTACATCTTCCTTGCATTATACTGAACCAAAGAGATAGTTGGGCACATGCAAGAGAACTGCCAGAACACTCCAAAATCATGCTTGCATAAGTCATTTGTTGCTTCCATGAACACATTTTCAATTTGTTCTGGAGTAGCATTCTGGAGAATACCATCTGATCTAAACTCAGATGTGAACCAAATCCAAACAATTTTTGCTCCTTCTAGAAAGCAAACAAGCGCTCCTCAAAGATGAGGAAGCTTGTGGGACCAAGCCTGTACCGCATAGAATGCTTCAGGACATTCCCAAAGCTTGCCATCTAATGAACCAGCCTCATATGAAGCATCACTTGCCAAAAGCAGTTCTGGTTGAGCAATTAATTTGTCAATAAAATGAAGGAGATGGTCATGAAGAGGACCCAAGAGCAAGATATTCTGGTGTTCACAATAAGGGCCTCGAATCTCGTGCATATACGGCACACTCACTGCTAGCCAGTACAGTGCAATAACACACATTCCGGTCTGCGTGTATGAGCACTGGAGACTGTCATAAATGTTCTTTTCCATGTGATTAAGAGTACGACTAGCCTTGTTCTCTTTCACATACTGCAGAAATCGGAGGAAAAGATTGTAGTATGTTACTAGGATAGCACATGCCTGAGCATGAGATTGAAAGTGAGTATTGCTGGTATTGGGGAAGGCAATGGTGAAACCAAGTTTAAGATCAAAGAAAAATTGGAGTGAGTCCTGCTGTCCTTGTTTTCTATCTTTATGTCAAAAGATTGCCCCACAAAGACTGGCTAGCTTGACCCCGCCGCCTTTGGTTCTATCATCAGCTTGTACTGATGCAGCCGTATCAGGAGCAAGATCGACAGCAGCAGCATTGTCACGATTGTAAAGTTTAATCAGAGCAACGCGCTGCAATTTCCAGTACTCCTTGAGAGCAAAAACACCCCCCTTAAATGTGGTCATATCTTTGTGCATGCAACAGCCTGCCCAAAGAAGGAAATCAATATTTTTCTTTTCCTCCGGATTCAGCATGTCAAACGCTTCCTGACCAAGATCTCGAATCACTTGAGCACACATTTAAACAAATTTAGCAACATGTTGGTCATCGGAGAGCCGTTTCCACTTTTCAATACCTCCAGCCTGATGAATCGCGTTTTGTGTACATTGATAGATGAGTTGATGCAAGTGGGTAGTGGTCATCCCAGACATGATACAGTGACCACGAATCTCACGATCACATCTTTGCTTATACTCCTTCAGCAGTCGAAAGAGTTTCTTCTGGTCTTCAGCATGATCAGAGTGAAATCCTGTTACAAGATTCCAAAAGGTGCACGCATCATCTTCGGAGATGAGCCCACTTTCGAATGCAAGATGTTAGATATCTTCAGTTAATTCAATCCATCCATCAAGCTGAGATTGACTGGTATGGCTGACAGCCATGTGGATTCTGAGAAAGAACTAAAGACAGTGAGTAGCCATGCCTGGACCATTATTCTGGAGCACAACTACTCTTTGGTTTCATATGTTTCATGCTTGTGAGAAGTTCCGTCTCCGCTGAGAGTTACACCTTTGAATTACTCAGATTTTGAAAACTCAAAGTAAGTTTTATGAGATTGTACCTTGGGCATTTTTTGAAGCATTACCACCTTCCAGTAAAATATGAGCTGTACTGCGGCGCAAGACCTGTCCTTCAACTTTAACACCCAAACATTCAGCCATGCAAGTAATAAGACGTGCAACTCAATTAGCTGGAACATTTTCGAGCGCGACAAGATTGTTAATCAAGTTACAGGCATCATCTGGATTAACTCCCTTGTCCTTCAGATAGAACATTGGGATTGTTGCTTCTGGTACAGGAATGGAAGGGAGAGACATTGCTTTGACGTGATGGACAGCATTTTTGAGGCAATTAGGAATTTGTTTTATTGTAGCTTTCATGATGTGCAGCTCCCTCTGGTAACGCAACTTATCAACTGTCAAACAGTCAACTCAATCCTGCAACCATTCCTTCTGCATTTCCAGGTTTTTTTCCTTCATATTCCACTCCTTCTCCTTCACCTTCAAGTCCTTTCCAAGACTTTCCAGCTCTTCCTTATGGTCACAAGCTTTTTCCTTCCAATACTTTGCCTGCTTGGTTGCGGCATCTTTGATGTGTTTGAACTTGTCTCCGCGCTGCTTCAGCCATTTGAGCTCCCTTTCCAAGTGATTCTCTTCATCGCTACAATCATTCAGGGAAGGATCGACAGGGACTGATGGTGATGGTGTCGATGAAGGTTGTGAATATGATAATGTCTTGGCAGCTTGAATTTGAGCCATGCGTCCTTTATCAGACTTCCGGCGCTTTTTACTGGTTGTGTTGAAATGTAGAGCTTGATCAATTTGAGCTATTCGGCCCATTCCGATGCGTCAGAATGCGTCCAAGGCCAGAAAAATGCGAGTTTCCAAAGAAATGATGAAGCAGATTAGGTTGTTTACAGCTGTTTGTCCCACTGTAACTGATGCACCGTATGTGGCTCTGTACAGCCACAGTTTTCCCCTGGATTTTTTCGGGATAGAGCCCTTTTTAGGAAATATTTGTAATGTACAAAGCACTTTTTTGATTTTCGACCAGGAAGTGCTAGAACAGTCATCTATGTACATGTAAATACCATTTTTTAAAAATTTTGTCTTGTACATTACAAATAAATGGTTATTCCACATGGATCCCGATAAAAAAAAGATATCTTCATGATGTTATTGAGCCTACAAATGGTGCAGTGAAACTTACTGGGCATCTAAGCTTTTGACAGCTCATGGCCAGTTTCAGTGGCCCGGCTCCCATTGCCCATAGTCACAACTAGTCCAGTGTGGCTCTCAACAAGGCATGCCATCATCCTTGGAGGGTCTGGATGGAGGATCACTTGGATATTGATATGCAATATTTGAATGTACTTACTCCCTCAAGTCATCAGCTTCTTTCAACACAGATTCTTCTGCCTGCATCAATGTGAAAGGCTTGGAGCTATCCTCTGAAGCTCTGCTTAGAGATGAGTCTCAAAGGATGCAAGCATTTTGATGTACTTGTTTGATTTATCAATTTCTTTCATTGTGAATGCTTCTGCCTGCATCAACACATGCTTGATATGAAAGAGGCCTAGAGGAAGGAGGAATTTTGTACCAGGCTTTTGGGGCATTGACACAAAAATCTGAGCTTTGGTTGTAGGTCCAAGTCCACTGATGTTTGATATAATGGTTTAGTAGGCATCGAATAATTCTTTGTTTTTATATATCTCTGAGTACTACATGAGGCAGAATAAGCTCAGCTTAGCCAAGTGACCATTCCATGGACCAAACAGAGCCAAAGCGCCACAGCAGTTTATGCCAGTTGCTTTGCAAGCACATGGGATTTAGAAAAAAATTTGCTGAGCAAATTTCCAAACTGAAATATTTTGATAAGCCAAAGATGGCATATTACTGATCACATAATAGTTCACACACCCAATTGTAACTTATTGGAAGTCATGTGCAAATTTCAGTGTAGAAATTTGCTCAGCGAATTTTTTTCTACAGCTGATCACAAATGTGCAGTGTTGGCCTTAGGACTTAGGACCGAATTAGGATTACATCAGCAAAACCTGGATAATTGCCATAGGTATTATAGCAAGCCATAGCAAGCCATAGCAGCCATAGAATTATGAATTGCTATGAATTGCTATGGGTAGCTATGAGTTACTATGAGCTTCCCAAATTATATTGCCTGTTGACAGATGTCATGCTCTATAGCAATCCACAGCAATCCATAGCAGCCCATATTTCTGGATAGATGGGGACCTTGCTATTAGTGATGTGCCAGCCCGGCTTTGGCCTGCGAGCTCCGGCTTTGGCCCACAGGCCCTTGGCTTTGGCCTGGAGAAATTGAGACCGGGCCCTACTACATCAGGAAAAATGGTCTGGGCCAAGGATAGCCTAGGTAACCTAAGCCTCCTAGGTTACAGGGGCTGGACTTGGGATGGCCTAGGCAGCCTAGGCCTCCTAGGTTACCTAGGACTATCTCAGGCTGCCTGAGGTTTCCCCAGGGTTCTTCCAGGTTTCCTCAGGTTTTCTCAGGTTTTCTCAGGTGACTCAGGTTGTCAAAAGTCCACCCTCTAATTCCTAGGTCATCCTAAAGGAACCTAGGCAACCTAGGTGTCTTTGAGTTACCTTGAGGTTAACTTCAGGCCATCCAAGGCCCAAACAGTTTTTCCTGATGTAGGAGGGCTCTGGCTTGGCCCAGCCTGGCCTTGGCCTAAGCCGTGGCTTTTCAGGTAGCTGTGCATACATCCTGTATGTGGAAATCTTTGAAAAAATCTTGAAGCAAGGTCTTAAAGGGAGCCATGTATCATAATTGATACTGTCATTAAAGCTTATACTATCACTGGTAACTGAAAGGGAGCATCAAAGGAACTTTCATAATTGAATATTACTGTCCCAAAATGGAAAGACAAAGCTAGTTATGTGCCAGAACTGGAATTTACACTCAAAATGTTAAACAATGAATTCCAATCATTCAAGAGTGTACAAATAGGCTAGGAAATTTCACAAAAAATGACATTAAATACCTGCAAAAAATAGCTGAAAAGCCCCGGCCTGAAGCCCCAGCTCAGGGCTTGAAAAATCTGAAGCTGGGCTAAAAGCTGTCTCAGGCCAAAGGTCAGGGCCCGGCTTTTGACAGCCTGGCTTGGCTTGGCTTGGCTTGGCCCGGCCCATGGCTTTCAGGCCAAGCCAGCACATCACTACTTGCTATGGGTGCTATGAGTGCTATGAGCACTGGATAGGACTATCCCCACTTCACCCAGGTGATACGCCAATTTTTTGGCTAAAGCTGAAACTGTACAGAATTGATAATCCTAGATTCTGTATTATACTCAATATGGTTATACCAAGAACTATAGTAAGCCCAAGCTGATAGTTGAAGTCTATTGAGAGTCTATTGTACTCTAGAGATTGCAGAGTGATGGTATGCATTAATGGTATCTCACTTAACTTTGTGAATGCATCTTGTTCCAAGTCCTATGCATTGTATGGTGTAGCAAGTCGAACTCGGCGGATACCGAGTTGATGAGCAAGGCTATTCCAAGCCCACATATAATTATTACTAGGTTAGACAATCAAAAGACATACCCGAGGGATTGAAGTTTCCGAGGCAGCACTTGGTGCAGCCCAACAAGTTGGTTATACAAAATTTACAATGTTACTCTGCCGAGATGAAAACTCTTGACAAGATGAAAGCTTGCCTAGGCAATCTCATTGCGGAATGTCTGGTAACTCCGGTCCAGAGCTGCCGCAATGAATGGAAACACTTCTGCGATGTTATAAGTCTCTTGACCGAGATGATAAAGCAACATGGATGACAGAATTATCTAGGCGAGCTAAAACTCTCCAAGACCAAATATTGTACTAGCTGGATGCCCGAGGCTCAGTTAGGACTCCAAGGCAAGTGTAAATGATGGTGTGTTTTTGGGTTGTGCATTGCTAGAGGGTGCCAAGGTATACCTGCCGCGGCATCACCAACGCAGCCACCTGATCAACCTCATTGCAATCACTCTTAGAGCAAGGAATGACTAGGAATAATTCCTGTCCGAGCTTCAGTGTTGTTCCGAGATCCATGTGCTACAAGGCATCTAGGCTTGAGTCCACATGGAACTAGGCATAATGTCTAGCTTGCTATTGGCAAGGCAAAGATAGATATACTTCCGAGGGCTGTTCATGGAATGTTTTGAACACCATAGAACTTCACCGAGTCATAAATGTGGAGGACCTGCACAGTTTCCAAGGCAAAAGAAAGTGACTCAAGTTCATCTAGGACCAAACTCCAAGCATTGCCATTCCAAGATATGGATTTCCCTAAGATTAGGTGTGCCAAGATGATTTATTGAGGAAGATTATTTATTATTTTACATTTATGGACATGTCTCAATCTCTTTCATATTATTCCTTTGTTTTAGTATTTTTCCAAGATGTACCAGTATATACATTCTACATGGCAATCCAAGTTAGACTTGATACCTGAAATGCAGTTCTATCTTAGGACCTGTAGTGATTCATACACACTCAGACGTGTCTGCATCGTCCTTTGCAACCTTTGAAACAGGTGGCCTTCTTGTAACCTTGATAATACTGAGGCTGTTCATTCTATTTCCCGGCTATTAAGTCGAGCATTCCTGGTTTTCATCTCAAAGAGAGGTCACATCAGTCTTAGGACTGCAGGTGGAGCCTAACGTGCACACCTCGACGAGCCCATTGTTGATTAGGAAAGGTCTTGGACCCAAGTGTCGGCTTGGTCTAGTTTTAGGGAGGAAGCTTCTCGGAGTGTTACCTAGCTTTACCAACAGATTCTACCCCTTGCCTGCTCTTCACTGAGTGTGTTAAAAATGCCTACTTGAGTGACTTGCGCGGCGGTTGTATAAGCTTGTTAGGTAACTTGCGGGATTCCCTGAGAGTTGGAGTATCATTGCACGGCAACATAAAGTCTCCCGAGATACGCAAAGTCATTTGTTGAGTTGGCGTACTTGACCTGTGCTTTGGTGTTTCACCGCAGATACACAAAGTTGTTTGTTGAGTCAGTGTACTTAACCCGTGCTTTGGTGTTTGCTTTTCCCCTCGATTAGTTCAGTGCATCGTCGTACGTTAGTTAGCTTTTCAAAACCTCCCTCCAAATATAAACCTTGTTCATCTTGCACTGTCTGTGCCAACTGTCAAGTGCTTTTTTTTTCAAATCAATTAGTAGTCGAGGGAACCTTCGACAACCTCCTTCCTTGCATTAAATTAAACCTTTTGGATTGTATCTGATTGGGGTGGTTGTTGTTTGGTCGGTTTCATACCCAGCACAAATCTAACTCATCACAGGTTTTGCTGATGTAAGGCCTTAATTTACTTGCTAATTAAGACCTAACATTGTTGGAATTTTTATTAGGTTATAATTGAGACCCTAAGTACATAAGCGCTGGTTTGACACTCAGCAGTGCCCAGCGGTGCAAGCTCCTTAGGACCTAACATTCAACAAAATATCACCTCTAAAATGCCTCAAACAGAGGAGACATCTGGCTGTTCTTTTGAAAGGGAGAAAAGGTCAATTCTGCCCAGTTCCATGCTCATTGTCTTGGGTGTATCTGCCACCACCTTGGTGAGACTCAGATGAGCAATGATGCAACTCTAGATTGTGAAAATGAGGTTTCTTTCCAGAATTGTAAAACATATTCCAAAGTATAATGATATTAGTTTACTTAATATATTCTCTAGCTTGTACTGCAGCGGGGTCAGTTCTTGGTGAAAAGCAGGCCATGATTGCCCATATTTTGGGTGGAGAAAGGCCCTGTTGCTATGCATCAACCACTGGTGTCTCAAAGGTGAAGCAGCTCTGGAAGGAAATTCAACATCAGCAAAAATGGTCTGGGCCTTGGATAACCTGAGGACACCTAAGGACTACCTAGGTCTCCCAGGCTTTCATAAGTTGACCCCCTTATTCCTGGGCTTTTTGCAAGGAGTCCTGAGGGAGCCTGAGGGAACCTGAGGAAGCCTGAGGAAGCCTGGGAAGCCTGGGAAGCCTGAGGCAACTTGAGGTAACCTAGGGATACTTCTGCTGAGTCATACAACCCAAAAAATAATTCTCATACTTTATTATTTAGCTTTATCTTTTTGCTCAATTTCCACATTTATCTTACTGAAACCTTATTAGCTCATTAAACTCATGGATATTTGACTTATTTCAAAGTGACATCAGCAAAAAGGGGTTAAACCTATGATGACCTAGGGAACCTAGGCTACCCTGGTCACCCTGGTCACCTTGGTCACCTTGGGTCTTCCAGGCTACCCCAGGCTACCTTAGGCTACCTCAGGTTTCCTCAGGTTTCCTCAGGTTCCTCAGGTTAGCTCAGGCTTACTCAGGTTTACTCAGGTTTACTCAGGTTGCCTCAAATTCCCAAGGTTTATCCCTAAATCCTAGGCAACCTAGGTGACCTCAAAGAAACTGAGGCAGTCTAGGCAACCTAGGTGGCCTAGGAGACCTAGGTATCCTTAGGTTCCCTTAAGTCTCTTTAGGTCATTGTGGATCAACCTAAAGTCAGCCCTGGGCCCAGACCATTTTTCCTGATGGAACTTATTTTTCGAGACTCATTAATGTTTTACTAGCCTTAACTTAAGGCTTGGAACACCTCACTTAAGTATTTTTAACTCAAGTTCAAGTAGACTAACATATTTATCAAGTTAACTGTAACTTTATGATGAATCTGATTTGACCCCATCAACAGACTTCTAATTGTACGCAGTCTACAGGCGCCCACGCGGTTTGGCGCTTATTTGGGCGCTTATTTTACGCAATTATATGTAGATAAATTCCAATCATTGGGGTGTCTACTATTCTTCTAATGATAATTATACACATTATAATTAAATGTACTAGTTCATTGAAGCTATTTAGCTTGTAATCCTAGTTCTAGATAAATCTCAGGCTGTCTCAGGCTGTCCCAGGCCATCCCAGGCTTCCTCAGGCTTAGGCTGCCCCAGGTTCCCTAGGTTGTGTGCAGGTTGTGCTCAGGTTGCACTCAGGTTGCACTCAGGTGGTGCTCAGGTTGTGCTCAGGCTGCAATGAGGCTCCCTCTGGTGATATCAGAATTTCCAATTCCTAGGTGGTATAAGTCACCCTCAAGTGATATCAGGATTTGGGCAAATTCTTAGGTGACCTAAGTCACCCAGGTTGCCCAGGTCATTTTAGTCTGACCTATAGGTTATCCCAGGTCCAGACCATTTTTGCTGATGAAGCTAAGAATGGAAAGGGAAAGCAATGGTGAAGAAGGAGGAGAGCAAGATATCTGATAGATTGGATCCAGCACCATCACAGAAGCAGAAAGCAATTGATTGTGTCAAGAAACACCAGCAAAAGCTAAAGACTTATAAATGGGCTAATATCCCATTTTCAGACAAAGAAACAGAACAGATTCATGCACAGTTTCTCCGGGCTACACTATCAGCCAATCTTCCATTCTTCTGGGTCAAAGATCCCAAAATTATCAAGAAGAGCATGAGAGAGTTGAGAATGAGTTGAAAGCAAAACTGGAAGGAAAAAATATGGTGTTGATATGAGTTTTATTTTGCTGAACAAAGGTAAAGTACTGACTGATATATTCAGGTGCAATGCAGTGAAGGATATCAGCAGGATCTCATTGATGGGTGTTAGTGTATCTTCCGTGTTCAAAGTATGTGCTTTTTTGAATTATTGCATTTACTGGTCCCTTCAAAAACTGGGATGATCTCAAAACAAGCTTTGAGACAATTCATGTAAGTATTGCATAATACTCAACTCAGAGTCTCAAAAGCTTAGTTCTACTTCTTAGAATGAAGATCCAATTATCTTTTGGAAGAGCATGAAGACCAATGGTGCAATTGAGGAGCTTGCCAACTTTGCTCTTCTCATTCTTGGCAATGTCATGAATACAGCTGGAAATGAGTGGCAGTTCTCCAAGGTAAAAATTTGCAAGGACCGCCTTCATAACTGGCTACAATTAAAGAAGCTTAAGCAGTCAATTAAGGTTAGCTTTTCTGTTAAAATACTTTGTGTATCTAATAGAATGTTCAGATTATTGAAAACGTGCAAGAGCATCATTATAGCAATGGTCTCAAGGATGAGCAACAGGCATGCAAAAATCACTCAGATGAACATGTAGGTTGACTTCTACAAGTTCCACAATATCAAGTGCTCCAACAGGAGGCTGATGGCAGTTCTGCATTGGTCACGAATTGTCAAAAATGGCACACAGAGTTTGAGCAGTGGAAAAAAGATACAGAAAGGCATGACAAGATGTTTGGTGAGGATTTAAATGCTGATCTGCCTCCACTTCCTGAGACACAGAGAGCATCACACCAATGGCTTCTGCACTCTCTGGCACTTCTATTTGGTGGAAAACCCTCTGAACCAGTGGTGGGCAGCACACCAGGAGCCATGGATCAACCACAATGCCCACATCATTGAGCTGCATGTACTCAGGAGCATCTTCATCAGCAAAAATGGGTTAAACCTATGATAACCTAGGGAACCTAGGCTACCCTGGTCACCCTGGTCACCTTGGGTCTTCCAGGCTACCCCAGGATACCTTAGGCTACCTCAGGTTACCTCAGGCTCCTCAGGTTAGCTCAGGTTTACTCAGGTTTACTCAGGTTGCCTCAAATTCCCAAGGTTTATCCCTAAATCCTAGGCAACCTCAACCCAAAGTCAGCCCTGGGCCAAGCAGAGGATGAGATCCCCAATGATGGTGCTTTGGAGGGATCTGGTGATGAATAAGAAGGATTTCAGGTATTCATAATTAGGTCCTAATATAGTCTTAAATTGAACCTAATTAGGACTATAAATTAGTGTATTAGGACCTAAAGAGGTTCAGAGGTCTTAATTAAGACCTTAAGGCCAACACTGCAAATTTGTAGCATTGATGAGTTAGATTTGTGCTAGGTATCAAAACCAACCAAACAACAATTACCCCAATCAGATTCAATTTGAAAGGTTTAATTTAATGCAAGGAAGGAGGTTGTCAAAGGTTCCCTCAACTACTAATTGATTTGTAGAGAAAAGCACTTGACAGTGGCACAGGCAGTGCAAATGAACAAGGTTTGTATTGGAGGAAGGTTGTGAAAAGTCAACTAGTGTATAACAATGCACTGAGCTAATTGAGGGGGAAAGCAAACACCAAAGCACAGGTCAAGTATGCCAACTCAACAAACAACTTAGTGTGAATTGGGAGCCTTTATGTCACCACGCAATGATACTCTAACTCTCAGGGAATCCTGCGAGTTACCTAACAAGCTTATATGACTGCCATGCAAGTCACTCAAGTAGGCATTTTTAACACACTCAGTGAAGAGCAGGCAAGAGGTAGAATCTGTTGGTAAGCTAGCTAACACTCCAAGGAGCTTCCTCACTAAAACTACACCAAGCCAATACTTGGGTCCAAGACCTTCCTAATCAACAATGGGCTCAGTGAGATGTGCACATTAGGCTCCACCTGTGGTCCTAAGACTGATGTGACCTCTCTCTGAGATGCAAACCAGGAATACTTGACTTGATAGCCCGGAAGTAGATTGAATTACCTCAGTATTATTGAGGTTACAGGAAGGTCACCCATTTCAAAGGTTGTAGAGGATGATGCAGATGTGTCTGAGCATGTACGAATCACTACAGGTCCTAAGATAGAACTGTGTTTCAGGTATCAAGTCTAACTTGGATTGCTACATAGAATGTAGCTACCCTTATATACTGGTACATCTCAGAAAAATACTAAAACAAAGAAATAATATGAAAGAGATTGAGACATGTCCATAAATGTAAAATAATAAATAATCTTCCTCAATAAATCATCTTGGCACACCTAATCTTGGGGAAATTCATAACTCAGAATGGCAATGCTTGGAACTTGGTCCTAGATGAACTTGAGTCACTTTCTTTTGCCTTGGAAACTGTGCAGGTCCTCCAAATTTATGACTTGGTGAAGTTCTATGGTGTTCAAAAACTTTCCATGAACAGCCCTCAGAAGTATATCTATCTTTGCCTTGCCAATATCAAGCTAGACATTATGCCTAGTTCCATGTAGACTCAAGCCTAGATGCCTTGTAGTGCATGGATCTTGGAGAAACAACACTGAAGCTTGGACAGGAATTATTCCTGGTCATTCCTTGCTCTAAGAGTGATTGCAATGATGCTGATCAGGTGGCTGCATTGGTGATGCCATGGCAGGTATACCTCGGCACCCTCTAGCAATGAACAACCCAAAAACACACCATCAACTACACTTGCCTTGGAGTCCTAACTGAGCCTTGGGCATCCAGCTAGTACAATATTTGGTCTCGGAGAGTTTTAGCTCACCTAGATAATTCTGTCATCCATATTGCTCTTACCATCTCGGTCAAGAGACTTATGAAATTGCAGGAGTGTTTCCATTCATCGCGACAGCTCTGGGCTGAAGTTACCAGAAATTTTGCAATGAGATTGCCTATGCAAACTTTCATCTTGTCAAGAGTTTTCATCTCGGCAGAGTAACATTGTAAATTTTGTATAACCAACTTGTTGGGCTGCACCAAGTGCTGCTTCGGAAACTTCAATCCCTTGGGTATGTCTTTTGCTTGTCTAGCCTAGTAATAATTATATATGGGCCCGGAATAGCCTTGCTCACCAACTCAGTATCCGCCAAGCTTGACTTGCTACACCATACAATGCACAGGACTTGGAACAAGATGTATTCACAAAGTTAAGTGAGATACCATTAATGTGTACCATCACTCTGCAATCTCTAGAGTACAATAGACTCTCAATAGACTTCAACTATAAGCTTGGGCTCACTATAGTTCTTGCCAAGAACTATAGTGAGCCTGAGCTTATAGTTTTATTGAGTATAATACAGAATCTAGGATTATCAATTATGTACAGTTTCAGCTTTAGCCAAAAAATCAGCATATCAGCATACTTTTGGAAAAATGCTCTTCATGAAAGTTCTACCCTCCACATATTACAACAATGGCCTCTCATTGGCCATTGGAGCTCTAGGCTCATCCAAAGTGGGTCATTTTTTTTGGATGTAAACAAAATCAGTAATGAGTATTTTTTGAAAAGTATGCTACAAATTTGTGATCAGCTGTAAATCCTATGTGAAGGGATAATTACAATAAGCTTTTGTAATATGTGATAGTGAGATTACATTAGATATACACTACTCTCATTACTGTACCATTTCAATCAAGAGTTCAGTCATCCATCATCCTCAAAAAAATCAGAGTGTGGTTTTAATTTTTTCTCAATTATCTGAATTTATTTTGTATTTATTATGGTCAAAAATTTCAGAATTGATGAACTCTCAATCAAAATGGTACAGTATTCTCCCTTGCAAATGCAAATGGGAAGGAGTCTGACTATGCACACAGGAAAGGGAAAAAAATTCAGTAGACCTTATTCTGTAACTGGAAGATGTATGTGATTCTGGATAAGCCATGTATTGGCATGGGAATAAACACATGATAGCCAATATTATCACAATAATTCAAGTGGCTATTTGGTAGACCTTGATTTTTTCCCTTTCTGGTGTGCCATGGCAATAATCCATGAAACAAGACATGCCAGCTCTATATTTATGCTTGTTCTTGTTCTTTGCACATTGCACTTGGATTTGCCAAGACCACTTCCAATGGAACCCAAAGGTTGGCCAATTATAGGTAATATCTTGAATATACCAAAACAGAAGGTCCGCATAGCTTATATGGAAATGGCTTGCAAATATGTAGGCCTAAAGCAGTCCCCTCAAGGAGGTTGTCGTTGTTTCGCAAGAATCCTCGCTTGAGGGGCCTGTAAAGCGGAAGCAAAATTTGGCGGAGACTTTTTAAGCCCGATATATTCTCTAAGGATTTCCTAAACGGGATCGGTCCGTTAGGACCGATTGGGCGCCAATGTAGAATTACTTGTACACTTACTTCGACGCGTCGCATCGACTCATTTTCTTGTACATGACACGTTCAAACGCGACTATTTTCATTCGATGGATCCAGAAAACTTGTTTGGCGAGTTTGCTTTGACAAATTACACGTATGAAAGCTCTGGAGAAGGAGGAACATCCCAGATGACATTGGATTTTGGTCGTCCGAAGCAGAAGAGAAATAGGAAGAAGAGGAAGGATTTGGAACCCACATTCAAAGTCCCTGATTATCCTCAGAATCTCACTGCACCTCCGAGTCTTTCAATTCCATCTTCATCATCATCGCAAATACAACAATCAGATCTTGCCACATCCACTCTTCCTTATTTAACTCCGTCACCCGTTTGAGAGGTGATACAGTATTTAACCACTCCTTTGTACATGATCACTCCTTTGTACAGTGACATTTTCCAAAGCCAGGATGCATCTGGGTAAGTACAAATGGTGTTCAAATTTAAGATATGTGATGTATCAAGGTCCAACATGCTCAACTATGTACATATTCATGTATGCCCCCTCAGGGTAGATAGATTGGTATAATTTTTATAGGAAGCCAAAAAAGAAAATCAGATATCATGCAATCAATAATTTTTTTCATGGTATAATTTTTTTGTCAGTAGATGTGGATGAGCTTTACAATCATGTAGATATCCATATGTTGGTACTTGACACCAATATTTGAGGAGAAATTCAAATTTTATAGTTTTGATGAGAATAGGGAAAGTGTTCATTGAGTGTCATATGTGATATTACGGAGGTCCTGGGGCCCAGGATAGGTGTCATTCAGATAGATGCAATGTAAAAACGTTATTTTAGGCCCAGAGCGCATCTCAAAAGATGCCAGAACCGCATGCAGAATGGGGTGTACAAAGGAGTGATTTTGACCATTTTTGCATATCCGAGAACAATCCTGCCACAGCACATCCATTTCTCCACCAAATTGAATGCAATTTTGGGATTTACCCCTTCTGATACCCAGCTTTCGATTGGGAAACTCTTTAGAGTACCAATCCTGGTAGTTTATGCGCAGTGAGCAAAATACGGATTTGGTGTACAAAGGAGTGGTTAAATACTGTATCGTTATAAAAATCTTGTTAGACGTCGACTTCTCCAACAATATCAACAACGCCATAATGTGTGTTCTCCCGAAACCTGTTGTCGCAACAACCAACAAATTCCGCTCGATTGAGGCAATTGCAGCCCTCAACTGCAGCTCCTTGGGAATATCCTTTCCTCTAGTTGGGTAATAGACAAGTATGCACAGTTTCAAGGCAATGATCTGCTTGGATTCCGCGAGGGTGAGGATGTACATGAGAGGTGCCTTGCCTCCATTTCCATGTTGCATTACGGAGAGTTCACAACAGAGGGTATCAAAGGAGGCATCCCTGATTAGATCCATTGCTTCAGAGCAAGTAAGCGGATATATTAGAGCCATGCGTCACCGCCTGCGCGATGCGTCGAGGAAGTAAAAAACTACAAGTTGTAATTCTACATTGGCGCCCAATCGGTCCTAACGGACCGATCCCGTTTAGGAAATCCTTAGAGAATATATCGGGCTTAAAAAGTCTCCGCCAAATTTTGCTTCCACTTTACAGGCCCCTCTATCAAGGATCCTTATTTTATAACAGCAACCTCATAGAGGGGTCAGCTTCAGGCCTAGCAAATATGGTGCATAATCCTCCTCTCCCTTGTGTTGGATTAGACCCTGAGATGTGAGCAAAGGAGGGAAAAGTCTGTATAGGCAGGGAACCTGCCGCAAACATGCAAGGGTTCCGGTGGCAATGGTACAGGTTATATATGTAAGTAAGATAGGGGAATCGGGAAGATAGATAAATAAGGGCAGCGGCGGTGTGAGTGCTGGACTGGATACCAATCAATATTCCAACACCTTGTGGTTGTTACTGGCGAATAATTGTCTATAGGGAGCAATTTGTTATACTTGAACATGGCCGGGATGTCAATGTTGATTAATAGATGAACTGTCCATCTTAAACTCCTTGGGCTGGAGCCACACCAAGTCCCATGAGTATAACACATGAATAGATTTGAAGGCCAATCAGGCCCCTACTGCCATTCTTCATCTGTCACAGGGTTTTGGCCTAGAGACTCTTGTTCAGGGGTGGGTGCTAGTTCTACACTAAGTTGGTTACATAACTCAAAGAGAATTTTTTAGTGTGTGACTTGTTTGCTTTCCTCTGATGGCCTGCCTGTGAATACTCAACTTTGCCCAAGAACTCGACATGTTTGGTGCAATGTCTGTGTTGGATTATGGTACCATAACCACTCACTGGCCTGATAGCAGTCTTGAAAAGAGTAACAAGCAGAGCACTATTTCAGTATAACCTGGTCAACAAGTGCAGCTTTATTCAAGCACCGAGGGATAAGAGTCTGCATAACAGACAATTTAATTGAACTGAAGTTCTGTTTAAGTGAATCATCAGACACTGGTAACAACCAAGTTGGCAACAAGCACCAAATGAGCACAACTTGAAGGATGCAAGAGAAATTTGACAGATAGCAGGCATTTTTTAATTGATTATATGGGTCTAAAGTCTATGACGGAAGAATACGATGGGGGCAGAGCCCCAGACACAGATCTTGTTGACAAATCTAATTACAATTGTAGGTTTTATATTATTCTACAAATTACTACAGCTGTAAGTACTATCAATTATGAATACCATTAATACAGTATGGCGCGCAAACTTCGGGCCCGCCTCCGCTTCCCTCCCCTCCCTTGCTGCGCTTGGGGGTCCCCCGGGCCGGGAAGTTGTCAGCGGGCACCCTAAAGCCTCATTTGCGCTTATTTTGATAGGCGGGAACCCCTTACCCTAACCCCAACCCTAACCGCTAACCCAGCATGTTTGGCAATGCCGGACTAGCTCTCTAATGTTAGGGTTCACCCTTCGGGCGAACCCTAACGAGAGCTAGCCACGGCATTGCTTGGAAATAAAGAAAGTACAACTTAATTAATGTTATACATTGAGGATCGAACACTCGCCGAGTTTATCTCACCTGTTAGAGATACTGACAGGGGATACCGTTATGCCATCAGGCGCATGAACGCTGTCAGTGTAATTGAAATATATTACATCACTGTTGTTATATGCACTTACGACTGTAATCATTAATCAACAATCCTGGTGTCCTAGGTTGGGGGGCAGACAAAAAGAAACTCGGAAGTAAGAGTTGGGAATACACTGGCGGCCAAAATTGATGCTCCCCCCCGTGACCTACTGAATTGCCAGATCTTATTCAGTTGCCATTCAGTACCCGATTTGGGGGGAGCATCAATTTTGGCCGCCAGTGTATCAATTGCGAGACCGTGAGAAAAAATTGTAAGGTTTCAGTTCATTTTTGCTCAATTTTTGCTGATCATTCTCTTCCCTTCGGTCAGTGTCGGGGAAATTGTCTAGGTGTTATCGGCCTCACACTGCGATATGCTAGACTCAATCTGGCTTCCTGCCTCCCCAGCGACCCAAATTCATTGGATATACAAGTATATATAGTTCCCGCCTACTTGACTAGCGGAGCAGGCCACTCCCGACCTTAGAACCCAAGGTTTTCGCCCAAACTTAACACCGTCCTTTTAGTCTCTTCTCGCCCACGTTCAAAAATCAGTCCAGGAGGAGAACATATTCACTCTAGGTCGAATTCTTGGGCATTGGGTATTTACAGTACCTGTTCGCCTGGCGAAATGGCAGCGTGTCGGACAGTGGCACTATAATCAGGAGTTACGATTAGTCTCCCGTAGGCAGGCTCGAATATAAATGACACAGACACATCCGCATGAATCGTCGGTGTATAACGAGACGCTTAGAGGAGACTCATTACCTCAACTCTCACCTCAAATCTCAAGCGATTAACATTTGACCCGATTCCTTGTTTTTCGTTAGGCGAGGATTTGTTTTGGTGTCCCCGCTAGTACTTCGACAGGCTGTGGCATCAGAACAGTATGTGCACTTACCAGCCATTTCCCCACAATTGTAGAGCTGCAAGGAGCTTGGTTCAAGGTCAATTCAATTCTTGGGCTTGGCAAGATGAAGAGATAATAATGAAATACATACTTCATTCGTTTTCGATCTAGGCTGGAGTTCATCTTCTTTCTCAGAGTGCAAGGACCCTGATTTCATGGATCATTTTGCATTCTCGGTGTCGCGAGACGGCATACTTCAATAGTAAAACACCACAAACGATTCCGCTTAGTCCATTGACACTGGCATTGAAAACGTTATTCAATTGCTCCACCCCCTGGAACCAACCTGGAACCGTTTTCCATCAGACATACATGCTAACTGCCGGTTCTCCGTATTTCCGCGCCTTGCCAGCTCCATTTGAAGCGACATGAGATGTCAGACACTAGAAGTCCCCTAGACTCGCGTGGCCAGTTCCGTTCGGTCGCCACCTATTTCAAATAAATTTGAAATGCGCTGCAAGCAGCTGATCTGCAAGCAGCTGAGGTGACTACCGAAGGACTGGGACGCAACCCACGTCACTAACCGAGTCACATTTTCGTGACTTTAACTTAGTGAAATTTCGAATTTTTCTCCGCCATCACTTTTCAGTTTTGCTTCTCATATCTTGGCAACTTCAACGACAACCTCAAGCAGTAGCCGAATAGTCAATAGACTGTATCAATAGTCTAGAAAACAATTTTTATTCAATTCCAACAACTAACGGGCCCTAAACTACCAAAATTGGTTTTCTTGAGTGTAATTTGGCGAGTTCAGGCTGGTAAGTGAAGTGATGATAAGGGTCTCCTGGAGGTGGTATGAAGGTCGGGGAATACTGATAACCTTGGTGAGAGGTTCCCTGAGGCATAGCAGAGGGTGTAGGGAAGAATCGGAGGTTATTGGATGGAGATGGAGTTGCAGGATAGCATGGATCGATGGCTGGGTATGGGTTTCTAGCTCTGTGTGTGGACACGGAGTGCTGCATTAGATTGCTGTCGTATTGTGAGTGTCGAGGTTGAGATGGGGTTATGGGGGAAGGATATTGGTTAGGAGGAAGGAAGGAAGGTCCCGGAGTATGATACGTTTGCATGTCTGGATGCATCGTACAATTGTAACCATGATGGTTCGGTGTTGAAGCCGGGATCATGGAATGAGCTCGATGGGCTATCTGTTGGTCTGTCTGTTGGCGATGAGAATGTGTCGCCGGATCGTATTGAATTTGCTGAGGATGATATACAACGTGTTTTTGTACATCAGCTGGTTGGAGGCGCAGATATTGCGGCGGCGGCAAGATGTCGAGACGCGAGAAGAAGATTAGACGCGCCATGAGGCTGAGAACGTTGAATAGATGCCGTTGACATCTCTTGTTCAATACCACAACCACTGCTGCTTGCCCGAGGTCTCTTTGTTGACGGAGCACTCTCTGTCCCTTCCGCTGTATCTTCCACTGTCTTTCTTTTCGTTGTCTTTGGCAGCGGTACCATGGCCGGCATATCAAGACCTTGAATCGTTTCCCAAGATTCTCGCCGTAATTCTCCCAGCATGATTTTCTTCAGATGCTCATACGACGAGATTGGACCAACAGATGCGAGTAGTTTCACATGATCGTCACTAAGAATCGATTGGGCTGGCCAGAGAGCAAGAGAATGGTTGGATTGACGGATTTTGGAGCGCCAGGTGTAGCTTGTTTCCTTAATCAGTGACCTAATTTTTTGGGCGGGATAGTGTTTGGAAAAAGTTCGAGAGGCAAAACTGAGATGTGATCGCTAGCAGAAAATCGAAATTTCACTAAGTCAAAGTCACGAATTCGTGACTCGGTTAGTGACGTGGATTGCGTTCCAGCCGTTCTCCGAACGTGCTCCTGCAAGTCAGCACGGATCAAATCGGAGAACGGATGGTTCACGAGCCTAGAAGTCCCCATACTAATGCCTTCCTTCCATCTTGCTATCAATCTCATTGCTCTCTGCTTGTTCTTGTTCTTTGCACGCCGCGCTTGGATTCGCCCACGACCACTTCCACCGGGACCCAAAGGATGGCCAATTATAGGTAATATCTTTGATATACCAAAAGAGAAGGCCCACATAGCTTATATGGAAATGGCTGTCAAATACGGTATGTAATCCTTATTTCGCTTGTGGCCGTTACTGGCTAATAATTGTCTATAGGGAGCGATTTGTTATACCTGAACATGGCCGGGACGTCAATGTTGATTCTCAATTCCGTAGAGGCAACGAATGACCTTTTTGTCGGAAGGTCCACGCTGTATTCTGACAGGTTCGCAGGCGAAGTTGAGATTCAGTTCCACTGACGAAGGTCTCTTTAATTTTCCAGACCACGTTTTCCGATGATTTGTGAGCTGTAAGTGGTAATAACTCCCACTGCATCCTGCCAATGTCACAAACCATCGTAGAATGGGGTGGGATTACAACTTTGGATTTATTCCTTATGGGACTCGATGGCGAAGTAAGTTCTTGTGTGGCCGCCAGAGTAAAAGTGACGAAAATATGATTAGAATCACGAGCACTGTTCATACAACTGTTCTCACCATCAAATCTCAAGACGCACGAGAAACCTCTCATGCAAGAAAGTGTGCATGTATTTTTGAACAGACTCCTCGACACGCCGAAAGAGTTTGAAGATCATATGCGTTTGTGCGTGGAAGCTTCATATTACTATTCAAGTTTTTGGTCCGTGCTGATTTTTCTGCTGTAGTCTTTCCGGGGGAAACATCATCTCCTCAGTATATGGCATTGTCGCCAACGATTTTCATCATCCTCATATTGAGCTTACAAAAAAGCTCTCCATGAATTTTCGCAAGCTGCAATACCCGGGTCATATCTTGTGGATGCTTTTCCGTTGCTGAAGAACATTCCAGGATGGATTCCTGGTGCGAGGTTCAAGAGGAAGGCGGCGGATGAGAGAAAAACTGTTGAAGAAATGATCAGACAGCCTTTGGAATTTGTCAAGAGGAATATAGTGAGTAGGTTTAATTGATTTGCATGGGGCATAATGTTCATAATATTGACTAGGCAAGCGGTACCGCAAAACCTTCCATGGCTTCTCGAGCACTACAACAGATGCAGGATGACGGAAGCTGGTCTGAGGACAAGGAGAACTTACTGATGAATGCTCTGGGGTCAATCTATGCTGGTAAGTTCTCAACGGAAGGTTTAAACGTCAATTGACCCTGGTTCTCTACAGCTGGAGCAGATACGGTAAGCTCAATTGCACCGGTCGCTACTAAGACTTATCATTTTAGACGTCTACGGCCACCAGTACCATTTTCCTTGCCTTAGTCTGTAATCCAGATATTTTGAAGAAAGGTCAAGCTGCTGTCGATGCAGTCGTAGGCGGCCACGATCGGCTTCCCGATCTTGTTGATGAAGGAAAAATCCCTTACGTCGATGCAATAGTGATGGAGGGGCTGCGATGGAGGCCTGTCATACCACTTGGTACAATCTATTGATTGAAAACAAGGAAATATTCTGATGAGATATTCATAGGTATTGCACACCATACCGCCAGTGCAGATATCTACAAAGGGTATTATATACCAGCCGATACCATCGTTATGGGAAATACCTGGTAATGCTTGTTACTAGACTCGTCGATACTCAGTACACATTCTCATTACAGGGCAATCCTTCATGATCCCGCTACCTACGGTGAAGATGTAGATCAGTTCCGCCCAGAACGCTTCCTCAATCCAGATGGAACACTCAATAGCACCATCCCGTACCCAGATGCGGCATTTGGATATGGAAGACGTATATGCCCTGGGAGGGTTTTCGCACACAGTGCAGTTTGGCTTACAGTCGCTTCGCTATTGGCTTGTTTTGATCTGTCCAAAGTCTCGGATAAGGATGGCGTAGCAATTGAACCAAGCACGGATTCCGTGGATGGATTTTTTTCGTATGTCTTTCTTCTCTTGTTGTGTGAGTACATTTTGGATGTACTGCTAATCATTGCAAACCCCTTTAGATATCCTCGTCCTTATGAATGTAATATCACGCCACGGTCTAAGTCGATAGAAAAGATGATTAGACAGAGCGTATCATGAAGTGTTGTTGGGCTGTTAACTTGAAGCTTGAATTATACTACTATTGGGATTTGCAGGATTTACAGCTTAATTTGTTGTTAATTTGTCCTCCGAGTCCACTTTTGAATGAACTTGCCTTTCTACTCTTTAGGATCTGACATTTTATGTAAATACACTAAAATTAAAAGTTGATATCCGCCGCTTTGGCCTCCGTTGGCGTTTAATGTAGTCCTCTAGCTGAAGGTGCTGGCGGAAGCACACAGTCGGTTTCGGCAGCCTAACAGCTTCATAAATAATCTCATGCGAAATTCATATCGAAATTTTGAAATTATTTAATGCAAATTTCGACTGTAAATTGTTTTTCATGCGAAAATATCATGCTAGACTGAAACTAACTCCCGCCTCCCGCAGCGACCTCAAATTTTTTGGATATATTCAAGCCATTGGTTGACTCTCATGCTAACTCGCCAACTCGGTTTTCTTCAAAGGCGCTTGATAAAATCCTTCAGCCAACTAACGGCCCGCCGGTACCTTGATTAGGAATCCGCTTGCTCACCAAGCAACTGTCTTGCTCAGCTCCCATTCACATCTCTGAACGTTGTCTCTGAATCTTAATCAGCTTTCTGGATATAAAGCCCACCATGAAAGTGTCGTTTTCATCACAAGTCTTCCCTCGAAACCTAACGAACAATGGTTGCAGATATCATTCGCGATTCCACTGTCGGCCAGTTCCTCAATTTCATCTCGAACGGTAGACTTCTACCTTACCAAGAGCAACGGCCAGAATTTGTCGTACCTGCTCACTTTCTACCTCCCTCTATTTCTGAGCCAGAATGGGATGCGTCCGATGCAGCGACACTCTGTGGTGATACTGCTCAAAAGAAGAGCGGTACAAATACACCTGTAACGGTGCTAGCGAGGGAGGACACCATCGTTGTGGACGAAAAAGAACTTGGTATGAAGCTTGATAACGAGACCTCCGACCCGAACCTCGTCAGCTGGTACGGTGATGATGATCCAGATAACCCAAGGTAGTACACATTCTCGCTCGCTTTACGCGTCATTTTTCTTACATTTGCTCACAGGAACTGGTCGCCTGCGAAGCGAGCGTTTGTTGCATTCAGCATTAGTCTGATGACATTCACCATGTACATTGGCTCAGCAATTTATACTCCGTCGATACCTGGAATCATGAGTGACTTTAATGTCACCCTTGTGCATGCTACTCTTGGTCTTACGCTCTATGTGCTTGGTAGGCAAATTCCTTGATTCGTTCTCCTAACGTTACTGACTGTTTAATGAAGGATATGGGATCGGACCTATGTTTCTTTCGCCTATGCAAGAGCTCCCTGTCTTCGGTCGAAACATAATTTACATGGCCTCGCTCTTCCTCTTCATCATTTTCCAAATACCCATCATCACTGCCACGAATATCCAGACGATTCTTGCATTTCGTTTCCTTACTGGATTCTTCGGTAGCCCAGCACTCGCTACAGGCGGGGCTTCTATGGGTGACATCTACCCCGCAAGTCAACTTGCATATGTCGTCGGAATATGGGCTATAGGTGCAGTCGGAGGTCCCATAGGTCGGTTTTCTTAATTCGAGTTGTCGCTGCTTACACTGACGATATCAAACCTATAGCCGGTCCTGTTATTGGTGGATTCGCTGCCCAGGCGAAAGGATGGCGGTGGCCGCAATACGAGCTCATCTGGCTCTCAGCTCTCAGCTTTGTGTTTTTGATGATGTTTCTTCCGGAGACCTACGAACCTACAATCTTGCTGAGGCGAGCGCATCGACTGAGGAAGCTCATCGGGAACCAGCAATTGATGTCAAAGGGAGAGAAGGAAACTGAAGGGGAATCCATCGGTTCCATCTTTAAAGAAGCACTCTTGCGGCCTTTCATTCTGGCTAAAGAGCCTGTGCTCATGTTCGCGAACGTATACCTTGGCTTTGTCTGTGAGTGTTGACATTCTGATTACTCCTTGAAATGTTACTCAAACGAACTACGTAGATGCTATCTTTTACCTTTGGTTTGAAGCCTTCCCTTTGGTCTTTACGGACATATATAATTTCAACCTCGGAATCAGCGGTCTCCCTTTCCTTGGCTTCTTTGTATCCGCCGCAGTTACTGTAGGTTTTCTCTATAGTCCAAGTTTTCACCTAATCTAACGACCGACCCTCAGTATACCTTCTACGCCCTATACCAAAAACTTCATATCGAGCCGCGTGCTGACCGAGCCACGGCCGCAGGTAAATCACTTGCGCCAGAAGTCCGACTCGAGATCGGTCTCATAGCAAGCCTCTTCATCCCAACGTCACTTTTAATCTTCGGCTTTGGGTCAAGGGAGAACGTTCACTGGATAGTGCCCATCATAGGTATGCATTACTTCAGTGTTCCGTGCAACGCTAAACTAATGGAACATTCGCTAAGGTGCTTCGCTCTACCTCCCTGGGATATATCTCAACTTTCAGAGCATCCTCATGTATGTCACATCGGCCTATCCATTATATGCAGCATCTGTATTGGCAGGAAACGACCTTTTCCGATCATCAATAGCGAGCGTGTTCCCGCTGTTTGGAAGGGCGTTCTTTACAAACTTGGGTTTGGGGCCTGCGTCGGCATTGCTAGCGGGTGTGTCGTTGCTGATGATGCCGGTGTTTTGGGTGAGATGCTCGTCTTTTAGGCATTGTTTTCTAGGCTCTGATAACTTTTTACAGTCGTTAATGAAATGGGGACATCTCCTACGAAGCCGATCAAAATATGCTCAAAGTCCTTGAGTGGTTTCTTTGGCAGTAATGACGGACTCCATTGCACGACTGGAACTCCAAGGATACTAGACCTTGGTTTTATAACTTCAAATTGTATTTCGGAAGCTCGCGCGCTTGACGGTTGTATCGATATTTGCTGTACATTACTCCCAATAGATGAGACTTGGTGGAACTTGTGTATGAAATTAATGTTTGCGGCAGTCTCAAATAAGTATGATGGAAGATAGCCTAAGCCTAAACTTCCCTTCTTGAATCGATCTAAGAGGTCGATATTCCAAACGAGGTGGGCATCGTCTAGGAAGCGCTACATGGTATTCTGATGTAAATTTGAGGATGATGACCACCGACTTCAGTTACTCCAGAGCGTCGCCTCCGAGTAAAATATAGTGACGCCCGACTTCAAAAAGCAGGAGGTAGGCTGTATCCCATATTCGTGATGAAAATTCCAGAAGAAGAATCCAACATGGCGAAAAGCATTGATACACACTCTGGATCTGACTGCGTATAACTTCTCTGGTCTATCTGTAATTATATTGTTTAGCGATGGTTCCGGCCACCTGGCGAAATGGCATCGCGTCTGGTACTTAATCGATAGGTTCGACCCCTACGTTGGTCATATGTACAAATGCAGGATATCTGTACGCTTTACTTTTGCCTCCAAGTTTTCTGCAGTTTTTATGACAACTCTTGAGGCCTGCAACCTATTCAATGCAGCTATAGCCTATGGCGTGCGCGCGCAGGCACAGAGCTGTCTAGACGCGTCCATCTGATTCAAGTTCTTCCCAGGATTTCCGACTTACTTCCGACCACAATGAGCGAGACAGATATCCATGTAGTAGTTCTAGGAGCTGGTACGTCTTCTCCCCAATCTTCCCTTATACTTCTCACCTAAATTTCCCTTATCTAGGTGTAATCGGCCTGTCCACCGCCATATCCATTCTCGAATCATCCAAACCCGACCGCTCCTATCGGGTAACGATCCTAGCCTCGCGCCTCCCCACTGACGCCAAATCCATCGAATACACAAGCCATTGGGCAGGCGCACATCATGTATCTCATGCTACGGGTAGCAGTCACTCCGCTGCAGACGCCAATTCAACGTCGTTTTCGTTGGAACATCCGAACAACTGCAGATTGATCAAGAAACATTCAATACGATGTGGGCGTTGGCTAATCCAGAGAATGTTGAATCCGAGAAGTGCTTTTTGAAGGTAGAGCAGACCGAGTATTATCAGGATGAGATACCGGAAGGAAAGGAACACCATTTGAAGTGGTATCCCGATGTAAGCTTAGTTTACTTGTGACGAAACGATGAATTCATTTGCTTAACCAGTTTCGCATTCTCCCGCCCACTTCACTCACCCCCGACCTTAGATCTCAAGGGGTACAGTCTGGTGTAATGTTCACCACGCTCACTATCGATATAAAGGTCTATCTCTGCTATCTTCTCTCGCGGTTTGAAAAAGCCGGAGGCACAGTCGTTAAAGGGACTATATCCCATCTCCGGGATGTCCAAACTCAAATCGAGAGTCCCGTCGATGCGATTGTCAATTGTACTGGCCTAGGCTCCCTATCGCTCGGTGGTGTCCAGGACAGCGCTATGTATCCTCTCCGAGGACAGACTGTGCTCCTGCGTGCACCTTGGATTCGATTCGGGAGGACTATCAGCAGTCGGGATGGACTCTGGACGTATATCATACCGAGACGAAGTGGGGATGTAAGTGTTTTCGTTGTCTTTTTGTGTTCTTACAGACGCACCTCCCGCACAGGTCATCGTTGGCGGAATCAAAGTCGCACACGACTTTCACCCGTCTCCGCGTCCCGAAACAACGCTGGACATTCTTAATAGGGCTCTGAAACTTTGTCCTGAGCTAGTACCTTCCGAAGCAGCACTCATCGACGACAACCCGCATCCTCATCCCTCCCTGATCGATCTCGTCAAACCCATCATCATCGAAGAAGGTTGCGGTCTTCGTCCTGCTCGAGAGGGTGGAATCCGCCTTGAAACGCAGTGGGTCGATGTTGCTGCTGCCTCGGAGTTGAAACACATTCCATTGGTACACAACTATGGTCACTCTGGATCGGGGTTCCAGAGTTCTTGGGGGAGCGCGTATAGAGCTGCAAGGCTACTTGAGAAGGCATTGAGTAATTCGTGACTTGGTGGGCCAAGTAAATACACCAAAAAATATACATAAACAAGTTCATCAGAGACATCAGAGCTATTACGGGGGAAGCCCGCGGAGAGGCATATGTACCGATGCCTGTCTGCGGCGGGGTGAGAAGACTTCTCATTGATGTTTTTCGTTCAACACGCCGACACACGCACCTGATAATAAACCATTTGCTTCGAGCGGTTCACCTTTCTTTTAACAACGAGCAAAGCTGTACGATGTTCAAGTTGTCCCGTCAAACTGGTCTCCGGTACCTTGGCTCCAATTCAGAATTCACTCCCAGCGAGAGAAAAGGGGAATCTACCGTCAACATCAGGACTAAGTAATGTTCTCTTTTCGTGTTCTGGAAGTATAATTGGAGGCAGTATACGTGAATCTATCACTTGCTCTCTCAGAGGACGTGACCGGGAAGGCGGCGGAGATGATCCACAGAGAATAGTAGTCCCTCTGGCACATTCGGTAGTGGCCGCAGCCTCTTCACCTCCTTCTCCGTCTCCTTTCCTGCTTCTTCATAAGTAGTATCCGTCAAAGAAGTTTCAGTCGTGTCTTGTTGGTGTGCATTCATAGTCGTCATGGTCGTCCTAGTTCATTTGATAGAGTCGTGAAGGGGAGAGTCGGCAAGCATTGGCCAATGTCATGACTGTTAAATAGTGAAGGGATTTGATGCTGTGTTGTATTATCCTTGTGCGCCATGATCAAACGAGGTATCCATCCAATGATAGTTAGCGCTTATCATCGTCCAACGTTCGATAATGCTATTGATTCAGAATTTCCGCAAACGCATAAACAGTCAGCACGGCGGGGCTTCCGGAAGTACAAGAAAGCTTTTCGGGCGAGCTACTAGTAAATAAAAAAGTTCCAGCAAACGAAAAAGCATAAAGATCAAACGTTTCCGAGTCCGGATATACAATTGACATGAGATCCAAACCCAACGATCCTAATCTACCCAAGTGACATATTTGAGGTCAAACTTTGCTTTCGGAACGTATTTCTCCCCATTCTCGTATTGCGCTTCCATCCTCGTCTTCACACTACGATGAATTTTTACTCCCTCTTTCATCCTTGGAATTTTTCGTGCTCTTCCCAAATTCAATCCAATTTCCGGTAAGAACTCACCCCTTCCGTTGTGGAACTTGTTTTTTACAGGTAAAAACTCCACAATCCACCAAGGTAGCACAAGGCTCAGTTGGTCGTAGATGGGGCTCAGGGAATCTTCCAGATCGAGTTCTTCCTCCGTTTGGAACACGTTAGGATTTCCTGCTCCGTTCTCAAGAGAACGAGTGGAGGATCGCTGAGTGGGTCGAATGACAGCGGAGGGTCTCTGAATCGCAGGGGTACGCGGTCGGACTTCTGGCCAAAGAGTGTCTGGGTCCAATCCCAACGAGCGAAGGCCATCAGAATTGAATAAAATTCCAGTGTTGCATCGGAAACATTCGCGGATCATCCAGCGCAGCGGGATCCTAGCCAGGCTAGTAGTCTCTTCATTTGAAACAGATCCTCCTCCGACGTCTGTAATCAAAGTACAGTAAGAATTCTGACCGCCTTACATGAATATCACTTACCGCAATGACATCCAGCGAACCAAACCTACGGGATGAATGAACAACTTGACCATTTTTATTCCACTAGTATCGCACCTCTTCGACATCGGTCATAGCTCCAGGATCTTTCCAGTACCGATTTTCAGGAGCGTCGCGATCATGAGTATGATGCTTCGAATGCTTTCTGTCATTGCTACTGATCCCAGCCTTCTTATCGTCCGGATGCGGGTTCCAAAGATTCGCCTTACGAAAATGGGTAAAAATGAAATCTCATGTAATATAAATCAGGTTTACCTTGAATTTCGCCCGTCTTTCATCCAACGATACAGCGTGGCGAAAGGTTTTTATAAGCGTGTTCGACGCGGTGAACGGCAGACGATGCGGAAACAGGCCGACAGAATTGACAGTGTCCCTGTATGACAAAATGTGATCAGTGAATAGAAAGAAAAAAAAGAAAGGAGAGAAGCACCAGACTCCAACGAATTCAATCGTAGCTTCAACTGAGAATGTCTTTTTAAATTGCGCGGACTGTGCGAATCCAATCTCGTCATCACGAATGAACCTAGGAATAAAAGAGTAAGACGATGATATTCGATATCATTTACAAGGACGGCTGACATTTTGTAGGCGAAAGGACTATTCGCACAATCAAAGTTCCAGTAGGATGAAGGATAAGCCACTGATATCCCATATCAAAAAGAACGACTGACACTTGTTGGAAGTTATAAGCAGGCAGAATTCCGACCTATTATAATTTGTTAACTGTCGGTCCAATTAAACATGAATCGTGCCACTACTTTGTGAATCATCCCTGCCAGACTGAATAAATTGATATTGCTAGGTTAGAAAGAGTTCCCCGCAATGCGAGAGATACCAGACAGACCTTCTGGCGGTATATGCACCTCGGGAGAAGCCAAAAATACAGATACGATCAGTTGCCTTGTCTAATGCGGAGTCAGAAATTGATTGTTTGGTGAAATAGTACAAGTTCACAATTTTGCATAAGGAACTCGTAGCCACCTAGTTTGAGATTAGCATCTCGTAGATAATCTGGGAATAAATGAACGAACGAACCCATAACATGGGCATGCAGATACCAGCCAATTGCCATATCTATAGTCTGTCCATCGTAACGAATCGTCAGCTCAGAATTATCCACCATTTTTCAATGGATTTTACCCTGGCCTAGAATATCCGCAATCATTTTGCAATCATTATCATTACACGAAAAGCATTAATGTTATTTCATGACTCACCATCCGCGAAGCGAGTGGCGTAGCTATCTGAGGAGAAGTGTAAGTCCCTATGTAAAGATTAAATGAATGAGTAAATAAAGCGTTGGCTTTCAATAATTCTCGAAGAATAGGACCTATGCCAGCCTAAGTAATTAAGTAAATAAAGCGTTGGCTTTCAATGATTCTCGAAGGATAGGTAGCTTACTTGATAGTAGACCAATTGTTGGTCTCTGTCGTCTTTCTTAAGCGTAGAGAACAGTTGGACAATGTTTGAATTCTACAGCATTCGCGTCGACATCAGTGCAGCTCGTTTTGAGAGAAAGCTCAAATACATCAGCATCAAAGCTACAATTGCTCATCAGTTTCTCGCCACAGTCAGTCAAGTGAATGTAACACACTGGTCGCCAGTCCTGTTTCATCGCAACTTCATAATCAGAGCGAAAAGAAAGGAAACGACTGAAATACCCATCGAAAACTGATTTAGAACCAATTTAGAATAACTCCTGAATCGAGAGGTTTGCACGTACCTAATACCAAGGTTCGGTAGGGGTGGGTTGGAGGCACAACGCCAGGACTACCAGGAGTGCCTTGGCTATCTTGAGAAAACTCTCTCGCGGGTGAACCCATCATTGTTTCCCCACTCATCACCAAAGTTATGTTGGCATTTCTGCCGTGCTGGTTGTTGGGGGGAGCGGACATGGTACCGGCGAGAAACTCCTATGTGCGTGCATCTGCTTTATACCCCACAAGCGCGAAGCGATTAAGGTGAGCCGACTAACAGGGTGGAGCGGACATGGTACCTCCTATGTACGCGCATCTGCTTTATACCCCACAAGCGCGAAGCGATTAAGGTGAGCCGACTAACAAGCGCGAGGCGTAATTGGTCTCGAAGTCGATTGGTTCCTAAGAAAGCCAGCGCACAAGTTTTGGAGTCGGAAGCTACATGCAATATGTCAATCATGCGACTGTGACGTTGGTTCTCTGCATTCGCGATAAAGACGGGCCACTTCAAGCCTCATAGAAAATTCAAGTTTTCAGGAACTGAGGAAGAGTCAGGAAGGAAGAACAGATATAAGCGCTCAAGGCCTGTGACTTATTAAGTAAACTCCTCTTCACTTCCACTCATCTCCGATGTTCAAACGACTCGCTCGAAAACGTAAACGGCGCGAAGAAGAAGAAGCGCTCGGGCTCAATGAAGAGATGAAGGAAGCTTTGGGTATGGGGAGGATCGAGTCTGATTCGGATGAGTCTAGTTCGGACGATGAGGAAGAGTTAGATTCCGAGAGAAGTTAGAGGAGCAGAGTGAAGAAGAAAGTTCCGATCTGGAGGAAGAGGAAGAGACGGAACCTGAGGAGGGTGAGGAGGAGAAGGAGAAGCAGCCTGAGGTTCCAGGAATGTCCAAACGCGCTATGAAAAAGGTATGCATTCACACCTGATTTTTTTGTCGTATGCACGCGTACAGAACGTGTTCGGCTATTATAACTCCAATTCTCAAGCATGCTTATGATTATTCTTTTTCTAACTCTACACAGCGGGCCCGTGAGCTAAGCATCCAAAGCATTCGAGAACGACATGCGCAGCGCAAGTTGAAAGTGATTGAAAAGAAGAAATCGTTCGATAACAACAACTCGACCTTGGGCTCCGAGTCGAACTCGAAGAGGGCGAAATCACTGTCGTCCACTGCGACCCATGCTTCCTCTGCTGAACCCGCGTCTGCATCGAAAATACAGCTTAAGAAGCAGAAGCAGAAGGAAAAGGAGGGAAAGCTTAAAGAGACAGATTCGAATGTGCTTAATACGAACGCGAAGAAAAGGAAAAGGCCGACGTCCGAGGAGCAAGGCTGGAACGAAAGTAACAGAAGGGAAGAAGCACGGAAAGGCCGCGATGAAAAATACCAAAGCCAGCATAGCTCCTCCGATTCCAATTCCTAATCCCCCTCCAAACGCGAAAGCGAAATTGGGACCGAGGGATAGTGCAGATGCGAACTCGGCGACAACGACAAATCTGCAAGGGGCGAAAGGTAAAGATACGTTGGAACCTCCGAAGAAGAAGAAGAAGCGGAAGACATAGATTTAGATATGGATTAGGTCGGAGATATGTTTTTGTAGTATGATCTTCAACGGTTTCTTGCCAAGTATTGTGACCTAGGTGCCTCCGCCGTCTTTCAATCACCGCCGCCATAAGTGTATCTACTCTCTCCCTCCCTCAACTCCCTTCGTGTCCTAATCTCCTCTCCATCCGGGCTGGCTCCCTTCTCAAGAATCTGATGGCTCACTCGAGCTCTGAATCTGAGTCTCAGATTCCTTCCGTGTAGCTCAAAAAAGTCCGCGGCAAACTTTAGAAGGCTGGCTGTATCAGTTCCTCGCTCTCAGACGCGTCGAATCTCAATATCCCAGCTCTGGGGTAAAAATGTCGGTCGCATGAAATTCGTCTTTCCTTCCTTCCGGAGTTTCAAAAACTTAGAGGCCTATAGCCAGTTGCACAATTCAATTTCAAACGACATTCATTCCAAACTTTTTTCATCTCCTCACCTACCACTCGAGCTGGCTCTCGGTGTGCAAGTTTTTCGTGAGCTGCGATTGTTGTAAGTCCTTTCGCCAAAATTTTCCACCCTACTCACCATTTTCACGTTCCTACAGTCGTTCTGAACTACCAGGCGCGTCGAATCTCGAAGGAAATAATCAAAACAACAGTTCCAGCTGGTTCGATGAGATTTTTCGACTCTGCTCTAAGCTTCACGCTCTCAGCTATCACCGTCATCGGATTGCTATTATGCACTCACATTCAACAGATAACTGCCATGGGAGTCTGTAGGACGCAGAGTACCAACGGCAAAGGCTACAACATGCGCAAATCTGGTAGTGAACTGTGTAAATCAAAGTACAATCATCTTCGGAATGTAGATATGTACATTTGGCCTGGTTTGTCTTGTACCGCATTCCTATACCGTTTGCTCGGACTTACACTTCACGCAGGAAACGATAAACCAGGTTGTGACAAAGTAACAGTCTATCCTGTTTCAGCGGTCGAACAAGACGCTCAAATACTCGCTGGTGCTACCCCCGGATGCGGTTGAGTCGTTCCTTCCTGTATAATAGCAGCGGACTTACCTTAAACGTGGATTTTCTCCTAGATCATTTATTCGGTGAGAATTCAGAGAAAGGAAAGGGTCCTTGAATCACTAATACGCTGCCTACTCCGCGAACAAAAATAAGTATCCTAACCGCTTACATCGATAACGAAATCTGCCCTCTTTTCGAGAACAACAAAAATTTTGACACGGATGAAAAAAGGAAGGGCGCATTCGCGAAATTGAGACAAATTATCAATGCGAGGGAGAACTTGAGGCAAATAACGAGAGATTTGGAGGACGCAGTAGTGAGTAAATTCATCATTTCTTGTTCACCACGATTGGTGAGACTCATTTTCTTGTTACTCACACCTAGAAAACTCCCAATGTCGCGAGCTTTCTCCAGAACGATGGGCTTGCCGTAAAAGCTGGAAAAAAGGAAGTTAACGGCGCATTGTGAGCTCTAGATCTCAAGGCTGGAATTAAGTTGCTGCTAACTCGTATTTTTCTTCGCCCCAGTGTCGCACTCAACTCTTATCTCACCAGCACTCAGACCGATTCTATGAATGTTGTCAAGGAACTCGATACGGAGATGAAAAATGTGATTGTAAGTAAATTCGTTCAATATTCACCGAATTACCCTGAAAATACGTATTCTTCTCAGACACAACTCAAAGCTGGTTTGTCCACGAAGTCAGTCGACTTGGAAGGAGCCTGCTCCGCCTCAGTTCGACAAAGTTCTTTTCTTTGATTAGTGCCGAGTCAATAAAAGCCACGAAGGATTTACCGGCAACTTGTAAAGCTGAGAAGAGGAGGTGGGATGATCGGTAAATCTATGGCAACTTTTCTTAAGAAAGTTGTTTTATACTTAAGTAATACTCAAGTAATACTTAAGTGATACCTAAGTTTGCATAAAGCAACAAATTAGTTGTCTAGCACTTATCACCTAAGTATTACTTAAGTAAACTCCAAGTATTTTTTACCTAAGTAATTGAGTAAGATGCAATCATATTTCTTGGTCTGTGTCAAGTAAATAGTAGATAAAAAAGAAAGAAACATATTGTACTTGAGTAAGTATCTATCATCAAGTAAGTAAATAAGTAAGTAAGTAAATAGGTAGTAAGTAAGTAAGTAATTAATTAAGTAAGCATTTCTTAAGTAATGTAAAGAAGCAAGGAAGTTGACTGTTGAAGTAATGTAAAGGAGAAGGTTGGAGCCAGATCTAGGACAGAGGTGGGGGGGCCTTTTATATGCTAGCTGTGGAGATTTCCTAGTTAGGAACAATAGACAACTTTGCCATTGTTGCCAGTTTGGCAAGACAATGAACAGTTTCTATTGTTCTCTTGGAATATCATGTGATTTTTCCTACATATATATAAAGACCCAATGGGCCCTCATTGACACTACCTCTCTTCAACTCTACCTCTACTATCTCATATCTACTCTCACTTTACTACCACTACAATTCAGTAGGACTCATATACTCTCTGCTTAGTATGTTCTTTAGAAACTTATGCCTTGCTAATGGCTTTCTTCTGTGCTACCTACTTTACTTTGCTAATACTTTGAATAACTTACTTTACTTTATTACTTACACAGCTGATTTGGTATTTTACTTTAAACTAAAGTTTGCAGAGGATATAAGATAGTGCTTACTTTACTTTACTTTATTACTTTCATTTTTTCTTTACTTCATAATCACCCATTTCAAGATTATTTTGCATGAGTTAGTTATGCCTATACTTAAGTATTTACTTAAGTATAATTGATACTTACAACTCAGGATAACTTTAATTCTTAGGAACATTCTAAGAATTACTTAAGTATAAAACCACTTTCTTGAGAAAAGCTGCCCTGGTAGTTGATGATCTTAGTGGATTGTTTGGAAAGAGAAGGCTAGGATATGATAAAGTGTCTACTTAATCAAGTAACAACGAAATCTCAACTAGCGAACTTTCTGTCACTGTCAGTTGCATTTGTTTCCCTTGAGTGTGAAGTTACACATGTATGTACAAACACCTCTATTTTATTGGCAGGATACGGGTTCAGTGATATTCCAATATGGGCAGGGAAAGTGACAAGTGGAAAATAGGAAGATATGATGATAGGCCGCCCGATAGATTCAACGATCGAATGTTGTCTCCCGTAGGCAGACTCTCGCAAGCAAGCTTGCTATATTTAGAAGCAAGCAAGCTTGCGAGAGTCTGCCTACGGGAGACAAGGCAAGATGTAGCTCTATAATTGCGCCATCTTCGCTATTCCAGATATCAGCAAAGGCCTCCAGATACAAGTCCAAAGGAAGGTTGGCACTGCGAAAAATCCGCAATCTTAACGAGCTTCGCATCCCTTTGACGCGTCAACTCGGAAATTTGTGCCTTGGTTGTACGCTCAATTTGGCCTTCGAGGTTCTCCATCTGAGTCTCCGTTTCGATTATTCGAGCTCAAAGGGAGGATATGTCGCTTGGCTCCAGCCATATTGGCTTTTCAGTACGAGCTTGAGACAGATAGTAAGACATTTCCGGTAGAGCTAGATGAGAGTCGGAGTCAACTTTCGAGGAAGCGGCACTGAGGCTCGAGCGGGAAAAATGTGCCAGACGCGCTGGCGCTTATCCGAATTTCGATCCATACTTCGATGCCGCAACAGCAACTGGTTAAGAGTTGAATATCAATTCTTTTCGCTATTGGCAGAAATCACGCCGGAGAGTGCATAACTTCTATGGGAGCAAGATGTATAGTGACGGAAAGATGGTGTGTCTGTGTTCCTCTCGATTTGCTTCTCTTGCGTAGCTTTAATCTTGCTTCTCAGCTGCACAGCTTGAAAAACTTCAGATAGCATGCCGTCTCTGTCAGCAGAAATATTGTTCTGCTCTATCATACCATACTGGAGCCGTCTTTCTTGCGACTTCAGCAGCTAGAGAAGACAGCTCTGGGATCCGAAATGAGAACGTCTAATCTCTCCTGAACGTTCATGTCGAAATATTTGCTTCATGTTACGATCTTCAGATAGCATGTCCGCTCTGTCAGCAGAATATTGTTCTGCTCTATCATACCGTACTGGAGCCGTCTTTCTTGCGACTCTCAGCAAGCCAGAGAAGCCAGCTCTGGGATCCCGAAATGAGAAACGTCTAATCTCTCCTGAACCGTTCAATGTCGAAAATACTTTGGCTTCACGTTACGATCACCGGTTGCGCTAAAGCACCGATGCCAATAATATAACCTGGGTTCTTTCAATGTTGAACGGCGCTTGAAGCTTGAAGATTTATGCTCATCTATCTTACGGAACGCTTCTTTCTAACTGATAATCAGAATTGACCTTGATTTCATTGTTGGAGTCTTGGATTCACGGTATTTTCCCTCATCGCGCTCGGAGAATCGGAAACGCAGGCTCTGCACGATCTTTGCGTCCAAACGTTCACGTATGTGTTCCTCTTCTGCACTGCCTTGAGTACTCATGTCCTTTTCAGGACTACCTAGCTAGTGACTGAACAGTGGAGATAGACTTACCTTTCCACTCCTCCTGTACGCTTTCCTGTTACCCGTTCTTATCAATTGATTCTTCAGAAAAAACTTATTCGTCCTTACTTTGTGCATTTAGTAATGACAACCTTTCCTTCCGTCCACTTATTTGGAAATTCTGGTCCATGTTACTTGATAAAGGTATTCAGCTGATAGTCAGCTATCGACTGAAGCTACATACAGAGCTTTCTCTTAGATCATGTTGGCGACACTGTCATTCATACTTCACCATTGCCATGATTCTGCTAGCGTTCGCATGGGAGCCCGTTTAGCGTTAATACCGAAGTCTTGACTTGTGATCGAGCTGCGCCTCCGATGATATTCATCGGACAATTCAAAAATCATGTGGCTCTCGTCCAAGTGGTTCGTCGTCTCAATCATAATGTTCAAAAAGCCGTGGCAGTGTAGCTCCCAGTCGGCGGAAAGCTGTTACAGTGCAAATTTGAACACGTTTTATGATGAGCTCGCTTGAGTCTTCGATAAAGTGAAGTGAACAGCTTCTCCTTCACTCCCGTTACGCACCTTGACTCACGTCAAGTCTTTGTAGATCAAGTGTTCGAGAGCTAGGTCCACCATTTCTATCTATCTGTCCGTTTCAACTTGGGGTTCCACGTTCTGCGGAAGATGATTAATGCACAATGCTACCTGATGCTGAAGTCTATAGTAGACTGGCAACAAGTAATGCGGTGGTATCAGCAACTCTTGTTCTACCTCCATTCACCTCCAGGCTGTGCAGACCGCAAGATCCCGCCTCCTCCGCGCCTCTAGCACATGCGTAATTATGGCAAGCCAGACTGATGATTCATGCACAAGCTGTTAATTAAAGATGAGGGAAAAAGTGCTTTTCCACCTGGAACTTATTTAGTACGGATAGATGCAACTTGCGTCTTGCTTATCCTGCTGCACTTTTTCGAAATGGTCGCTATCAATCCTATCCTCGCACACCAACCTTTCACCATGCCAGATGGCGTGCAAAATCCTTCATTACTTTCGTGGAACATCCGCGAACTACCATCTACCTTTCTCCGTCTAACATCTGCCCCAGCACGAACACTAAACCCTCACGAGCTAGCGACTCCCGCTACGCAACCCCTCCTCACTCGACTCCGCATCTTCTGCGGTATCTTTCCTGGCTCTGACTTGGACGTTCAGTCAAGCTGGCGCATTGAAGTGCAAAATCTACATGGGGTAACAGTAAAGGATGTGTTAACCGCGATCTACGAAGCTTTCCAGCGGCCATATTCACATGAAGAGTTTAATGCGCTATGTGCGAAGACACAGTCTAGGGTGCTTGAGGCGTATCACGCCCGTGTGCATGCTACGGCAAACCCAAGGACGGCATGGGAGGCAGGTATACGGAGGTCAGATTGCTTGATGAGACATTCATGGTTCGGGGGACTTTCAATGTCGTTGCCGGTTGGGGATGGGACACAGAGAATGCAGGATACGTGTTGCCTTATATTGTCGTTGAGGATAGGCGAAGAGGCTACATTAGTTTCTCCAACACGGATTATGCCTTCACCGTTTAGATGAAGACGAGGGTGAGATTTATATGCAGATACAGGTACGCGGGTGTATGAGGTGTACTTCTTGAGCGTATAATACTCACTACTTGATTTGCAGCTTCATACAGTACCTGTCGATTCACTGGAGTCCTTCCCTTCACCCCAAGATACTTGACATATTCCAATGGAATATTCATACATGTCCGCTCCGTTTTCTACTTCTCCATTCGATACATCATCCTCTCTTGACTTTGGCAAAGCAATGGCCATCGTGACCTGGAAGCCTTTGTACCTCAGTAGCTCCTCCGGATGCTCATTATCGCTGGATGGGCATCTTTCCTTCGATATACTCGCTCTGCCTATGTCATTCTGGGTCCTCGTCACCGTCATATCCCCTTCACGGTTCTGCTGTACCACGGCCGTTTCCGGCTGTGTATGTCGAAAGTGGGCGAGGCGCTCTAGGGCGCGACTTCGAAACGCGACTAGACCGGAAGTGGGTCGGGGATGGACAGCTTCAGCTGCAGCCTTATCCTCAGCCGGAACTGGGTGATGGTCGTCGATGAGCGGACAGACCGCGACAGGCTGGTGATTCAGGCACTCTGGTCAGCCTTTCGAATGAACACAAATGTTTGAAGGACCCAATCCGCACCATAACGTTTTCCCATGCGATTTCTTTCCTCCATTGGTCGTAGTCCACTGTCGGCGAAGCTACAGCAATATCTTTCCCTGATCTAGGTGCATTTGTCCATAGATCCCAAAGCTTCGGTGATTCCGCAGGGTCTGCCCGAACCTGCGGAGCACGTCCTCGATGGGCTACGATACGACTCTGCGGCTGCCCATACCTTGCCATATATGCACGACGCCAGCCCATGCCAGCGATGATAGCAGCAACCACGAGCCCGATGGAAAGAAACGCGAGGATGAGCGGTGGAGAAGAAGTTGCGTTGAAGAATCCAGGAGGGGTATTATTACCATCGCCACTAGATGAGGTGGAGGTTGACGAGGGAGAAGTGGTTGTAGACGTTTCGGTTTGTAAAGCCATTGTAGATCGTCTCGAGGCTAATGAGATAAAATCGTTCTGTGCGTTGTCATCGTCTTGGGGGCCAAAGACAAAAGAAGAAGAGGTCTGAAAGCCTCTCGGCTATCGTGCAAGTAAAGAAGCATTGGTGGGAGAGAACGTCTATAAACTTGAGATCATGAGACCTGAATGAACTATTTTAATTGCTGCTAGGCGCTACCCAAAATTAAACCCTTATCGCCATATGCCTGCTAGCCGTTTGGCTGGGTCCATCGTTTCCCCGAACTGTATACTTGTAGGGGAGCTCCGCTCTTCTTCCCTATAACCAAAAGTAGTTGAGCTCGCTCATTCTGCCCTCGATGGCTCATCGAACAAGTACTGGAATATCAGTCAATATATTATCCATACTGTAAGAATAAATACTCATTATATACCACATACCCATCCATAGATAGTTCGTCTAGTGCGCGTACTATCCACGTAGACCCCGATACCTTATCACCCTAACCTCCGCTCGGCATCCGCACACATCTTCAACACCTCCCCAATCGCCGGTCTCTCCTGCGGGTCCACTCTCAGCATTTTATCTATCATCTCCTTCAACCCCGCCGAATACCTCCCGGCCATGGCAGGAGGGTGTTTGTACTGAGCGTTGAGGACAGCCATGGCGATGGAACCACCTTGTTCCGTCGTTTGTGTGTTCTCGAACGGGGAGTGGGAGTAGGCCATGGCGAAGAGGAGGCAGCCCAGGGACTAGAGGTGGGAGAAAGATATTAATAAACGAGCCAATAGAAAAACGCCAGATAGATTAATGCAACGTACCCAAATATCTACCTTCTCGTCCAACATTGTCCCGGTCTTGACATCGAATAGCTCCGGCGCACGATAGGCCATCGTGCTTTGTTCCGCGGCAATGTCCTGAATTTTGAGGGTTAGACGTATAGAATTTTTGTAACAAAGTTGATGGAAGGAGCAAATGAAGGAAAGATCGACAGAGGGTTAATAAGACCTCCGGCGCTTGAAAGAAGAAAGATACGAACCTGTTGATACAACGCCTGCGACCTATTGTCAATTCTTATCCTTGCTCTCATTGCTGAGCCAAAGTCCATGAGAATCGGTCTGCCTTCGTCAGAGATCATAACATTTCTAATGAACAGGCGTAAGTTCATGGAGCCAGGTATGTAAAACCAATAGACATACCCAGGTTTAATATCCCTATGCGCATACGGAACCATCTCTCCTCTCTCTCCCTGTCCCTCTTGATCCCCGCCAATCCCAGCAACATCCTCGTCTCCATCGAAAAGGACCTCCTCTTCATGTCCACCGGCTCTTTGTTCCTCATCCATAAGCGGAATAGCATCCGCACCCGAAGATCCCATTCGCGAAGGTTTTGAAGGTCTACGACCAGAAGCAGCGGGGCCATAAGAGTACCCACCCTCGGCATCTCCTTCTGGTTCCGGGAACCGATGGTCTTCATCTTCATCTTCGTCCCCATTCCCGGCTCCAGATCGTTCTCCGCTGGGTCTCCTTTCGTTCTGCTGCTGCTGAGACCCGGCGTTCGACCGTGAGTCTCCTCCATTCTGCTGATTCGGATTAGACCTGTTTTTGCTTTTACTTTTTTGATTCGGAGAAGGTCTGAATTCGTGCATAGCTTGAACGGCTTGACAGGTGCCCTTGAATAGTCGAATCATCTCTTGTTCTGGGATATGTGAGCCGTTGACGACGTTGGAGTTGATTCGGTCTTGTATGTTACCGCGCTGGGGAGAGAGAGATAAGCGAGCACATGTAGAACGGAACATGGAGCACAAACCTGATATAATGGTAGAAACAGATAGACAATCTTTCCTTCTCCGTCTGGGTCTTGGACGACTGCGGAGTCCTGCAAGGAGAGAGGATTGAAGTTGAGACGTTTTGTGAATCTTGGGATAGAATGCGGAAACGTAGAATTCAAGGTCAGATACTAACCAGTATGCGTATAATGTTCGGATGCTTGAACCGTCTGTACGCCTCGACTTCTCTCATCGCTTCCTTCACGCCATCAGTGCCGGTCGGGCAACGGATTTTTTTGAGAGCAAATTGACGCTGTTGAAAGGAAGCGCATGAGCAGTGAGTTTTGAAACCGTATTTACGAGAAAAAGAAGACTCACACCGCTACCCTCATCCTGGGCCAAATAAACGAACGAGAAGCCTCCTTCACCTAGAACTTTGACTATTTTGACTGTATAGTGGAGAATAAGTTTGGTTAGTAAACTGGAGCCTTAATACCCATTGCAGAACTGCAAACGGAATGGCCAAATACTGACAAGTGCGTCCATTAATCTTGACGGATGCGGACTGCTGGCATATACAGCTAGACCAGCTAGAAAGCGCCCATAGAGCATCTTTGGCCTGGTCTTTGAATGTATCGAATGCTCGACTGAGCTGGTATGACATGGAGGTCACCGTGGAGAAGGTAAAGTAATGGCCGGCGCTTATTATTGCCAACAATAAGTAGTGACTTTCAATTTATTCTTTTGTCGATTCGTTCCTAGGATCTTATATAGGCGAAGTTATCCAATCACTCTTCCTACATTCTACCGGAAATGACCCACTATCTATCCCAACCTCGTATCGAAGGACCAGTATGGCTTGAACCAGGCGATATATCACTCGAATATCGGAAACGGAAACGCAAGTAGAGGATCTCAAAGGTCAGATTGAGCCTTTGACGCTTCAAAAGGATTTGAAGCTCGTCGAGATTGCTTCGTTCCGTAATATCCTGGCACCCATTCGACGAATTCCGCTGGAGACTCTTTCTGGAATCTTCGAGCCTTCTTGTTTTCCCCAAGACAAATATTGGTTTCGCTGGCGCGTATTCACCAGGGACATGTACAGGGTTTTTAGTGTGTGTGGCTTGGAGAAAAGCTGCCCATGGAACCCTCGACTCTGGTATACTCTATGTCTTAACCCGAGACAGTACCGTAGAGCCTGCTTGGGAGAGGCCCTTGGGTACATTAATGATTGGATTTCCCGAACTCTTCATGCCTTGGACTTTCATATGGATCTCGTGATATTCATCCCTATGCAAGTCCTTCGTCCTGATTACAGTATGCTGCCCTGACCCACTCGTTGAGCTTCATCCCCTTGATCGCATTCGGTTGCTAGATATTAAAATTTCGGGGTGTTCCTCATCATTTTATATATTCCCACCTTCTTTCCTCCTATATTGGAAGTTTTTATCACCGAATATCCTGGTAACGCGAGAAATGCACCCAAAGTCAAGGTGTTTCGACGGCGCCCAAGTTACAGCACGTCGAAATCCGGTTCGATGATTTTCTATTTCAAAGTCGTTGGGACTACCTAGGGCACAACTGATCTCGCTGAGGCTAATCAATGGTGGCTCCGGCGACCACTATGGCCCAATTGTTGATGTGAATATACTGCAGCAGTGCAAAAACCTCGTCCATCTTGCCCTCGAGCTACCGTCGACTCACACGAGAAACAATTTCCCCGGGTTAATTGGCAATAACATATCCGTATCCTTCCCTGTGCTAAAATTGCTCACACTCTCCTGCTATAGTGTGGCGGGTCAAGGTGTACACATCTTATCCTGCCTCACTAAACCTCTTCTTGAAAAGTTGACTCTTGATTACTGTAACCAGTATATTCCCGACTTTCTCAGGGACATTACAGGCTTGCAGCGCCGCTCTGCACTGCTACCTCCTTGACACTCAAGTTCTTTCGTAACATCGATGAAACAGGGCTTGACTGCCATGGTCTCTCTATCCCCTTCACTCGAATCACTTGCGTCTCGAGGAGTGTAAATTCGACTTGAACTCTCTACTCCGAGCGTTGACTTGTAAGAAAGGAAATTCAAATATCCTTCTTCCAAAGCTCACGCATCTTGCGCTCGATAATTGCTCCGGTGGAGAAGTAGTGGAACTGAAACCCATGATCTTCTCGCCGATGGTGGCCAAACGGCGAGCGCGCGCATTCCAACGGATTAGTTAGGTTACAGAACATTACAGAAGGTAATCTCCGGATGCTGCGCTCTATCTGCTTAGATGGTATCTGAAAAGCATATTTTAGTCGCACTCATATCGACAACTATCTGCATATTCTGCTAACTAGACGTTGGAGTAAAGAAGTATATTTTTAGCTCGCACTTGATCGAATATTATACTGCTATCGATGCGATTTCGAGTTTGTATTTACTTATATCTTCGGAGTTGGACGAAAGTCACCAGTGACATCGAGAGGATTCTTCGTTCGAATGTTCAGCGCTGAATTCGCTTACTTCACGTCTTCCACAAAACACGTTTGTCCTAGTACCCATTATTGCAACCCCTATATGTGTTTTGGCGCGATATATATCTGATTAGTAAGCGCGGGCTTTCGAAGGCGCTTAATTATCATGAATTAATTTTTTCGAGTCAAGATCCGACCACGACTTCGAGTACTCAACACACTCAACGCCCATCTTGAATGCCTCTTCGTCACTTGGCCTACAGTCTGTACGCTTGCAACAGCAACGCGTTTAATCTGATTAGACATTGCTCTAGCAATGCTACTTCGACAACAACTACAAATTCTGCAAGTAGTCCTCCGATAGCACTTCCACCCACGAAGCGGCTTGCTATATGTATGTACACGCGTCCTTTTCTTCCATAAGATATCTACAAACATTGGCCTCGCAGTGACTTGCATGGACGCCCGGATAAAGTGAGTCTTCACACTCTTTGTAGCTCTCCCGAATAAGTTCCGATTGTTCTACTACAGTCCATTTGAACAACTCGGAATCAAACCAGGCGAAGCACATATCATTCGAAACGCAGGTGGCATGGCGTTAGTACACACACTCTTTATTTCTCAAATACATTTAACATATTCATCTTAATCCCAGCCGCGACGCCCTTCGATCCCTAATCATCTCCCAACGTCTCCTCGGTACGCGAGAAATCGCCGTTTATCACCATACTGGCTGCGGAATGGCGACGTTTACCACTCCCTATCTCCGTCAATTAGTCAAAGACTCGGATCCACTGAATCAAGAAGTAGCACAGATGGTGGACGGGATTGATTTTCTGGATTGGCCAGATCTGGTGGGGACGGATGTCGATGTGACAGCGGCAGGGGTAGATTCGAGAGTAGCAAAGACAGATTCCAAAGTTGGTGTTACTGCTAATGTAGAAAGTACACCGGAATCGGGGATACTTGTACCGTCGGACGCGGATTCCTCTATCGCCCGTTTATATCAATCCGTCCGTTCCGATGTCCGTTTCCTGCAAACAAATCCACTTGTGTTGAAGGGAACAAAGGTTACTGGCTGGGTTCATTGGGTCGAGACAGGACAGGTGAGTGGAACCTTTTACTTGGTTTGTTTTTGAAAATCTCTTTCTCTGTTGAGCCTCATTTTGTTTCGACGAGTGTTTGATGTTTTTGACTTTTGCTATAATTCTGAAGTCACAATTACTATTTTACTAACAAACTCTGTTTTTCCTTCTCCCTCCTCAGGCAACGCGCGTTATATGAAGATGCTTTCGCTCTCTCCTGCCATGGCTAAACCAAAAGTACTACTTATGCAACTTATAATATACACAGCTGTAGCTCACTGACTGGCTACTGAATCGGAACTTTTGTTTATTCCGACAGAAGTAAGGTATATTGATCGTGTCGGAATGGAATGCTGGGAGGTTGGAGCTGAATCTACTTACTTAGATCATCAGCTTGTATTTCAGCTTGTATCGCCATTTACACTTGTTGTTGCCTCCTATGTACCAGGATAAATACTCGTACGATATTAGACGATACTATTACTATCAGCTCGAAGGAAGTTTTCAAGTTTTTTACGTGGAAATTGAATTTGGAGTTGATTGGAGGTTGGTATAGTTCGCTTTGACCGGGGACCTGTTTTTCCTCTTCCGTAAGGCAAGTTTAGCTACATTCAGAAACCCAGGCTTTTATAGAAAGATTTTCATGTGCTTTACGTTGACAGTCAGTCTTCAGGCTAGCCTAGGCAAATGGGCGCTTTCAATATGAGATATATAAGTGCCCACGCTTTCTCCCTAACTTCCATCATCATCCTTATCTTCTTCTACAGCCTCCACTGAAGTACATACATTCCATATTATGGCTCGATATCTATCCAAACATCGCATCGAATCACCGATATGGCTTGAACCGAACGACGTATCTTTTCTTCGAACCCGACTATCTAAAACGGAGACCAAGGTGGAGAGTCTCGAAAATCAGATCTCCGAGATGACACGTCAAAGGAATGCAAAGCTCGTCGAGATCGCCTCGTTTCGGAATATCCTGGCACCAGTCCGACGAATTCCGCTAGAGATTATCTCTGAAATTTTCGAACTTGCGCTGTGTCTTCCGAACGAAAATATCTTTTGGAGTGCCAACTACAATTTCGCGAGGAAAATGTTCGTTATCTGTGGGGTGTGTGTGGCGTGGAGAAAGGTTGCTCATGGCACTCCTCGAATCTGGCGCAAACTATGTCTGAACCGGAGACAGCACCTCATAACTGTCGAGAGAGGGGTTGGATATATTGACGACTGGATCGCCCGCAGTCAAAGTCTTCCATTGGATTTATATTTGAGCATCTCTACTCAAAATAATGCTAGGCAATTGCTCATCTACATCCCTTTTGGTCGCATTCGGTTGCTGCATCTTTCGGGGAATCCATCATCATATGTTCCCATCTTTCAGTTGCCATCTTCTTCCCTACCTCTCCTCGAAGAATTATTTTTCGATATTGTGGATAGCAAAGGAGACCCGGTCAGCCGCCTGAAAGCTCGTCTCCCTGAAAACATGGAGGTCTTGTTGACGGCGCCCAAATTACAACATGTCGAAATCCAGCTCGATGATTCCTCTATTCTAGGACCGTTGAGGCTACCTGTGCCAACTGACGTCGCCGAAGATTTTGAATCGCAGTGGAAACCTCGCTCCAAATTTCTTTTCGGATTTATGTGGGGATTTGCTACAGCAGTGTGGCAAAAATCTGGTTCGACTTACCAGCTAACAAATAACGCTTTGTCCGGATTCATCTATGTTGAAGTCGCTCACAGTCTCCTACCACGAAGTGAATGGTGGGAGAATCTTATCCTGCTTTACTACGCCTCTCCCTGAAGACTTGATTCTTCTTTACCGAGGTCAGAATAACTCCCACATTCTTGTAGACGTGGCCGGTTCTCAACGTCGCTCTGCAGCTGCCTTATCCTCCCTCACACTCAGGTTCTTTCCGAGAATCGATTTTACTGAGCACTTGAAACCAATGCTCTCTTTATTCCCCACAATTAAATCACTCCCACTTGTTGACTTTGGATTTGATGTAGTTCCTCTGCTCCGAGCCTTGACTTGCACGAAAACGCAACGAGATATCCTTCTTTCAAAGCTCACAGATATTGTGCTGGATCGAGAATTTTACGGCGTTACACTCTATCCCATGGTCCTTTCGCGATGGTGGCCAGATATATCTAGCGTGGGCGGACAGCACAGCGGATTGATTAGGTTACAGGAGATAACGCTCCGGAGATTTTGTGTGGTCGGGAATAGTATTTCTTCCATATCTGAGCTATCTGGCTTGGATGTAAATTATAGGTAACATACGATGCACTTCGGTAGATAGGGCACTGGGATAATTCGCTTTGACCAGGGGCCTATTTTCTTCTTCTATAGGGCAAATTTGGCTATATTCCGAAATCGAAAATTTTATTTAAGAATCAAAGTTTTTACTAATTGCGCTTTACATTGACCGTCAGTCTTGAGGCCTCAAAGCTGGCAGTGTTAAGTTTGGGCGCTTTGACTAACGTCCATCATCATCGTTATCTTCCTCTACAACATCTCACTGAAGTATATCCATATTATGGCACGATGTCTATCTCGACCTCATATAGAAAAGCCTATATGGCTCAAGCCAAACGACGTCGAACCCTACTAAGATAGGGAAAACACACTCTCGACAAAGATCGCAAGTTGATCAAACATAGGCGTCCGAATTCCGTCAAATTCCTCGAAAAAATCAAGGAAGAATCTTGAGCATTTACCGGTACATGTTAAGCGTTACAGGCTCTAAATATGTACCCTGTGTTCTCGTTGAGCGCCTCTTATCTTCACAGCTCACTCTCGGTTAGGTGAGGTATTACCGGTTTGGGACTAAGTACTGATACGCCAATTAACTCGGAATAGCTATGACAGCTTCTATGTGCAGATGCCTCGTGTTTTCCTTTGAATCTTCCTAGCTCACCGGGTGATGGCTCAAAATCATCACGACTCTGCAGGCGACATTCGGTCCCATCTGCAGTCTCTGCTCGATGCAAAGGAACAGCAACTACAGCAGGCAGCCGCCCTTGGGCAGCAGCTTCTTGCTCAACAGATGGAATTGGAAGTACGAATCATGCAGCTAGTTCAGGAATTGGATGTGGACAAGCCAGATAAACAAGCCATGGACAAGTACAGAGAATTAGCAGATTCATTAGTAGCTTGGGATGCAGAGAATGCTCAGTTTGCGTCCAGTGCATTTGGAGAAGTGCGTAACTTTTCCTGGTTCTTTGATCGGTACTGATCACTTGGACAATCTAGACAAGTTCACCGACACCGTCTACGCAAGTTGCTCAGCATCCTAGTGAAGAACCTACTGAGGCCTCTGCAAATATGTCTGCAGCCTCCCAGTCACGACGAGCCAAGAATGCTGCACGCAGGGCAGACGATGTCGGTTAGTACTAACCGAAGCCCAGGAGTTTTATTCAACTTATGATTCTTTTACAAGAATTTGCTTTTGAAATCGGTAGCGGCCTGCTCAACGAGGTTCGTCGGCTACAAGCCCTCCTCGCAGAACGTGACAAGGAAAAAGTTGATTTGGAAGCTTCCATAGAAAGCCTTCATACCACTCTCAAGCAGCAAGAACAAAGTGCAGGTTGGGTTTCTGGTTTTTTTTGACTAGTGTACGCCGCTCAGTTCACTTACGTGGGCCCTAGACAAGTTGAACGCAGAATTACAAGTACTGCATTCTATTGTCCGGTCCACCAATTCTCGTCCTGATTCGGGAATGCTTACCACGGGCATTGGCTATGATGGTGATCGTTCCCAGACAGCGCAAGGAGACTACGGGTGATTATCATACCAGTAACCTACCCCGACAAAAAGTGACAGAGCTCCACTTGTAGTGCATTTGCATTTGCCTCCAACTTTGAGCTGAACGAGGGTCGGTTCATCTCTGCTCGTGTTGTGAATCAGAATACAATATTCAACGAAAACTCGGGTAAGCTTGAACCCCAGAGCACTCGCCGTCGTGAATGTTTATAACAATTTTTGCTCAGGTCGCAATGCTAAAAGGATGTCCGGTATTCACTCTGCAGTATTAACCTTTGGCTTGAGCGGAACAAGTTATCAACTTGGACGCAAGTCAAAGGACTTGGAGCTTCTCAAGTCGATTGGCGAACACACTGGTAGCTTGCGTGTCAGAAATTCACAACTACCCCATGAAGCAGTTGCGCTAGCATTCGTTGCACACCTTGTGCTGTTTCAGCATGCTCTGGTATCTCCGACTCATATTGCTCCCGCTGGGCGCATCGCCCGGGCCCGCGCTTTCAAACGTTTTTTCTTCTTTGCAGGGCTTCTCAATGCTCTCATTCTTGTACAGTATGTCGACCTGGTCTCCCCTGGGCAACTCGTTACAGGCTCATGATCCTGTGTCGGATGTGTCTGTACAGTAGTATATCGAGCATTTCCTTTGAATTCCCTCCAATTTTTGTAGCCTGATGTGTTTTGTCCTTTCTCGCTTTTATCATGTACTACTTTTATGATACCGTATGCCTTCTCCGCCGACGAGAGAGAGAACCCTGCAGCACAAAGAAAACCCATGGAACCTCACAACAGATTGCAGCTACATTCGCGCATGCGTATAAATACAGAGCAAACTTATCATCAATCCTCCCCGTCCGAACTAGCCATATCACTCCTAACATCCTCATCCACGCGCTTGATCGACGAAGAGCCCCCAGCCGACTCAGCAAGGATCGACTTTGACGCATCAGCAGCACCAGTACCACCTTTATTTTGACTACTCTTCCAAGCATGAGCCATTTGTAGAAACTTGAACTCAGGCTAGGGTTTGGGCGCTTACAATATACTTATACTTAAGCGCCTACGCTTTCATACAGCCTCCACTGAAATACGTCCGTATTATGGCTCGATATCTATCCAAACATCGCATCGAATCACCGATATGCCTTGAACCAAACGACGTATCTTTTCTTCGAACCCGACTATCTGAAACGGAGACCAAGGTGGAGAGTCTCGAAAATCAGATCTCCGAGTTGACACGTCAAAAAGATGCGAAACTCGTTGATATCGCCTCGTTTCGAAATATCCTGGCACCAGTCCGACGAATTCCGCTGGAGATTCTCTCTGAAATCTTCAAGCTTGCGTTGTGTCTTCCGAACGAAAATATCTTTTGGAGTGCCAACTACAATTTCGCGAGGAAAATGTACGTTATCTGTGGGGTATGTGTGGCATGGAGAAAGGTTGCTCATGGCACTCCTCGAATCTGGCGCAAACTATGTCTGAACCGGAGAAAGCACCTCATCACTGTCGAGAGAGGGGTTGGGTATATTGACGACTGGATCGCCCGCAGTCAAAGTCTTCCATTGGATTTATATTTGAGTATCTCTACTCAAACTAATGCCAGGCAATCGCTCAACTACATCCCTTTTGGTCGTATTCGGTTGCTGCATCTTTCGGGGAATCCATCATCATATCTTCCCATCTTTCAATTGCCATCTTCTTCCCTACCTCTCCTCGAAGAAGTGTTTTTCGATATTGTGGATAGTAAAGGAGACCCGGTCAGCCGCCTGAAAGCTCGTCTCCCTGAAAACATGGAGGTCTTGTTGACGGCGCACAAATTGAAACATGTCGAAATGCGGCTCGATGATTCCTCTATCCTCATCAGTAAATTATGGAAATGTTCATAATCGATTATAATTTGTCAATGCACATATAATTTAGGTATAATTGCTATAATTTTGATGGAATATTTGACGTGAATGATAATCGCTCGTAAGCGATTATACTTTTGCGAGCTTTTCGTTAATTCCTATACCTAATTTCCATCAGCCCTAAACATTACTCCTGGTGTGCATTCCAAGCCATGCAGGTTGCTCATTGTCATGTGAAGGATAGATTGTACGAAAGTATTATTGTAGTACAATCTTATGCTCATACCGTATTATGGTGCATGCATAGTAGCTGTATATGATGAGTTATAACCTCTGGACCACAGCACCGCAGAATCACCGCTTGCGCTCACCATCATTACACGTTGGCCTGCTTCACTTGCTTAAATTTGACTCAATGGGTGTTTGGACAATGAAAGATATGGCATAAAAAATCATATTCGAGTGAGTAATGGATAATCTAGCTAGCTAGTAATAATATCAGGTAACACTATAGAGAATAAAATATCTGATAGCATTGCAGCAGTGCACCTGCTTCACTTAGCGTCGTCTCGCCAGGAGATTAGTAAAGATTACATGGCTTGTTACAAGGAGCAAATGTAGTACATACCATCTCCAAGGGGCCAGATAGATCTAAAAAGAATCAGGGTTGAACTGACAGGCGATGCTTACCACAGGATGTTGGATGGCGGAAACCAAATACTTAGTAACAAAGCGGCGAGTAAAAATGAATAAGAAATAGAAAAGTGTGTACATAATGGACGGAGCAGCTCACCGTGAAAAGCGGACTAGAGCTGGTACAAATGAATCAGTCGCAGTTTGTAGAAAGGAATAATGTAGCTCACAATAGTGTCCCCAGGGTGAACGACAGGGTACTAGATGTGGAGATACAATGAGAACATATGATTTAAGTTATGGACAATAGAAAACTCACTCATCGGAGACATTGAATTCGGCGTGATTATGACCTACCTAATATACCTGAAGCGCTGCATCCGACTTGTAGTTCAACGAGAGCCTAGAATTCTCCATGTGAAGTGACTTGGAGAGGTGAAACAAGATTGGGAGTGAAGGGAGAGGGAGGAAAAGAAAACTTAAGTTATTTGGAAGAAGGGATGCTTTTTATTCGTTGTACAGCTGTCATAGGGTTGTGCCAGTGTGTATTTTCCTGTAGACGAGGACCTGAGTCGACCGTGGTCGAAGGCCCAGGCTACTGTACCGTAAGTGTACACATACCCTTAGGGCCCGGGGGAAGGCTTAATTGTAGGCTTTCGACTCTACAGGCTCAGGAGTCCAACAGCAGTCAAAGTTCAAGTTGCGACTTTCATCAAATATGGTACAATGAGATCAGATTAGATATATGCTACAAAGCCATCTGAAGAGGCTTGAGAAGCAGACTGTTAATGTTCAGGTTTCATTGAGGAAGAAGGAAGTTGGTGCGCAGAAATCATAGGTCACTTAGCCATAAAAGAGATGATTGAAGTGGCAAGTAGATTTGAGGCTCTGATACACCGAGACTGAAAGGCAATGTGCTATATTGGTGCAAAGATGATACATAAATCTACAATTGTGAAACCAATGTTAGCGGGCCTTATAAGCCAACTATAAGATTATTGAAGAATGACACACCACTATAAACTTGAGGAAAGCTTTCTTTACCTTATAGACTTATATTAACAATATAGAAGGGCGACAAGGGGTACCGGAATTACAGTCATTACACTATGGTGGGTGGTTGGTTGCTGCTGAGAGGCACTAATTTTTTTTCAAACTATCTTTCAGAGCTCTGAGAACTTTGAAGGTTAAATATGCTATTGGTAATTGTTATAGTATTCATCTGTAGCTGATATATGCCAAATCGAAGTATTAAGCTAGAAATAGGCATCAGCAGGAGATATTTATGAGGTCATCTTCATATATCATCAAGATTTGTAAAGTCATAGATAAAATTATTACCATATATGGTATATCAGACATCACGTGGGTGTTGCGTGGGTGGGTGGTTGCCCTCCAAGCCCTTAAAATATTTTTGGCATGGTGTAATTAAATATTTTTTCGGACCCCTTGAAGGGCGACCATCTGGTAGAGTACTGTCAAAATATTTCCCCTGAGTTACAATAACATGGAAGATGACGGTAAGATTAAAAATGTATGAGCATCAGTTGAGATGATCACACAGCGCTGCAGTGTCGTATAATAATGACACCCATCTCACAATTGCTTATAATCTGGTCTCATTGTTCCTATTGATCTGCATCGCATTTCAAACAAATGCAATATCGCAAAGATATTTTTGAATATATAAATTTGTATAATCGCTCAGCACACTTTCCGGGATTTACTGATGGCCTAGGACCGTTGAGGTTACCTGCGCAACAGCTCAAGTCGCTGAAGATCTTGAATCGCAGTGGAAACCTCGCTCCGAGTTATCTTTCCGATTTATGTGCGGATTTACTACAACAGTGTGGCAAAAATCTGGTTCAACTTACCATCCAGCTAACAAGTAACGCTTTGTCCGAGCTCTCCGGATTTAGCAGCGACAGCTCTACATCATTTTCCATGTTGAAGTCGCTCACAGTCTCCTGTCACGAAGTGAATGGTGGGAGTATCTTATCCTGCCTTACTACGCCTCTCCTTGAAGACCTGACTCTTCTTTACGGAGGTCAGAATAACTCCCACCTTCTTGCAGATGTGATCGGTTTTCAACGCCGCTCTGCAACTGCCTTATCCTCCTTCACACTCAGGTTCTTTCCGAATATCGAATTTACTGAGCACTTGAAACCAATGCTCTCTCTATTTCCCACAATCAAATCAGCTCCAACTTGTTGACTCTCGATTTGAAGTAGTTCCCCTGCTCCGAGCGTTGACTTGCACGAAAGCGGATCGAAATATCTTTCTTCCAAAGCTCACGGACATTGTGCTGGATCGAGGATTCCACGGCGCTGTACGCTATCCGGTGGAACTGACATCCATGGTTCTTTCACGATGGTGGCCAGATAGATCTGACAGCGGACAGCCCAGCGGATTGGTTAGGTTACAGAAGATAACTCTCCGGAGGTTCTGCGAGGTCGGGAATAGCATTGCTTCCATATCTGAGCTATCGGGCTTGGAAGTGGATTATAAGTGAAGTACCATAAGTACGACGCACTTCGGTAGATACGGCACTGAAAATCGTTCTTAAAACACTTGCCAATGTATGAAATACAACCGTTACAATACCGTAGCCTGGTTCACTATCTCTCCGTACCCACTCAGTACCTCCAAGCAGTGAGCGCTAAGCGCCGAGGATTCGGGATTCGGGACCTAGACGCCGGTCGCGTTTGTTCTTGAATCTTAACCACCTTACCACTTTCAGTCGCGTTTATCCTTGAACCTTGACCAAGTTGCGGGTTTCTATTCTCAGAAAATGTCGAAAGTAACATCGGCTTCTTCTTCCACAAAGTAATCTGAATTCACCTAGAGTTTACTCGGTCTAATCTGCTTTCCAGGCTGCGCAAAATTTACGATTCTCTGCCCGAAGAAGCTAGACAGCACCTTGTTGAGAAGCACCTCAGTGCACGTTGCTGAGCTCATTGCCCAAGGAGAACGCGAAAAGAGGTTCGTCAAAGCATCTGTTATAGACAACGCGGCTAACAATTCTGCAGTCGTATCTTCCGCCACTCGACTCCAAAAACGCTACCAAAACACCCCCAGTATCGATCTCAAGTCTAAAAAGGTACCTTGAACTTTCCCATTATTTTGATCATTCGTTAACCATGTTTCCAGAAAGAAATCCGGTCTCTATTGAATGCATTGCGACGTGATAGCAAGCTTAGCTTCCTTAAAGACAAACAACGCTCCAGTCGCGCAGAGATCCTCTCCGAAATCATAGAAAGCCTGACAAATTGGATTCAAGTCATCTGGAGCGTCGTGTACGAGCACAAAGTCAACTTTGCCCAGCTCATGCCGCGCTGTTATATGTTTGGGAAGTTATTCTCGAGATTGGTGATTACCCTGGTCCGGGAGGGTACGTGTTCTGACGTTCATCGAAAAGCTCTGCTCACAATACACTAGGTGTCAAATGCTCTGTAGCCATTCTACCAGTAGATTTGGCCATTCGATCGACGTCAGGCAAGCTGATCAACCGATTCGCTCATCGGAATATCGAGAATATGGACAAGATTCTGCTTTGGGTCTGGCGCGAGCTTTTTGTATCAATGTTGGCAGCTAATGAACGACAAGGGAAGAAAAAGATTCCAGAGATGCTTTTGGATATTGAGGATTGCCTCGGATGGAAGTCTCTTATTTACGCTTTGCGGGGTGGTAGCACAGGTGAGTCTGTACGCTATTCTTCGATTTCTTTCTGATTTTCTATTCATCTAGGCTATGAAGACGAAGACGAAGACGATTGTATGGATGACCCTTCAGAGGATGAAGATCTAGATGAAGACGATTCTTACTGCGCTTCGGATGACGAGGACGAGAAATGTACATGCAAATTTCACGCCAAGCACTGGTCTTCTACAATAAATCAAAAACGTCTCGTCGTTCGGGATCTCGTCATGGAACGCCTCCACGAGCTCTTCTCACTCGAACCTTCCCTTCCTCTCTATATCGCTATGATGGATCTCAGCGAAGAGCCCGTTTCGACAACCGACGAACTCATGGAGGTCCTCTCCACCATCGCCACCTCCTCTTCCTCCAATTTTGCCGCTGCCCTCGGTATATATGCCTCCGAGACTGACGCGGACTCCATCATCGACCTGCTCGACAGCCACTCACATCTCCTCCGTCCCCAAGATTCAAACAGTTACCAAGCCGCCGTCCTAACCTTATCCGAAGAACCCGAGTACCGTCCACGTGCACTAAAAATCATCGAAACCGAGCTCAACGAAACTGTTCATTCCATTCACTTGTTACTCCAATCTTGCTTCAAAGGTATAACCGAAGAAACCCATCTTGCGGAATTGAAAAGGGTGCTTAAACTTCAGTTGGCCTCTCAGCAGCGAATCGATCGAGCGAGTAGCTGGGTTGAGGCTGTTGCGACCCCTGCTTCTGCAGGAGCAGGCGCTTTTCATCCAGCGCAGTTGGTTGCAGCGATGATGATGGGAATCCCCCTCCTGGACTAGGAGATGATGATGATGGTGATACGATGGGCTATCTGGAGGATCCGGATGATCCTGACTTGGAGGATTTGCGGGAGGAACTGAGACCGAGGTTGAAGACGAGGTTCCTGGGATGGGAGGCCGTCGCGGTAGCTACGAAGGGAGGGGCGAATGTGCTGGCTAAAGTGTATAATAAGATGGTGGAGGATATGCCGTTTTTGCTTGGGAGTGATATCACGGACGCGATGATTCTCAGGTGTGTACAGTCAATGCTTCCCCTTGTTTCTTCCCGTCTGAACCCTTTCCTCCTTCTAGACTCAACGACCGCCCGTCAAAAGAACACATCATGGATAGTCTCGAAGAATTGCAGATTTTCGCCAAGGAGCAGAAACGGAAAAAAGCTTTGAGGAAGAAACGCAACACCAATGCCGCTAATGTTACATCTGCAAAGAGCGCCAACTCGGGTAAGACGTCTGCTGCGTCGAAGACCTCGAACACGAACACGAACACGAACAGCTCAGGAACAGGCTCAGGAACAAACTTGAACCCTTCGTTCTCGTTTGGACGGTCGTCGGATCCGACTACTCCTACTACTCCTACTCCTCCGGCACAGGCTCCTGTGTATGGGGGATTGGATGATGTTGATTGATTGGCTTCTTTTCTTGTTATAGGTCTTGGCCTTGCGTTGCACGAGTCCTTTCTGGACCCGCTCTCTCTTTTTTGCCCCTTGCATGCTCTTTCTCACTTCCCACATCGCAATCCCACACATACAATGATACATACATACACTGCATCCACGAACGAACGATGATCCAATTACCGTATGCTCCAACTTGAAGTTTTTCGTCCTTGCTTTTCTCTGAATCTTGTCCAGTCTCATCTGTCCAGAGTCAAGCTCCACTCTACTGTACTCTTGTCCTTAGTCTTTACGACTTTGCAATACTTTACTTACTTGACTTTCTTTCAATTGTGATATGACTGATATAATATTGCTATAGTCCCAAAGGAGGCTGTAGCCGAAGTTGCCACACTGTCTAAACACGAAATTTGTTCTCCAATCATCTTGTATGACTGAACCTTATTTCAAGGACTACATAAGATGAATGACATCAAAACTTGCCTTCTTCACCCCTTCACAACTTCGGAATGGCTAAGAAAATTGTCCGCAAACTCTTCAGCCATAACAAAGAGAAAAATCGTAATGCAACAGCTGCCGAAAGCCAAGTTCCAACTCCTACGCTAGATGCAAGCCCTCCATTGCAGGTTCAGGAGAACCCCGCAAGCACTGCCACAGCTGGGAACCAGCCTGCGTCCACATCCGCACCAAAATCTCCGAAACATCAAAGTATCGGAGCTACTATTGGAGGCACTCTAGATACTGCTCTGAAAGTGTTGAAAGAGTTGTCAGCACCACTTCCACCTTTGCAGATTGCTGTAGTTGGAGTGTGTGCATGCATTGAGATTTATAAGGTCTGAATATAATCTTTTGTATTTTTGGGATACTAACCAATGTCTCAATCATATCTATAGAATGTTTCTGGCAATACTGAGAAACTTGAGGGGTTGGCCAAAGATTTGGCTTCCCGCACCACCTATCTACAAATGTACCTGGACCGAGCAGGCTTTGAAGCAACTCATGAAGTGATTCAAGATCTAATCAAGTAAGTACTCCTCAGATGCTAGAATGATTTTATTTGCAAACCATCTTGTAGTGGCTTGAATAGTATCAGTCAAGAGGTCAAAGAGCAACAGAGCAATGGACTATTCCAAAAAATCGTTCAGTCTGAGGGGATTGCTGACACAATTCAAGCATTTGAAAAAAAAATTCAAGATGCATTTGAACAATGCAAGGTAACATCAGTGGATACTATTATACAATTAGCAAACACTAATTGACTTGCAGATTTCAATTCTGATTGCTATTCAGACAAATGCTGCTGAAATTGGACAGGTAAGGTTGGCAAAGCAAAGAAAATTAATTAAATCAATTAATGGTATAGCAGGAATTTTTTCTGAGACAGCTGAAGCACTCATCCGAGGCATACCATGATACAGACATAGGTGTTAAATTTGCCAGGAAGTCATGCTACCCTGGGACAAGGAAAGAGATCCTTAAACACATTGAGGAATGGGCGACTACTTCCGCACCTGACAGTAAGTTAGGCTATTGGATGTGTGGAATGGCTGGAACAGGCAAAAGCACAATTGCGAAGTCAATTTGTGAAGCACTTGAGGGAAAACAACTGCTTGCTGGAACTTTCTTCTGCTCACGGCAGATTCCAGAATGTAAAGATCACCGATCAATTATTCGTACTTTGGCATATCAGCTAGCAAGGTTCTCCAGACCATTTGCCATGTCACTTAGAGATATCTTGATTAAAAATCCTGATATACCAACAAAGATGCCAGATGTTCAAGTCAAAGAACTATTAATTGACCCATGGAAGGATGTTACTAAATTCGGAAAAATGGGAGCACATACACCAGTCATTATTATAGATGCTCTGGATGAATGTGAGGATATTTCATTAGTCCTTAAACCTCTCATATCTGCAATCCAGAAAAGACAAATGCCAGGATTAAAGTTCTTCTTGACTAGCCGCCCAGAACATGCAATTCAGCAGGAGCTTATGCAGTTTAATGATTCAAGACCTAAACCAATTTCTGAAATTCAGGAATTCATTCTACACTGTGTGGAGGAGAGTCTTGTGCAACAGGATATATACACCTACATTAAGGCTGAGCTGAAAAATATATATTCCTCAGAGGATCAGCTTGAGAGGCTTAAAATGCTGTCTGGAGCGCTATTCATCTATGCAGCAACTGTTGTCAAATTTGTAAAGGGTGCAAGCAGCAACAAGAGGAAGGAAAACAGGTTAAAAGATTCAATTAAGGAGGGAAATAAGACTGAAGGCATGAGGGAGCTATATACTGGAATTATGGTGAATGCCATTCACAACAATGAGAATGAAATCTCACAAAAGGAACATGAACAAGATTGGATGATTATTTATGCAATCATCACCGCAGGAAAACCATTGACATGTAATGCAATTGCTGAACTTTTAGCAGTTGATGTGGAACTTGTTGAAGATCTGATCTATAAATTGCAATCTGTGTGCTATATCTCAGAGAAGGATAAATGTATTTATATGTTTCATGCATCATTTTCAGAATTCATCACCAGCCCCAAATCCGGAATCCAGGGTGTGGCTTATGATCTATCTTCCCAGCACCAAAACTTGGCCTTTAGATGTTTCACTGTAATGGCTAGGTTGAGATTCAATATCTGTAATCTTCCTTCATCATTCCTACCAGATAAGGAAGTGCCTAACTTTCAGGAGAGAGTTGAGGCAAACATAGGAGAAACACTTGAATACTGTTGCCAGTTTTGGAATTATCATTTTATCAAAGGTAAAATCCAGGAGAAGACAATGAAGAGATTGTGTGGATTCTTGAGTGAAAAGGGAGTATATTGGATTGAAGCCATGAGTGTAATGGATCTATTGGCAGAATGTGGAGAAGCTATAGATTCCATACTAAAGGTTAGTATAAGTGGTAATACTTATAAGTGAGGAAATAAATAACTGAATTTTTGAAAGGAATTAACAGGTGCTGATTTGAAAGCAGAAGTAATAGGGATGATGAAAAACCTTCAGAATTTATTGATGCAATTTTTAACTGGTGAAGTCAGGGGAATAACACCACATTTGTATCTGAGTATCCTTCCTTTTTGGCAAAACAATTTAGAGTGTAAGCCCCACATAAAAAAGGGTTTGAAGATTGAGGCCCTTGCAAATGTTCGAAAAACAGACATAGTGCTGAATGGTCATTCTGACATTGTTCATTCAGTTGCCTTTTCACTTAATGGAACTAGGATTGTGTCTGGTTCTAGTGACAGGACAGTCAGGATCTGGAATGCTACTACTGGTACTGGAATAGGTAATCCCATGCAGGGTCATGATGATTATGTGCATTCAGTAGCCTTTTCACCTGATGGAACCAGGATTGTGTCTGGCTCTGATGACAAGACAGTCAGGATCTGGGATGCCACTATGGGTACTCAAATGGGCAATCCCATGCAGGGTCATGATGATTATGTGCATTCAGTAGCCTTTTCACCTGATGGAACCAGGATTGTGTCTGGCTCTGATGATAAGACAGTCAGGATCTGGAATGCTACTACTGGTGCTCAAATGGGTAATCCCATGCAGGGTCATGATGATTATGTGTGTTCAGTAGCCTTTTCACCTGATGGAACCAGGATTGTGTCTGGCTCTAGTGACATGAACAGTCAGGATCTGGGATGCTACTACTGGTGCTCAAATGAGTGATCCTATGCAGGGTCATGATGGTTATGTCCATTCAGTTGCCTTTTCACCTGATGGAACCAGGATTGTGTCTGGCTCTAGTGACAAGACAGTCAGGATCTGGGATGTTACTACTGGTGCTCAAATGAGTAATCCCATGCAAGGTCATGATGGTTCAGTCTATTCAGTTGCCCTTTCACCTGATGGAACCAAGATTGTGTCTGGCTCTAGTGACAGGACAGTCAGGATCTGGGATGCTACTACTGGTGCTCAAATGGGTAATTCCATGCAGGGTCATGATGGTTCTGTCTATTCAGTTGCCTTTTCACCTGATGGAACCAGGATAGTATCTGGCTCTTTTGACAAGACATCCAGGATCTGGGATGCTACTAGTGATGCTCAAATGAGTGATCACATGCAGGGTCACAATGGTTATGTCCATTCAGTTGCCTTTTCACCTGATGGAACCAGGATTGTGTCTGGCTCTCATGACAGGACAGTCAAGATCTGGGATGCTACTACCGGTGCTCAAATGGGCAATCCCATGCAGGGTCATGAATAGTTATGTGTATTCAGTTGCCTTTTCACCTGATGGAACCAGGATTGTGTCTGGCTCTAGTGACATGACAGTCAGGATCTGGGATGCTACTACTGGTGCTCAAATGGGTAATCCATGCAGGGTCATGATATTATGTGCATTCAGTAGCCTTTTCACCTGATGGAACCAGGATTGTGTCTGGCTCTGATGACAAGACAGTAGGATCTGGGCATGTTCCATGGGTATCCATGCAGTATGGAATGTGCATTCAGTGCCTTTCACCTGATGGACCAGATGTGTCTGGCTCTGGTGACAGGAATCAGGATCTGGGGATGCTACCTACTGAGTGCTTCACTGATGGACAGTGGTGGTAGGCAGTCAGGTCGGAGCATGGTCATGGGTAGGGTCATGATAGATGGTTCGTGCCTTTTCCCTGATGACAGGATTGTGGTCTGATGACAGTCAGGATCTGGGATGCTACTACTGGTGCTCAAATGGGTAATCCCATGCAGGGTCATGATAATTATGTGCATTCAGTAGCCTTTTCACCTGATGGAACCAGGATTGTGTCTGGCTCTGATGACAAGACAGTTAGGATCTGGGATGCTACTACTGGTGCTCAAATGGGTAATCCCATGCAGGGTCATGATGATTTTGTGCATTCAGTAGCCTTTTCACCTGATGGAACCAGGATCGTGTCTGGCTCTGGTGACAGGACAGTCAGGATCTGGGATGCTACTACTGGTGCTCAAATGGGTGATCCCATGCAGGGTCATGATGGTTCTGTCTATTCAGTTGCCTTTTCACCTGATGGAACCAGGATTGTGTCTGGCTCTAGTGACAGAACAGTCAGGATCTGGGATGCCACTACTGGTGCTCAAATGGGTAATCCCATGCAGGGTCATGATAATGATGTGTATTCAGTAGCCTTTTCACCTGACGGAACCAGGATTGTGTCTGGCTCTGATGACAAGACAGTCAGGATCTGGGATGCCACTACTGGTGCTCAAATGGGCAGTCCCATGCAGGGTCATGATGATTCTGTCTCTTCAGTTGCATTTTCACCTGATGGAACCAAGGTTGTGTCTGGATCCAGTGACAAGACACTCAGGACTTGGGATCCCACCATTGATTCTCCAATGAACAAAACACTCCAACATCAGAATGAATCTTTGCAAGGTAGTCTTCCTCCTTCTCTGTCTGTAATTTGTCTCTAATTTTTCCTATCTAGCACACAATCACTGGAGTCTCTCAAGTGATGGATGGATTACCTTTCCAAATAGTTGTGATGGTATAGTTTGGATTCCTCCTCACTTTCGCAAACCACTATGGAGCCCCCAGACCTTATGCATCATATCTCAGCTCGGGTACACTAAGTTATCCTTTGCAGATTGTGTGTATGGGGAGGAATGGTCCCATTGTGTTGAGCACTGACCATTGAGTGTTCTTAGCAATTGTAACTTGCTTCCAAGCACTTTATCAACTATTCCTATGAAAACTGTTTGACAACCCTGCTCTAGTAATCTCAATTAATAAAACCATCATACTGTCTCTATTCTGTGCTTCTATGTTATCTCTTTTTGTCCTTTTTTCAGTTAATTAATTAATTACTTTTTGTTTTCAATACCACTTCCATGAAACTTCTATAAGCTCTTCTGGAAGATGATGTTATTAGATTTATCTGGTTCTGTGCCTAGCTCAAAATACTCCACCTCATTTACCTAGTACTAAGTAGATATAAGTAAGTACTTGGATGAGCTCTGGTCTGTGCTGGCTCCAGCACTCTGTGATAGACCCAAAAGATATCGGTATTTGCCTATGGTACAAGTAGCTAATACTGATATATGTAGGTATCAAGAGCTGATACAATACAATACACTTGATCATGGGTGGGAGGAATGTGTGTAGATGGAGAATGAATACAGTACATTGGCAGTGATAGATACAGCATGCAATTGCGGGGTAAGTGAAATCAGAATACTTGGGTGCAATCAGGTAAGATAAGCCTTGAAGGTCCAAGAATGAATTGAGGTGCCATGGAAAGATCATACATGCATGGTGTGTATGTGAGTAACAAGAAATGGGAATAGTGAATGTAGACATTTAACAAAGGCATGGACGGGAAATGGCGACCTTATTTATCGAAAATAACTATGCCTACGTGGACCATGAAGTCTTTGCAGGCGCAACCGCTTCTATGGATAGCGGGTGAGCTTAGGGGAAGCGTGAAGCGTCATGGGAGGAGAGAAGGAATGTAGCTGAGGGAGAGCGTTAGCGGTGCGCAGCACTTGGAAGTGCTTGTATGGAATTTAATATCCAATACTTACTGTAAAATGCAAGATCTATTGGCCTTTCCCCATAAATTAAACCCATATTTCGCGCAACTCAAGACACACCCCATATTGTGTTCCGTAAAAGCCCATTGCTCATTCACACTTACTCTTGAGTGAAGCTGCATGGAGTCACGGACCTGCCATTAAATCGAGGAGCCAGTGTGTTATCAACATTTCCATATAGGTGCAGATATTCAATACTGGAGTATGTGAAGTTGACATAATCGACCGTTGGTACATGCTTGACGAATCTCTTAGGTACAAGAAACAGTCCGGACTCAGAAAACAAATAAATGTTGTGTAATCCGGGACTCACAGAGAGATAACAAATAATGATAGAAGGGAACTTGGCCTCCAAAAAAATAGCAAAGGGCTCCATCTCTCGTGCTGGTTGGAGGTGATAGAAGATACATGCCAATAAACAAAGCGGTCGCCTGGCAATAGAGGTTCCTCGAGAACGACAGCAGCAGACAACTGCGGCGATAGTACTAGTAGCGCCTTCTTCAGGATGAAAGAGCAGTCTTTTTCGATTGGTAGATCCGTAGTGAGATAATGTCACGCTCCTGCCCAAACAGACTAGAGGCAGAGTTGGCTAATCCTTTATTGGCAATCTACAAAACGGGGAAAAGGATCTGGTTCTTCCTCTTCGTTAACGTTTCCATATCTGCAGACTGCCATACGGGCTCACTCCTTCATCGCCTCTATCAAGGTCATGGCCCTCGTCCCTCTCAATCTTCGACGTGAATGATATAATTGGAAAGGAATTGGAGTCAAGAGCAAGTCGAGAGTCATCGAAAGCAGTAAGCGCCTGTGCACCAACGCGTGTCCTGTTCAGCTTGAGCACGCTGCATCGCCGATCCGCGTCAAATTCGGAATTCTTTAGACCATCGTCTGCTTTTCCATTATTTCTGAATGAGAATTCCGATAATACAATGATTGCTTTATTTGAAGACCATTTGAACAATATTTTTTTGTTTATGGTGAACTTGTGGATCGATGCTTTTGGATGTTGAGGATTGTTTCGGACGGAGGTCTCTTATGTACGTTTTGCGGGTGGTAGCGAAAGTGAGTCTTTACGCTATTCTTCGATTTCGACTTTCTCTTTTTCTATTCGTCTAGGCTATGAACACGAAGACGATCTTGATTGTATGAATGTCCCTTCAGAAGATGAAGACCTAGATGAAGATCATTCTTACTGTGGTTCGGACAATGATGATGACGAGGATGCGAAATGTACATGCGGGCTTCACGCCAAACACTGGTCTTCTACAATAAATCTAAAACGTCTCGTCGTTCGTGATCTCGTCCTGGAGCGCCTACACGAGTTCTTCTCACTCGAACCTTCTCTTCCTCTCTATAACGGTATCGAGTCGACAATCGACGAACTCATGGACGTTCTCTCCACCATCGCCACTTCATCTTCCTCCAATCTCGCCGTTGCCTTCGGTATCTATGCCTCCGAGGCTGACATGGACTCCATTATCGACCTCAGGCTGCTCGACAACCACTCACACCTCCTCTTCCGCAAGATTCAAACAGCTACCAAGCTGCTGATCTCAAGAAACCCGAATACCGTCCATGTGCACTAAAAAGCATCGAAACCGAGTTCAACGAAACAGTCAAGTTCAGGAACAAACTTCAACTCTTCGTTCTCGTTAAGTTTGGTCATATCGGACGATCGACTGATTCTACTACTCCTGCACCGGTGTACTTCACTTTCGTACCATTCATTTTCGTGCCTCATGCTCACTTTCACTTTCGGAGCTCCACTTTCACTTTCAGAGCCTCACTTTCACTTTCCACAGCTCATATTCACTGGGCGTATCACTTGAACTTGCAGATAACAGATTGTAGTAATAAGCAACAGTATCGAAGAAGGTATCCATTAAGAGACTACACACAGTCCTATACATTGAAAGTAGACCAAGTAAAATTTAAGCATTAAAATCAAACGGAACGTCCCAGCCACCCATCCGCATCTCCAAGGGAATATTGTTGAAGTTCACATTACCAATATATGGGAAATAGGTAGATGCGTCTGTGGAGTGTTCTTGATAATCATCACCAAACGTTGCGTACGCATGAGTGGGCAGCAGATGATAGGCGTTGAAGCCATTATCGATAACCGTTGAGTTGTTGAGCGCATCGTTACCTGCATTGAAGAACTAAGCATTACGAACCCGGACAGAATGGAAAATACATACCTAATGATGGAACCATGACCTTCACTTCTCCTCCACTTGAGCTGGCTTCTGGTGCCGGATAGGGAGATGCAGCTTCGCGGGCCTTCGCTCTCCCCTTGCTCAATGACTTGACACGTCCGCTGGAGCTAGACTCTGCAGGGGCAGAACGGCGAGCTCGAGGTTTTGAACCATTGGTCTTGGCGCGCTTGCTGCTCTCCTTGTTCAGTCCATGCTTCAAACGATTGTAGGAACTATTGTAGGGATTCTTCTGAACACCGCTTTCAAATGAGCTTTTGATTTCCTTCAAGACATCCAAATCAACCTCAAGAGCTCTGTAATCCAAATCAGTACCAATTTCCGCAGCGAAAAGGATGAAAATTACTTAAGAATTGCCTCAGGCGAGGGGTAACTTGATGCCAGTGTGCTGATTCGTCCATTTGTGTTGAGATTCATTGATGTTGGTCAGTGCCGTTAGTTGTTGCCCATGCAGTATCCGTCATACGAGAGCGGAAACGGAAGATGCCCAATGCGATATATGGCTGCAGCTTATTATTGAGCCAATCTTGACACAACTGTGAGTTATTGAGTGATAAATAGATACGATGTAACTTACTGATAAGATTCATGTTGCCAGTATTGCGGATCCATTCAGTGAACGCCGTCAAGTCTGCCTCTGACTTGAGGAATGGAAACTCCATCAACCGAGAGTATTCCGTCTCAGTTACATCGCTGTGAAGGCTTCGAATACCACTAAAATAAAATCAGAAACCAGAATTGTTTAGACAGGAAAGAAGGAATTTACCGTCGACAGTGAGTCAAGCAGATCCGCGAGATATGAGCACTGATTTCGTGAGGATCTTCTGTATTGATACCACTATATTCTGGTTTGTTTGTGGCCAAGAAAGCCTCAGCGCCGCCACCAATCAATGCCAACTCCATATCCGTACCCATTGCAAGAAGATTTCCATCGGGACAGAGTGCCTTGAATCTGATTTTCTTGCTGGTTAGGTGTCTGGTGAGCTGGATGAGGTTTTCGAACATGCATCAATATGTTACTGTGTCCTTTTTGTTTGAATAAACGCGGCAGATCGTAAGGGCTAGTCGGCAATGGATTGAGTGTGTATGGAATAGAAAGAAATGATAAACTAACCTCGACCAAGTCCACTATGCCAAATCGTGAACTCAATCTCATCGAACTCGCCTTCAACTCGCTTAAATGTCCCGTCGACTTCAAAGGCACTGACTCTATGAATCAAAGCCAATAGTGCAGTCTTGAACGTAAAAATGAGTTGGCCTCCACTAAGCGAAGATGTTATAAGATGAATGTAATGTTCTGACTCAGACTTTTCCAGTTCAAGGCTATACAGATGTTGAACACCTAAGGAAAATAATCTAAATGAGGTGTAACAAATGATTTGGAAGGAGGGACTGACCTGGTAGACCCTTGCCGAATGGGAACAACTTTTTCTTCTTTTCTCGCAGTACCTTTTTGTGTTGCCGGCGGTCCTGCAGTGCATGGTCGATGAGAGCGCTGGATCTCCCTTTCGTGATTAGCTTTGTACTAGGAGCTGGTGGAAAGCATCATTAGCATGTATATGTATAGCATAGTGAACTTTACCTTGATCAATGCTTCGGACGGTACCGCCGATAGTTCCAGCAGCTTTGATACATTTCTCCCATGTTTCCTTTGCTTCGCATGTCATTTTCGTTGCAGGGAGGACAGGGTGGCTGTGTGGCTCAATGCGCGACTCGCCCTTCACGTAGACAATACAAGCCTAGGCAATATTCAGTCCATAATTTTAGCAATCGCTATCCAAAATATCATACCTTGCGAATGGTCTGATCTACAGGAGTGTATATGTTTGCGACCATCAGCATTATGAGGGTAATCTGAAAAGGCAGATTAGGAAAACTCGAGACATGATCATCAAGAATGTAGGCATACGACATCATTTAACTCTTCCCCCAATTCTCGCAGAAATAATACGAGTGCAGGTGGAAGAAATTGAATCGCTCTCATCGACCATGCACTGCAGGACCGCCGGCAACGCGAAAAGGTACTGCGAGAAAAGAAGAAAAAGTTGTTCCCATTCGGCAAGGGTCTACCAGGTCAGTCCCTCCTTCCAAATCATTTGTTACACCTCATTTAGATTATTTTCCTTAGGTGTTCAACATCTGTATAGCCTTGAACTGGAAAAGTCTGAGTCAGAACGTTACATTCATCTTATAACATCTTCGCTTAGTGGAGGCCAACTCATTTTTACGTTCAAGACTGCACTATTGGCTTTGATTCATAGAGTCAGTGCCTTTGAAGTCGACGGGACATTTAAGCGAGTTGAAGGCGAGTTCGATGAGATTGAGTTCACGATTTGGCATAGTGGACTTGGTCGAGGTTAGTTTATCATTTCTTTCTATTCCATACACACTCAATCCATTGCCGACTAGCCCTTACGATCTGCCGCGTTTATTCAAACAAAAAGGACACAGTAACATATTGATGCATGTTCGAAAACCTCATCCAGCTCACCAGACACCTAACCAGCAAGAAAATCAGATTCAAGGCACTCTGTCCCGATGGAAATCTTCTTGCAATGGGTACGGATATGGAGTTGGCATTGATTGGTGGCGGCGCTGAGGCTTTCTTGGCCACAAACAAACCAGAATATAGTGGTATCAATACAGAAGATCCTCACGAAATCAGTGCTCATATCTCGCGGATCTGCTTGACTCACTGTCGACGGTAAATTCCTTCTTTCCTGTCTAAACAATTCTGGTTTCTGATTTTATTTTAGTGGTATTCGAAGCCTTCACAGCGATGTAACTGAGACGGAATACTCTCGGTTGATGGAGTTTCCATTCCTCAAGTCAGAGGCAGACTTGACGGCGTTCACTGAATGGATCCGCAATACTGGCAACATGAATCTTATCAGTAAGTTACATCGTATCTATTTATCACTCAATAACTCACAGTTGTGTCAAGATTGGCTCAATAATAAGCTGCAGCCATATATCGCATCGGGCATCTTCCGTTTCCGCTCTCGTATGACGGATACTGCATGGGCAACAACTAACGGCACGACCAACATCAATGAATCTCAACACAAATGGACAAATCAGCACACTGGCATCAAGTTACCCCTCGCCGAGGCAATTCTTAAGTAATTTTCATCCTTTTCGCTGCGGAAATTGGTACTGATTTGGATTACAGAGCTCTTGAGGTTGATTTGGATGTCTTGAAGGAAATCAAAAGCTCATTTGAAAGCGGTGTTCAGAAGAATCCCTACAATAGTTCCTACAATCGTTTGAAGCATGGACTGAACAAGGAGAGCAGCAAGCACGCCAAGACCAATGGTTCAAAACCTCGAGCTCGCCGTTCTGCCCCTGCAGAGTCTAGCTCCAGCGGACGTGTCAAGTCATTGAGCAAGGGGAGAGCGAAGGCCCGCGAAGCTGCATCTCCCTATCCGGCACCAGAAGCCAGCTCAAGTGGAGGAGAAGTGAAGGTCATGGTTCCATCATTAGGTATGTATTTTCCATTCTGTCCGGGTTCGTAATGCTTAGTTCTTCAATGCAGGTAACGATGCGCTCAACAACTCAACGGTTATCGATAATGGCTTCAACGCCTATCATCTGCTGCCCACTCATGCGTACGCAACGTTTGGTGATGATTATCAAGAACACTCCACAGACGCATCTACCTATTTCCCATATATTGGTAATGTGAACTTCAACGATATTCCCTTGGAGATGCGGATGGGTGGCTGGGACGTTCCGTTTGATTTTAATGCTTAAATTTTACTTGGTCTACTTTCAATGTATAGGACTGTGTGTAGTCTCTTAATGGATACCTTCTTCGATACTGTTGCTTATTACTACAATCTGTTATCTGCAAGTTCAAGTGATACGCCCAGTGAATATGAGCTGTGGAAAGTGAAAGTGAGGCTCTGAAAGTGAAAGTGGAGCTCCGAAAGTGAAAGTGAGCATGAGGCACGAAAATGAATGGTACAAAAGTGAAGTACACCGCTCAAAACACACCGCTGTGGATGATGGGAGACGCGTCGGTGGTGGTGGATAATCACCAAAAGCTGACGCAATAACATGACTGACTAAAGATTATTATTATTATGTACTGTCTTACTTACACTACACGATCGAATGTGAATGTGATCTGACTGAATATGAAAGTGAGCCCCCGAATGTGAAAGTGAGCCTTTGAATGTGAATGTACATAGAAGGTACCAAAATGAAAGGTACTAAAGACATATACACTCCTCCTGCACTTGAGGACTTTCCTCAGAAACGTGGCGAATTTGAAATATCCATTTCAAGAATGTCAGATGACTTTACCTTTGCCGGCCGTCGGATCTCTCCACTTATTGCTAAGCGCTTGTGGTAATAAATCTTGAACATATATCCCAATCTGGTTCATCCGCTTCGAGTTCCTCCAGGGTACAGTCAATTAGAGCTAGTTCTGGAGGAATTCGAGTACGAGGTGTTATACGGATCATGTCGTTGTGCGTGATGACATTGAGGCATCCAGTACGCGAGCTACACGGGCAAGGCTCAGTTATACGGGCTTTCTTCGTAGAGGGCTCGTTATCATCATCGCTTAAGAGTCGTCGTCTTTTCGGCTGTCGTAGGCATCAATATCGGTGGTTTCGTCGTGAGCGAGAGTGAGCTCTGCTTCATGCTTTGTGAGGAATAATGATCATTGTATATTTGGGTCAAAGAGTGATTCGAAAGGTAAAGATTTGAAGGTAACCTTAGGATAAGGCTCACCCGCTCTAGGCATTATAAAAAGGAATCATACAGAAATGAGTGTGGCGAATGCAAGGTGATGGTGAAGTTGAACCTTTTAAAGCGCTCACTGCAGTCGGACCGTCAGACCACCTTGGTAGAGCACATGATATTTTTAAAAAGGAAATTTCAAATCTTCCACGTTTCTGAGGAAAGTCAAAACTGTACTCCTGCTCTAGGCTCGTGACCATCCGTTTCTATTTGAAACTATGGCACAGCCATCTCAGACCGAAGGATCCGTAGACGTTTCTGAGATTTCCTTTGTTTATGGTACAAACAAACGGATTTGGCTGTTTACGCCAAATAAATTACGTAGGTGGGATTGGTCGCGAGTCTACTCCTGCTCCTCGAATTCAGGCTCCTGTTTACGGGAAATTGGATGATGTTGATCAAGGGGGATTCGGCATTGAAATGGCAGACATATGACCTATCTTGCCTAGTTAGGAAAGACCCCGCGTGAGACTCTGATTGGCGCTGGGAGCGCTACTAGCACTCCCTGACTTCCTTCCAGATTTCCACCATGAATAGAGAGCGAGTCAACTTTTTTCTTTGTTCTTATGACCTTGGGATACACCACGGATTGAGCTGGCACTAAATCAAGCCTTTTCTGACAATTTTCTGATGCTCTCCTGTTTACAGCGCTTATTTCGCCTGGCAGGTCACGTTGTGAGCTTATACGTTTGCCATTTCAATGCCGAATCCCCCTTGATGTTGATGATTTCTTTTTTGGTATGGGTCTTGGCCTTGCATTGCGTATGATGCTTCAATTCTGAGTACCTTCTGACCTGTTCTCTGTTTTGTCTCTTTGCATGCTCTGTCAACGTTCTACATCCCAATGCCATCCATACATACACTGCATCCACGAACGAAAGATTCGATTATGCTCCTTTCTCGCCTCTTATCAAGACTAGATCCCGAGACGTTGTACTCTGCTCTTTACGACTTCGAAGTACTGAGTAGAATTTTGACATTACGCACTTAAAGCTACATCATTACTCCTGTAATTTAAATAACGGCTCTGGCTCTCTAGTTTCGGACAGATTCTGGAATGCTGTGGATGCGTCGCTCACCAAGTATCATATGGAGTTCAGGACTTTTGTGGAGCTGCAGACGTGAGCAGCTCACTTTTCCTCCTCGAACTCCATCGCACAGCCTTGGCAGGGCTTTCAACGCTATTTTGAGGAGGAAAAGGCAACGTATGGGGAGCCAGATCTTGTTGCCCACCCTCAGGTTGCTGTTAGGGACGTCGACCAGTGGCTACTCAGCGTTAACATTGTTTCGGGACCTTCCACTATCATCACGGGCCCACTTGGACTTCTTGCTCTTCTGTTCATCCAGGAGTTCCAAATCACCACCTCTTTCTCTCTTTCGACCGGCGCCAGAGGTCGGAGAGTCGAAGGAGGCTTGCGCGCGCGCTTTGACGTGGTGCAGCTCAATCATGGAAGTCGCTTTGAGCAGACTTTCCGATTTGACGGCGGTACGCCATTCCATATACGGAATAATTTCGGGACTATCATTAATGTCGGGATAGTCTTTCTCTGAAAGAGTGTAAGCCTCCTGCAGGGATTGTGATAGGGATAGTAGTGTGCATAAAGATTGACGAAAAGAAGGAGACATAAATCGGGATACAGCGTCGAACTTCTCCGAGAACTTTATTCGGAAAAAGTCTCGACGGTAGGTGCTGTCCATCCGTCCATTGAAACGATGATTCATCTCGGATTGACGCTCCTCAGGTCGGGGAGAGGGATGTGCTTTATCTTCATTGAAGAAGAGGACAAATATGAGAATCCACCAGATGGACTCTAGGTCATGTAGTCCATTGTAGATGAAGGGAGGTGCAGGTGCAAGTGCAAGTGCTTCATCGTTGATAATAGAATCGTCGTCCCTTTGCGGTTGACAATCTAAGCGGAAAGGCAGGCGAATCGTAGTCGGTAAGGGTTGAGACTGGAACAGGTACGCATGCGACAGCGCTTCAGCTGCCATGAAGTAGGGTGTACCCTGAACATAAACACATCAGCGAAACCAAATCTCAACAAGAGAACTCACCGTCCGTATTTCATGTGCAGATGGGATCAGTGCGGAGTTTGGCATACTCAAAGTCACCCAGGAGACCCCTTGACTCTGTCGCATACCAGTAGACGTTGCCTGCACTTAGGTCACGATGAACCCAGCCGGCTGTATGGAGTATACCAAGAGCTGGGTTGGCAATGAGCAAAAAGACAAGATCGAAGTGAATAATAACTATGCTCACCGCAAAGGACATCTTCCACCGAACGAAAAATATTTCCCAGGTTCCGTTCATCATAGATGGTAGTAGCGTATTCTGCAAACACAATCCGATAGTGGTATCGAGCATGCACTTTTGGAGCCCTGGCCTCCTTCGACTCGTGCTGTGAATTTGGCGGAGGTTGAGAATTGAGAGACTGCGAGACAGACTCAGCAGTCTGAGGGGAGAGAGCGCCCACAACTTTGAGTTGAAAAACTAGCAGAAATGGGTGGAGTTCGAAATGGAATCATCCGGTCGCCAGAAAGATCATAGCCACGCATCATGACAGCTATGGTATCGTCTTCTACGCCTTCAATGCAAACTTTACAGTGGGCGAGAGGAGTCAGCATATGGCTTTTCAACCTATCGACAGCTGCCTGATTCTGTGTTTTAAAAACGTCGCGAAGGATTTCTTGGCGGATTTCGTGCTCCGGAGCGCGATTCTTGTCCAGCCAGAGATCTTTAAGGACTCGGTAATAACCATTAGAGTCCACGACGAGCCAGATGCGAGCGGCACGGCCCATGTCGTCCGTGGAAACTTCCGATAAAATCATTACAGTCTTGTAGGTCTCGGTGACAACCTTATCGCCTTGTTTTGTGCTGACGGAAATCTCGTAGGTGCGTTCACGAGTTACAGGATCCACACGGGAGACTTTAATCGAAGGTTCCCAACCCGAGTCTGTAGAGGACGAGAATGCGAGAGAAAGATAAAGATGGACAAGCCGTTCATGGTCCTATAGGGAGGTCGCAGATGAGAAAGGTAACGCAGGAAAAGTTGAGAAAGCTCTCACCTTTATGAAATCAAATGACTCGGTTGTAAAAAAAGGACTTCGATTATAAAACCAGAGGCGAGTGGTACAATTTTCAATCGTGCTGCCTGTGGTAAACCGCCGACGAGGATCCAAAGCGAGAATCTGGTGCATGCTATAAACTACTTTGCTAGCATCCTATGCATATGATTAGATTGATTTACGATGATAATATTATGAGAGCGCACATTGTCCACCCCAGATGGGTCGTCTTCGAGTTTAAACTCTTGAGGATGCGCGAGATCAACCCATGCGTGGGTGGGCTCCACCTTCAGCTTACCCTCTGTATTCTTTTCCTTCACAAAACCGTCAGGCCGCGATTTATCACCACGTTGATGGTGCGAGACTATGTTTGGTTCGACAAAGAACTCGAAACGTCTGGTTCAGATCGCCGTCCAAATTCTTGGCCTCATGAACTACAGCATCAAATATCTCACTCAACTTTTTGAACACAACTGTCTTCTTCTCGAAGGCCTTCGGATTTCTTGGGAAACCCTTCCATCGGCCTCTAGGTGTAATGACTCCAGAGTCCTTCAGATTCTGCACAATCGCATCCACCTTTCCGTTTAATGATTCGGGGAGTGGTGGTAAAATATGCGTGAAATAGTCGTCCAGTGATATTTCTGGTATCATCGCTGCTGAACCGCTGATCCCGGCGTTTATTTGAGCGTCAGTTTTCGTTTCAACGTGATATCAAGAACCAGAAGTGACTATCGGCTAATCGGGAGTACGAGAAGATGTGTGCTGAACAGGGGCTAGTATGATCCGGATTCCGCCTCTATGTACGTTTTGCAGGTGGTAGCACAGGTGAGTCTGTACGCTATTCTTCGATTTCTTTCTGATTTTCTATTTATCTTAGGCTATGAAGACGAAGATCTAGACGAACTGTATGGATGACCCTTCAGAGGCATGAAGATCTAGATGAAGATGATTTCTTACTGCGCTTCGGATGACGAGGAGAAATGTACATGCAATTTCACGCCAAGCACTGGTCTTCTACAATCAATCTAAAACGTCTCGTCGTTCGTGATCTCGTCCTGGAACGCTTCCACGAGCTCTTCTCACTCGAACCTTCCCTTCCTCTCTATATCGCTATGCTGGATCTCAGCGAAGAGCCCGATTCGACAACCGACGAACTCATGGAGGTCTTCTCCACTATTGCCACTTCCTCTTCCTCCAATTTCGCCGCTGCTCTCGGTATCTATGCCTCCGAGGCTGACGTAGACTCTATCATCGACCTCCTCGACAGCCACTCACACCTCCTCCGTCCCCAAGATTCAAACAGCTAACAAGCCGCCGTCCTAACCTTATCGTGCATCGAAACCGAGCTAAACGAAATCATTCGTTCCATTCACTTGTTACTCCAATCTTCTCAGCAGCGTATCGATCGAGCGAATAGCTAGGTTGAGGCTGTCGCGACTCTTGCTTCTACAGGAGCAGCGCTTTTCATCCAGCGCAGTTGGTTGCAGCGATGATGATGGGAAGTTGCTCCTCCTGGACTAGGAGACGATGATGATGGTGATACGATGGGCTATCTGGAGGATCCGGATGATCCTGATTTGGAGGATTTGCGGGAGGAACTGAGACCGAGGTTGAAGGAGAGGTTTTTGGGATGGGAGGCCGTCGCGGTAGCTACGAAGGGAGGAGCGAATGTGCTGGCCAAAGTGCATAATAAGATGCTGGAGGATATGCCGTTTTTGCTTCGGAGTGATGTTACGGACGCGATGATTCTCAGGTGTGCACTCTATGCTTTCCCTTATTTCTTCCTGTCTGAACCCTTCCTTCTAGATTCACTGACCGCCCGTCCAAAGAACACATCATAGATAGTCTCGAAGAGTTGTAGATTTCGCAAGGAGCAGAAACGGAAAAAAGCTTTGAGATTGGGAAGAAACGCACGCCACTAATGCTACGTCTGCTGCAAAGAACTCCAACTCGGCAAAGACGTCTGCTCCGTCGAAAACCTCGAACACGAACGCGAACAGCTCAGGAACAGGCTCAGGAACAAACTCGAACCCTTCGTTCTCGTTTGGACAAGTCGGACGCTCGACTGATCCTACTACTCTTACTACTCCTGCTCCTCAAGTTCAGGCTCCTGTGTACGGGGGATTGAATGATGTTGATTGATTGGCTACTTTACTAATGTTTCCGAAGCCGAGTTTCTTCTGACCCGTTCTATCTTTTTGTCTCTTTGCATGCCCTGTTACGTCCCACATCGCAATCCCATCCATTCATACACTGCATCCACGAACGAACGATCCAATTATGTCCTCTCCTTGCTTTTTCTCTGAATCTTGTCTCATGTCTGTCCAGAGTCCACTCACACTGTATCTAGTCTTAGTCTTACTTGAATACTTTACTTCTCAACGTGATACGAGTTTTGACGGTACGCACGCTTGAGCCTGAGTAATGTTGTAACGGCTCTTGCCAACAGATTGGGAGTCGTTTTTGAACTTGTGGCTGAGTTCCCGCCTGCCAACGGTGATACAACAATTACCGTTACTATTGCCTACATACAACAAGTATTCAAAACTTCAGCCTCCATCTCAAGCAGTTTTCATCTTCATATGAACGCTCTTCGCCCTTGTTAGTTGATCGTATCCTGTAAACACCATTAATTTTAGAATGAAATCCCGCGAATCCCGACTTGGCTCAACCCCCAGTGTACCCCAAACTCTCAGAGGCCCCGCACCAGAACACGAAACACTCACCATACCGACTCAAGCTAATTCCCCTTCCGCTATCCTTCACTCCCGTCCACGGCAATGCAGGATCCAAATAATCACATCGATTGAGGAACACAGTACCGGTTTCGAGAGCGTCGGCAATTTTGAGGAAGGCATCTTCCGAGTCGTCAGAGTCTGAGGAGGAACTAACGGGTACCCGAGTCCAAACAGACGCCGTAAGCCCATATTGCGAATCGTTCATGAGTTTAATGGCTTCTTCGTCTGAAGATACTTTTTGGATGCCGACAATGGGGCCGAAGGTTTCTTCCTGTGGATGCAGGAGGGGATAGTTAGTAAATATTTGTGGAGGGAAGGGGTCCCGGATGAGCGCCGGTTAGACCACATACCATCATAACATCCATAGCTGCAAATAATCGATTAGTTAGTTTATTTTCATCCAAATTCAAAAAGACAAAGTTACTATGATCAACATCCACAAGGACCTGCGGAGCAACGTACGCCGTGTCTCTGTCAGAATAAAAAGTTAGTTAGCGAACACCAATAAGGATAGAGGCGACTTTTCGGTCTTACTCTTTCGCCTCAGGAAATAAGTCCTCCGGGATGAGTACCTTCGCACCAGCGCGTACTGCATCTGCGACTTGTTTCCGAATTCGGGCTGCGCTAGCGAGACTCACTACTGGACCGAGGTTCGTGGAGGGGCTGGTTGGATCACCAAGTCTGTAGGAGGTCTATGAAGAATGTCAGTTTGAGGATATGAATGAGTCCGGAAGGGAAAAAAGACACACCTTGACCAGATTCGCATATTTTTCTACAAATGGGTCATAGACTGATTCATGTACGTAGATACGCTGTGAAATGCAGTACGTTGAGGATTAAAGTGCATTGAAAAGATAGACCAAATGAAAGAAACATACCTCAACGGCGCAGCAGCTTTGACCAGAGTTGTACATGGCACCTATGCACAAAGTATAGGTAGAACTATTTAAATTCAAGGAAGAAGACACACCATCCACGAGCTCGGCGACTGTATAGTCCAAATCAGCGTCCGAACGTACATATGCTGGATCTTTCCCTCCAAGCTAGAGCAAGAAATAAACCTGTAAGCACTCTAATATCTCACAGATAGACATACCTCGAGTGCAACACCCTTGATTCCTTTGGCACCTACTGCAGCCTCCTCGACAGCCCTTCCACCCACAACACTCCCAGTAAAGCTCACGAAATTAACTTCTTTACTCTCTATCGCATGTTTGGTCAATTCAGGAGACATATGGACGACATGAATGACGTCGGACGGGACACCAGCTTTTTGAAGCGCAGTTACGAAGCGTTCGGCTGTCAGGGGAGTCTGAGGGGATGGTTTAAGTAGGACAGCGTTTCCTGCGATCAAGGCAGGCAAGACAGAGTTGATTGATGTCAAGTAGGGGTAGCTGCGTAGGGTTTCGTTGAATAAATAGATAAATATAGCTGAATAGACCTACTTCCAAGGAGCAATCACTAAAACAACTCCAAGCGCAGTGCGTCGAATGAATCGCCTAAATCCAGGCTTATCGGTGTCTGTAAGGGGGACGTCTGCGAGCGCTTCGTTCGCAATAGAAAGCATGTATTGAGCACGGTCAAGGAACCCATTAATTTCGCTGGGAATTTGAGAAATGGGCCGGCCCATTTGCATCGTTAGCTCGAGGAAAAGAGGAGTCGAGTTTGTCAATGATTTGAACTCGTCCTAGATAGTTGGTTAATACAGCTCGACAGCTCGATAACAAACAAATGAATGGACTTGCGATGAACTTGTATCCGATAGCGATCCGTTCAGCCAGGGGTACTTTACTCCATTCTTTTTGAGCTGACGCAGCTTTAGCAATCGTAGCATCGAGCTCGGACGTGGAAGGATACTGGCGGGTGACGAGAGGTTCTTGCGTATGGGGGACAATGGTGGTTTGGGACATGATGAGTATGATTATGATAAGATAATCGGAGTTATCGGAATGTTTTCTTCCGGCGTGACTTCGCGTTTCAGTAACGTCCTCCCGCACGTCACATAAGATAGGCGACACCCAACTGAAGCCACGCGAGCATGTCACTGTGATTGAACCCCACTATGAATTAGCGTAAATTAGGCCTCAAATATGCTTGGTCCATAAGCAGACGGAACACGCACAGAAAATGGATTGACATTGATTATCATTGATAGGTGCGCTAGTTTGAATCCTTCTCCGAATTAGCGTAAATGAGGCCCTCCAGTGCGGGGTTCAGTCGGGGGCCTGCGAAACCTTACCATCAATAATGGGGCTGGTGAATACAGCGGAATTTAGCGTCCAGCGGCAATCTGCCAAATTTGAAACTCCGTGCGCCCAGTGGCGCCAGCCCCGCTCATTTGCTGCGCACTTTCAAACCTTCGAGTTCAACCAGGTTCAACCAGCCTGTCGATCGACAACGTTTCGCTCATAGACAGGGTTGGACCGAGCCTATTTTGCTTTCGTTGCGCAAACTTCGTCAACGTCTCCCCTGCCCTCAGACATTCCTCCTACAAGCAAGTACAGGCCTGCAAGTACCCTCAAGTAACAACACCTTTCGGCCCCTCTTTACGGAAAAACCTTTGTCTCCAGTTGGTTCCCAACATCAGCAACTGATACTTAGTTGATGATCAATTTGTTGGTAGGCTACGGAGTCCAGAAGCTAGTGGCCGCTGGAGCTGGACGACCTACCTACTAGTACGTCGAGTGGGTGGTTGTTCCAGTCATACTGGCGGTATGCCAGAGACGCGTCGTCATTCGCGTAACCGTCAACCTCAGCACTCGACTTGATCCCGCGATTTTTTGCCTCCTGTCGCGGATGAAAAGTTGGTCCTGTCTCTCCTCTTGAAACATTTCGAACTGAAAGCGGAGCCACTGGCTTGGTTACTCAGGGCCTGTATATGGTGGAACGTATTATAATATCGTCGAAATACCAGGACGGTACACTGCCTTCCGGCAGCTACCAATTGTCTTTGATAGTGCCGGAGCACGTTCTTTTTGTGCCAGTGTAAGCAAATCCATTCCCGGTGCGTTCGGTTAAATTCAAAAAGGAAATGTTATGATATTGGATTACAATTCACCTCTCAGATGATAGATCTGCTGTAAGATCAATCAGGGACGAAACTTTCAAACAACCGAAGCATCCGAATTTAAATAACACCATTTGCCCTTAAAAAGGATGGCTATCAGGATCCGCCTCTCCAGAATTCGTCTCTTCTCGACGCGTCCACGATCTCAAATCGTCAGTATTTCTTTCCCCTTACATTTTGGCTGTCTTCACTAACAAGTTCTCGTACTCAGTCACGCACCTTTTATTCTCTCTAGCGAAATGCACGGAAACCCGCGTCAAGACACAATCTTCACGTTCGATGATAACCAACTTGATTTCGCCGGGCAGTCGTCTTTATCTAGCTCCTCAGAGTACTGGAACTATGGTGTGTAGAATTGTCTTCCGACAATCTGAGGAAACGTTGACGGAATAACAAAACAGGTCCGCATTCCTCGTCTTCATCTTACTCTGCACAACACAATACCCTCCCCTATGCGTCCTCGCAAAAACACGCACGCCCTTGGTCAAATGATTCGGTTACCATTGGTCTGGAGTCTTCGTTCCCCCGCAGCGTAAATTCGTATGATGCATCTCTGCGCAGTACAGATCTTCGAGAGCATTCCATGTTCGCTTCGAACACCGATCTAGACATGTGGCCTTCTTCCCAACTCTCATCTCACTATGTTTCTGACCCATCATGGGATAACATAGTATTTCCTGGTATCGATACTTCCGAAACTAAACCCATCATCCACCAGCACCAGCATCATATTCTCCCTAATATGATCTCGGGTTCCTGCTCTCCTTTATCGACTATATCATCCCCTTCCCCTTCTCCATCCCCAGTTCTATCACCATTACAAACATCTGGGCTGGACGACGTGCCCAAATCTAAATCAAAGACTAATAACAACGGCCCCATCCGTCAAAATGTGCTCCCATTGCCGCGCTACCTCCACTCCGTTGTGGCGACGGGAGCCCTCGACTCTCCGAACGCTATGTAACGCATGTGGTCTTTACCTACAGCAGCGAAACAAACTTCGACCACAGGAGCTTATCGACGCCGATTTGGACAATGATGAGACGGCGGATAATTCAGGTTCTGAACAGGACACGACGGGACCTCAATGTTCGCATTGCCGTACTCGTAATACTTCTGTTTGGAGACGAAGTAAAACTGGTGCGCAGTTGTGTAACGCGTGCGGTGTTTACGCTAGGCTTCGGGGTAGGGACCGTCCTTTGTCCCTGAAGAGGAACAAGATTAAGCCTCGTACAAAGCATAATAAATTGATGGACAAGCACTGAATATTGGTCAAACTAATTTGGCCTTTGTTTTTTCGGGTTTTTTTTTCTTCTTTACAGTATGTTCGTCGTTCTACTCTTACGACTTATTTTATATCTTAGCATTTTTGTACATAGAAGTAAGTCCAATTGTACCATGAATCCCAGCTTATGCTCTCTACTACTTTGTAGCGATCGACGTTGGATATCAATGAATGCTCAAGCTTCGTCTTTGTTTCATCGCACTACGCGCGCTCAATGTAACCCGTCCCAGCGCGAATTGGTCGGTAATTCACCATCGTGAGAAGCTATTTTCGAGATTTTCGGGATTTTCGTCAAGACCAAAGGAGAAAGGAGAAAGATGAAGACATGCTGGTATGATCTCTCTGGATTGCCTCAGCTTCCTTAGTAACCCCGCGGGAGGGCATGCATGCCCGTGATGTGAATGAAGCAGTTCATGACTCTGGTTGACTCAATTTTTTTTGAATGGCCAGTCTCGAAGGTACGTACTGCGGTATTCGTCCAAAGTCCCATGTCTCAATTGTTTCTAATTGTAAGTACTTACTGTACATACAGTAGAGCATTTAGTTATGTCTTATTAATTAGCACACGAGGCTTCATGGAATCGTCCCCACCTGTTTCCGACGTCGATCCTTCTTCTACATAATTAGATTGGGATCCGGGAACGCGAATGATAACGCGATACGAAAGGAGACGGTAAAACGGTTGAATGACTTTCCATGAAACGTTTTCGCTAACGAAGTACTTATCTATGGCGTCAATAATTAATCGAAAAGATGTGGATGTCTTGGGTTGCGCTCACACGACCATGGCCCAGGCTCCAGGAGAGCTGGTTTGGGGCTGGTGTCGGCATAGAAATCCTAGTATATACATCCTCACTGCCCTTTTTACCCTTCCCAATTATCAATAAATACAGACGGGATTTCTTACAAGTCGGGCGCATTCATATTTATTTTCAGGCAACGCTGAGGGGATGAATGTAAGTACAGACTCGCGAAAAACAGCTTTGACTAGCCGCCGGTTAGATCTTCGGAAGAATCTCTCATTCAAGCTCCAATCAGACATCAATTTCTTTTCTGATATGATGTCTGTCTCATTTCCGCACGACTCGGTGCTGAATAGATTTTTTCGTCACATCGTCGAACGTTTCAGTTTTGCAATTGCAAAATAGCTATTGAATCCTTGATAGGCTTTGTCGTCGTAAGTCCGAGTCCCTCCAAATAGTTGATTGGTACACTTACGCTCTTTTCGTGAATTTTTCCCTATCATCCTTGACAATATGTAAAGTAGAGCAGCGCCGCTGCTACAACGGAACGATCAAGTCTAACGATCTGTGAACTCCATCAAAAAGCTACACCTCCCACCACAATTGTAATATATAGCCCACCGCGAGGGTCGAACTCGCAGCCTTCAGATTCCTAGGTGATTAACCCGCCATAAAAGTCTGACGCTCTATCCGATTGAGCTAGGCGGGCTTGACAATTAGTAATCCTTTTAGCGTTAAGTCGTGGAAGTGAGGATCCGAGATCATATTTTCTACACTCATTTATACAACCCACATTCAGCAATATACCTCTTCACCCTCTCACTGACCATATTCTTCCATTGAATGCCTTCCGCCCTCGAGCTCCCTTCAACCTCTGTCAAGTTCGTGCCTCTCTGTCCCTCCATCTCTGTGGTCCTAGAGCCTTCCCGCACTCTTTCCCGAACCTCACTCGAACTGACATTCCATACATCCTCCCCAATATCGATCATTGTGATACAGGACGAAGGGAGGGAGGAGGAAGCGAGAAAGGTGGATATTGTATGCGAGAGGGAATGCGAGTGTGATTCTGAGGTCGAAGACGTCGTAGAAGACAGAGAATGATTCGTTAACCCTATGGCAGCATGCGGATATGAAGACGGACTTCGGCGTGCACAAACGACACGAGACCCGTCACCCTCAAGTTCCCCTCTGGGTTCAGAGACGGTTTCATTGGGACTAGGAGGAGCAAAGAAGCCTTGGAGGGCTTGATACATCATTTCCTGGGAGCTGTCGTAGTACTTTGGTGAGAAGAGTCTCTCGAGGGTATCGTATCCCAAGAGAAACGTCAACTGGACTCCGGGAGAGGAAGTTGCAAAGCTGTTAGCGGCCGGTTTATCCGCTTCAAGCGATACCGAGTCCTTCGAAAGGGCCTGCATCTGTAGTCGAAGCCTCTCCTTCAAAAACACCCGTAACAGTCTCGATTTCCCAACAAACGTTGGTTCGTCGATAATGGCTACTGCAATATCAGCGCTACTGCTAGCGCTTTCGCCAATGTCTTTTTCTTGAAGATCCTTCGCCAGCTCAATCATCATCTCTAACCGCTGCACATATGTTGCGTCGTTCGGTTTGAGCTGTTTATCTGCGTTTCGAACTGAGAGAAGGAGGAGTTTAGCGTCGTAGCCCGAGTTCGAGTCAATACGATGATCCTGAGATTCGCTTGCACGCAGTGAGCTCGGCGCCGGAGCTTCTGCTAAAGCAAAATGAGCAAGAGTAGGTGGGTTGAAGGACGAGTCTAGGACAGAGATTTGGATTTTTTCCGGGGAAGGGCGACTAGGCAATCGACTGGGATTCGGAAGAGGCCAAGAGGAATGAGAAGCCCAGACAACTTCAACTGGTGGATGAACAAGGCCTGTACGGAGACGTTGAAGGGAAGACGATAAGGACAGGGATGACATTACTGGAAAACTACTCTGTCCGTTAGAATCCTGCAAGCTTGTAGAATAAATGAAGCTGACTATGAATGTGGTGTGCTGCTATGGCTCGCAGATGAACGTTTGGAATAGAGGAGATCATGATGGAAGCTGAAGAGCCGCCTGATCTTATCACAACCACATCATCTACGCTTAAACTCTCCTTTCTCCAACAATGCCACAGGATTTCAGGCTTCAGCTCGTTGACAAAGAGCATGATGTTTCCGGAAGGATTAGTGGAAGTCTACCTTTCGTGCTATGGTAAGGTCAAATCGAGGCGTGTAAAAAGTAACCTTGGCTGTATTCTGTGAAGCTAATCAATATCAATTCCACAATCCAGGCGCCGATATGTAATCGTCAACCGTTCAGAACGAGAAGATGGTTTATATGATTTATAGCATCGCTGGTCTGTGTGCGGTTTCGATCGCCGGCGAAGATACTCGATTTACTCTCCTCACGGACGAAGTGCCTCCATCTATCCGACAGTGGTTTGAATTTCTAGTTCCCATTCCGAAGTCCTTGTCCTATGAGCTGTCTTGTCTTACCTGACGTCTACGAAGATAGTCTCGACTGCCCGTTCACCTCTTGGTCAGGAAACTTTTTCTTTTGCAGTGCATAGTGCTAGTATCGCATACTTCAGCATCAATGAAGATTTCAGTGGAATACTCGAGACTGCTGGCAGGAGTGTCTATCGGTAAACATACTTACCATCTTTGTTTCTGTCGTATTGCTCGTTAAATTCATGCCTCCAAACTTCTAGAACTTATCTTCAGAGTCGAATTCAAAGCACGTACTATTCATTCGTGTTTCGGTGCGCGTCAACTAGTCAGATACCAAGGGCTCTGAAGACGTTCGGGAATGGTATCTGCTGGCGAAATTTACAAGGGCAAAAGAGAGTGTGGTAGTTAAATCTGCATTGCGCGTTGCCCGCATAGCTCAGTCGGATACTCTTATACTTACAACGTCCAAGCTGTGAACTGAAGGCTCTTGTGGTGGGCTTCTCTTCTAGTTTTGCTTTTGGTATTTCCGCTCAGCGGAAACTCGGGTTCGAGACAAGATGCTTTCGGGCGCCTGATCTCGCATAATGTTAGAAATGACGGTGCAGGAGCAACTACAACATTTGTCCTTATTCTAAAAGATGGACCTAAAACGGCAGCCTACTAGTAACTACTCCATAATTATTTCTAACCCATGTAGTTTAGATATGACGGCAATGCTACTCATATCTTTGCGAAATCCCCGGAGCGTTACCTTCTGTAACCTAACCAACCTTTAGATTGCCTACCCAAGCCATGGACTTCCAGCCCCGGTGTGTCTGGCCACCATCGAGAAAGGACCATGGGCGTCAATTCTACCGGCGGAAGTGTATCCTTAAAGAATCTTCGATCCACTGCCACCGCCACCAGCACGATATCTGTGAGCTTTGGAAGAAGGATATTCGAGCAACCTTCCGTATAAGTCAACGCTCGGAGTATAGGATTCATATCAAGCCTACACTTTCGATACAAAACGACTGATTGGAGAGAATAGAGAGAGCATTGCAATCAACTGCTCAGTAACACGACCATCGTCAAAGGACGTGAGTTTCAGTGACGACAACGGAAACGTTGAGAATCGATTGCGTCCACAACAAGTCGGGGACCACGCCGGCGATGGTAATTAAGAGTCAAGTGTTAAGGAAAGGCGCAGTGAAGCAGGATAACATACTTGCACCTTCACGCCTCACGTTAGGACAGGAGACTGCTAGTGTCCTCAACTTGGGGAAAGATATGGAAGTGAACTCGGGGAAGGTACTACCACACGACGTCGGCAGGTAAATTTCAAGATGAACGAGATCTTTGCACTGCTGTAGCAGTTCTACAAAGACGGCTGGGGGAGATCTGGGAAATCCAAAGGAGCCACAGAGGTTCAGCGTAAGTGAAGTCAGTTGTTGCGCTGGTAGCCTCAATAATTCGAGGATATAGGAATCGTCAAAGCAGAGTTTGACATGTTCTAGTCTGGGCGCGGACGAAAAGACCTCAATTTTGTTTGGGAAATGAGTTTTTAGCATCCTAACCGTGTCACCTACCAGAGGATAGATGCTAAACGACACATCTTCTAATAGAGGTAAGGAAGAAGGTGGCAAACGGAAGATAGGAAGATATGATGAGGGTGTCCCCGAGAGCATCAGTAACCGAATGCGACCAAAGGGAATGGGGATGGAGCTCAACGTTTGACTCGCAACGTCCCCGAACACATTGTGTAGATACAAATCCAAGGGAAAACTTTGACTGTGAGCGATCCAATCGTTAATGTACTGAATCTCTCCCATATTGCCAGCCTTGTGAAAGCTAAGACATAGTTTCAACCAGAGTCGAGGGGTTCCATGCGCGGCCTTTCTCCAGGCTATACAGACACCACATATGATGTGCATTTTTCTGAAGAGATTGAAGTGGCCAGCATTTTCGGGAATACATGAAACCTCGAAGATTTCTGAAAGAATCTCCAATGGAATTCGGCGAACGGGTGCCAGGATATTTTGGAAAGAAGCAATCTCAATGAGCTTCGCATCCTTTTGACGCGTCAACTCGGAGATTCGTGCGACGGTTGCGCGTCCGGGATTATGATTCAGAAGAAGAAACGATTCCAGGACAAGCACCTTGAATTTCGAAGTCGATGGGATGCGAACGCGAGCGATTTGGCCTTCGAGGTTCTCTATCTGAGTCTTCGTTTCGAATATTCGAGTGCGAAGGAAGGATATGTCGTCTGTTTCGAGCCATATAGGCTCTTCGATACGAGCTCGGGATAGAAATCGAGCCATGTAGTGTACACAAGAAAGCAACGACGGAAAGTCTGAAACCGACTGATGATGGTCAGAGAAAGAGAAAAGCTAAATAAAAGTTGTTGTAATATTAACTTCAACGGCTTCAACGGCTCCAGCTTCACTTCACTATTAGCTTGAAACCCAAGGGATCGCTTACTGCCGCCACCGGCAATTTCTTGGCCTCACATTGCACAACCTCTTCAAAGTCAACATGGACCAGCCTCCCGCCGAGATTCATATTACCGCCGTGGCTTACCATGGTGAAAGACACAAAGCTCCAGTCGCATGCAGACACGATACCGGTTCGCTAGACTCGAGCCAGTCGCGTATGATCAGCGACGTTTGATATATCATGCTTCAGCATCGATCGTCTTCATCGACCGACACAGCGCTGGTCGAGTCTAGGTTCGCTATGCGACAAGCTGCGATCGCAATTTCCGAAATCCGTTCCTGGAGTGATGCATGGCTTCCTAGCGAGCCTGTTGAATACTCCGAGGTGTGGAAAAAATCTATAGAGCGCGGAGGACTCGAAAAATGGTGTACAAGATTGTATTTTCCGAAAGCCCTCAGAGAACTCAAGCTCCATAGTTCGACAAACCCCGACCATGTAGACATACTGTTTACACTTCCCAGTAAGCAGGAACGCTTTTCATTGCAAATTCTTGACTGAGAGACTCACTCGTAGGTGATGAGTCTCTCCCTGCGCCAGTTATTCTAGAAGGTCCCTCCGGATGGACCGCACGAATTTTCGGTAAACGTAGGTTCCTCAATTCTGGCCTGGATACTTCCTGCATGCCGCCGTTATCGCGAATCCCTCTGTTGACCTGAACGCCGAAGTTTACTTTGTCTATGGTCGTAACCGTGTGAGGTGGAAGAACCGTGATTTGTGTGAAGAAATTTCTCCAAATGATAAGTTTATCATCGGTGAGTTTTAGTAGCTTTCATCGAGCTCAGAACTAATGACCATCTAGTCAGCCCTAAACCCATCCCGACTATCACTGAAGAACAAGCGTGCATACTTGCAGATCCCATCCACCTCCGATACGCCGTCCACTGCTGGGAAAGCAGAGATCTTTCATCTTCGACAGGAAACTGACAAGTACATGGATTGTGGACGTCCAGCCGAACGAGCTCCTCAAATTCCCCCGTCTCTCTACTCGTCAATTCTCGCTGAGGCAATTGACTGCAATGGACCAGGAGCCCAAGCGAAGATGCTGTGAAGCTCTTCACCGAACTCGATTCTGCTATGCGTGAGATTTACGAATGGTGAGGGAACGCGCAACGAGACGTTCCGTAGTATTCTGAACAAATTCCTTGCGAAGTACGGCATGCACTTCGATACAGGGTTCAATAAGAATCATCCAACGGAGGAGCATGTAAAGAGTCTTCTCGCAGATCTTGTCACCGCTGGCATCTACTTCCATGGCATGTGTATCCTGGAAGGCAAGAATGAGGTGGGCCAGAGTGGTGCTGACGCATTTTTTCAAGGTCTTTTGTACTACCAGGCCGCTGTCAACGCGGCCAGCAGCTATGAACTGAACACAAATTTTCCTGCGCTACTTCTCGTCCTTGTTGGTCTGTTATGCTCACTTCCTGTGTTACTTTTTCTGATACATATGCTGCAGGCAATTCGCTACAACTCTTTACCTGTGTGTTCACTAAGCGCCCCACTTCAGTGCTCATTAGCGAGTACACATTCGGTTACGACCAGTCAAATGAGAAACAGCAGGAGCGTGGTCTACGTATTGTGCATGGGATGCTGTCCACGATCCAGAAACTCAAGACGTACTACTCTTCCTTTCAGACATCTGCTATCACTCAACCCTCTTTTCCATACCCTCGAGAATGCTCTGAGGTTGATACGAGTAAATCCCCGCTATCCTTCACTACATGACAGCTTTTTCGTGGCATATCGTATCGCTTGTTCAGGGTCAGGGTTAATTCAACGGGTTGCACTGGCATTCTCAAATTCACTAGGAGATATGGTAAAGATGCCCATGTTTTCGCGGCAAAGGAAGGGGTCGCGCCAGAGATTTGGGGGTATCAGGAGTTAAGTGCAGGGTGGACGATGGTGCTAATGGAGGACTTGACTGACACTCATAGACGTTTCAAGCCTGGTGAAGATAACGACGATGCACTAAAGAAATCCATGGCGGCCTTTTTGTGTCGTCTCCATGCGAAAGGCTTCGTCCATGGCGACATACGGGATGTGAATATTCTCGTCGAGAATGGCATTGGAATTGGATGGAGGATGATTGATTGGGATTGGGCTGGTGTCCCCGGGATTGTGCAATATCCCCGACATCTCACTCGGCGCGGCCTAATCTGCGACGACCGGACTCTGTCCAAGATTTGGGACTCATTCAGCCAGCTCATGACACTGAGATGCTTGAACAGTTGTGGGAGACTGACATCTTTTGTTATTAATCTTCAAACCCGCAGCGTATAATGGACATGTTGCAACTCGGCTTCCTTCATCCAGTGGTCGGATCGCATACTACTCTACTAGTACTAGCTAATTGTAATGTAAATACTGTTGACGCCAGGTAATGTCCTTAGATCTTCAGCAATATAAGAAGGACAAAAACAAGAATGCTTTACGATGCGTGCGCCCACTGGTATTCATAATCCACATTCAAGCCAGATAGGTCGGATATGGGAGCTGCGTTGTCTGGGCCATAAAAACTTTGGAGCGTTACCTTCCGCAACCTAACCAATCCGCTGGGCAGCCCACCCATTCCAGAAGTTTCTGGCCACCATCGCGAAAGGACCATGGTTGTCAATTCCACCGGAGACCATAAGATTTCAGAAGAATATCTGTGAGCATTGGAAGAAGGATATTTGAGCACCCTTCCGTACAAGTGCACATCTTCCGATAGAGATAATTATCAGGAAGAAGGCGGAAAAGATACAATGAGGCATTCCCTGCGATATCCAGCAACCGAATATACTGCGCGGCCAATTTCGGTGTTTTTGAAGGCAATAGAAGTCTTCGGCGATACATCCTATGAAGTGCTCGCCGCTCTCCTTTGAATCGGGACAAAACCACCTCCGCTAGGGTGGTAGAGGAGCTCCAGTGCATCTACCCCTGACCTCAGCAGCGAAGTGGCCTGCGATGAAGAGCGCACCGAAGAAACCTCCGAAGCAGGCTGAAGGTTGCAAACTACACCACAAATTCAGGTTACGACAATGCTGCTGTTTCGAAGCGGATGTCCCGGGTGAGGAAGATTTTTTTTGGCTTGTGTCATGGTTGTCGTGTTTTCAGCATACAGTGTGCACAAAGCGTTGTATTTCCTTTTTTAGTATGTTGCGTGTTATTCGTTTTATTCGTTTCATTTCATCTGTATTCATGTCGATGAGGACAATTCTTTTTGCCTGCCTACACAAAAATAGTAAAGTAAGTAGTACAGAAATACAGAAATCTTTTAATCACTCTATAATCACTTCTAAGCCAGATAGATCAGATATGACTGCGATATTTTCGGTGTCCTTGAGAAACCGCCGGAGAGTCACCTTCTGTAACCTAACCAATCCACTACTAGCCTGCCTACGTATTCCATCAACGTCCTGCTCAGATTCATCTGACCACCATCGCGAGCAAACCATGGATGTCAGTTCCACGGGATAGGTTTCTCCGCCATACCGTAATTCCAGCACGAAATCTGTGAGCTTTGGAAGAATGAGACTTGAATTCGTACAGGTCAATGTCCGAAGTAGAGGAGTCACGTCAAATTCAGCGTCCTCGATATGGAATGACTTGATTGAAGGGTATAGAGAGAGCATTGCAATCAAGTGCTTAGTCTCAAGATAACTGGGAAAGGATCTAAGTGTCAAGGAGGACAATGTAACTGCAGATCGGCGTTGAAAATCGATCATGTCCACAACAAGATTGGGAAGACCCTGGCCATTGTAATGAAGAGTGAGAGACCCAAGGAGAGGCGTAATGAAACAAGATGGGATGTTGACAACTGGACCGTTCACGTTCAAGCAGGAATGGTGAGTGAAGTTAACGCAGAGAAAGATACGGAAATGTCGCGGCTGAATCCAGTACAATTGTGCCAGCAATCGGCCATATCGATTTCAAGACGAACTAGGTTTTTGCACTGCCGTAGAACGTCTATGTAGACAGTTGGGGCGAGGACCAAGTCGTGGCCAGTGATCACCAGCGAGGTCAATTGTGCCATAGGTAGCCCCAACAAACGAAGAATAGAGGAATCGTTAAACTGGATTTTGACATGTTGTAATTTGGGCGCCGTCGAAAACACCTCGATCTTGTCCGGGAGATAGGCTGCCAGGTTGGTAACCGTGTTATCTCCATTATCCCTAATATCCAATGACACATCCTCTAATAGAGGTAAGGAGGAAGGTGGCAGACGGAAGATAGGAATATACGAAGAAGGTTTCCCCCGGAGGTTCAGCAATCGAATACGACCAAGAGGGATGTAATTCAATGATTGCTTGGTAATGTCGGGCTCAGAATGGATAATCAAGTACAAGTCCAAAGGATGATCTAGACCGCGAGAAATCCACTCGTCAACGTAGCAAGCCTCTCTCAAGAGAGCTCTGCCGTGCTGTTTCGAGTTAAGACATAATTTAGACCAGAGTCGAGGGGTTCCATGTGTGGCCTCTCTCCAGGCTACACATACACCACAAATGATGTACATTTTTCTGGAGAGATTGAAGTTATCCCTCCAAACACCATGATCTGGAATACATGAAAGGCTGAAGATCTCTGAGAGAATCTCCAGCGGAATTCGTCGAACGGGTGCCAGGATATTTCGGAGCGAAGCGATCTCGACAAGTTTTGCATCCCTGCGATGGGTCAACTCAGAGATTTGACTCTCGAGACTCTCGACCTGCATTTCCGCTTCGGATATTCGAGCTCGAAGGAAGGATGTGTCATCTGGTTCGAGCCATATAGGATCTTCGATGCGAGGATGTGATATATATCGAGCCATGTGGTGAATTCAAGGCAGAGGCTGGTCAGCCTTGATGATAGTTTGAGAAAAACTTAGGGGTTCCATTAGGCGCTCATAATCGCGATCCACAATCAGAAAAGAAAATAACCTCAATGTTCGTTAAATTGTCGTTTACGGTCGGGTTAGTTTAATTTGGACAAGATAAGCTCAGTCATAGATTCTCTCCTGTATATAAGTACCGCTAGCAGCTCATACGATCGGCGACTTGTATCTGAATCATCATTGATGGATTCACAGAAGAGAACTGCTCATCTACAATCACTGCTATGGACTGCTCCTACGGAGCGTGAATGTTGAACATGGCGGAGGATGCTTAGCCTCCGCAGCAACAGTGCCCTTCGATGATGGGCCATCCAGCCGACTGCCAACAAGCGCAAAAAGCGTTCTGGTATCTCGTTAAGTTTGTTATGTTACTAATAGCTTTAATTCGTTTCGTGCATGCAGATGAAAACAATTCTTTTTACTTGCCTATACAACCAGGTAGTACAGTAGTATGGAAATACAGAAATATTTCAATTGAAGATCACGTCCAAGCCAGACTTGGATAGGTCAGATATGACTGCAACATCAGTGTCCTTGAAAAAACCCTGGAGAGTCAACTTCTGTAACCTAACCAAACCATTACTAGTTTTCTTCCTTATTTCATCAGATTCATCTAACCACCATCGCGAACAGACCATTTGTGTGAGTTCCTCGGGATAGGATTGTCTGTCATATTGTCGTTCCAGTGCGAAATCTGTGAGCTTTGGAAGAAAGGAAATGTGAATCCCTATTGCAAGTCAACATCTCAAGTAGAGCATTCACGTCAAATTGAGCGTCCTCGATATGAAGCGATTTGATTGAAGGATTTTGAGTGAGCATTATAGCTGGCAAGTAATCTCTGGAGAAGGACCTGAGTGTCAAGGAGGTCAATGTAAATGCAGATCGATGTTGAAAAGCGATCATGTCCACAAGAAGATCACTGGAAGCTTGTTTATCCCAGGCCATATAATGAAGAGTCAGATCTTCAAGGAGAGGCGTAATGAGACAAGCTAAGACGTTTACACCTGGATCCTTCACGTCATACCAGGGGATACTGAGCGAAGTCAACGCAGAGAAAGATATGGAAATATCGCTGCTGAATCCAGTACAATTGGCGCGCCTGCCGTAGGGCATATCGATTTCAAGACGAATCAGGTTTTCGCACTGCCGTAGAATGTCTACATAGACAGTTGGGGCGAGGACCAAGTCGCAGTCAGTGATCACCAGCGAGGTCAATTGTGCCATGGGTAACCTCAAGAAACGCAGAATAGAGGAATCGTTAAACCGGATTTTAACATGTTGTAATTTGGGTGCCGTCGAAAACACCTCGATCTTGTCCGGGAGATGGGCTGCCAGGTTGGTAACCTTATCATCTCCGTAATCCGTAATATCCAATGACACATCCTCTAATAAAGGTAAGGAGGAAGGTGGCAGACGGAAGAAAGGAATATACGAAGAAGGTACCCCCCGGATGTTCAGCAATCGAATACGACCAAAAGGGATGTAATTCAACGATTGCTTGGTAATGTCGGGCTCAGGATGGATAACCAAGTACAAGTCCAAAGGATGATCTAGACCGCGAGAAATCCACTCGTCAACGTAGCAAGCCTCTCTCAAGAGAGCTCTGCGGTGCTGTGTCGGGTCAAGACATAATTTGGACCAGAGGTGAGGGGTTCCATAGTGCGGCCTTTCTCCAGGCTACACATACACCACATATGATGTACATTTTACTGAAGAGATTGAAGTAGCCCCTCCAGACACCATTTTCCGGAATACATGAAAGCTTGAATATCTCTGAGAGAATCTCCAGTGGAATTCGGCGAACGGGTGCCATGATATTTCGAACAGACGCAATCTCGACGAGCTTTGCATCCCTTCGACGGGTCAACTTGGAGATTTGACTCTCGAGACTCTCGACCTGCATTTCTGCTTCGCATGTTCGCGTTCGAAGGAAAGCTATGTCGTCTGGTTCTAAGCCATATAGGATCTTCGATGCGAGGCTGGGATATATATTGAGCCATGCAGTGAGACAGCAGAACTCGAGAGGCCTAATCAGTGATGATGGTTAGAGAACAACACTTGGGCGCTTTTTAGCGCTCATATCATTCAAAATTGTAGGCGCTTACTCGTCACTACAGTCTAGATCTGGTCGACCAGGTCGACAAAGGGCGCGCCCTTTCTTCTAACCACCAATCTTTTTTGTGGCCTGCATTTAACCTTTAGCTCGTGGCTCAATTTGAAGAAGAATGGACGGAATTGCTCGAACAAAGATTCTCCTGCTGGGCTTGCGCAGAAGTGGAAAAACTTCAATTCAACAAGTTCTTTTCAATGGCATGGTCCCCAAAGAGACATTTTATCTTGACGCTACTATGCGCATAGTCAAGCACACTTACGAGTACGTGCTAGTACTTTTCATTCAACTTCCAAAACCAACTAACTGATAGCGGATTAGTACCATTATCCCGTTAGAAATCTGGGACTGTCCGGGAAATATAACCGTAGAATCACTTGACGCTCCACTTTCTGCTTTTTCTACTCTTGTCTTTATCATTGATATTCGGGTACGTTCTTCTACACGATCATTCTGGTTATCTGCTCACAGTTTGCAGGACCTATACAATCAACCTATCTCCCGTCTGGTAGAATTCATCGTGGCATCCCACCATCACAATCCAACCATAAACTTTGAAATCTTCGTCCACAAGGCTGAAAAACTCCAAGAAGACGAGAAGATCGAAAACTTTCGACAGATTAAATGAACGAGTCACTGACCGTTTGATGGATATTGCTCCAGAATACGAGCAGCAGATTATACTCAACTTCCATCTGACTTCGATCTTTGATCATTCGTTGCACCAGGCGTTCTCGAGGGTGCTCCAAAAGTTGACGGATTCATTGCCGTATCTGGAGGACTTGTTGAATAGTTACTGTGCAGTGAGTATCATTGGATTGCCCGTAATTCATTCACTTATTGTCTATGTAGAATTCGCAAGCATCGAAAGTTTTCCTCTTCGATGCCCAATCCCGACTTTACGTCGCCACCGACTACTCCCCCGTTGACGCCGCCACACATAATCTTTGCTGTGATAATCTATCCATGTTGAATGCTTTCGGCGGGTCATATACGTGAGTTGCTTCTTTTCGTTATCGCTTACGTAATGACTTATTTTCCCCCTTAATTTGTAGATCTGTATCTGCCAGTCCCGTACGGCGGAGACGAGGGAATCCCGATCCCAGTCCCAATTATTCTATGGCAACCCCGCCTCCGTCCGCTGCGAGTATTCATGAGAATGGGAGTGTTAAACCATCACCTGCTTCCTCGTCTTCATCTTCACCCGCTTTGCTATCACCACGCAGTGCGAAAGCTCAATTACATCCTAACACATCCTCAGCACCCTCTTCGTCTTCATCATCATCATCATCGTCATCGACATCCTCCTTATCCTTATCAGCCGCCTCTACGGCGACCTCTAAGGCGACCACTACCGCACCCATCTCCCGCCCACCTCCCCACCCACATACTTTCCAAACCCCTCAAGACCTCTTTTACCCTAGCGGCGCAACATCTCTACATCCTCCTCGCTCCCCGGTACGACGATCATGTGGCATTTGCTTACTTCGTCTGAAGGGACTCCCGTGAGGCCTCCATCTTTGGAGGTTTTGACGTCGGAATTACCGTCCGACCTCCGACGCTTCCTCGACGACACAGAACCTTTCCGCGTACCCAAATCCAACCCTGATCCTACTGGTTCTCCTTCCTACAGCGATATTCGAAACTCGAAGGGGGCTGGTGGAGCTAAATGTGGTAGCGGTGAGGGAGGGTGTACAGGAGATTGTGGATGTCGAGAGAGAGGCTAGAGGGGCTGGTGGAGGGGTCGGGAGACGGTAAATAGATAGTGGTGGCGGGCGATATATATCTCAGCTTGGAATTTAGCCATCTGCTGCTTTAAAGAAAAAAGTTGTGGAAATCTATTCACAAGGAATGTTCTCAACAGTCCACGGAGGGTCGAACTCACAACCTTCAAATGAGCAGCTTGATAAAGGTCTGACACTCTGTCTGGTTAAGCTAGGTGGGCCATATCTAGTCACCGTATTAGTTGCACAAAACAGTTTAGACTCAGCACAATCATTTTGATAGAGTGTCAGTTCAGCCTCGAGTTTTTGGAGAATGCAAGAAGCTCCTCATTATACATCCATATACATTCATCCTACAGTCTGTTCAAAATGCTTCAGTTCAAACGTTGCTCTCTACTCCTTCTGCTATGTCGCGACGCGATTGAGCCAAAATTTTCTTGCCTCAATGAAGCACCATCAGCCTCATCGTGAATGTGGGTTTACGCTCGGTATCAATGTGTATTCCATTTGAAGACCAATGCGACAAACTTTCTGGCTATACGATACGCGGCTCCTCCGAGTCCTGGTTTAGTGTTATCGAAAGCTCATCAATTTTATTGATCGAGTTGATACTCTGCTTCTAGGAGACCACTTCCAAATAAGAAAAAATATGCCCAAGTCGGAGACCCCAACAATCTTATAGCCCACGGCGAAGGTCGAACTCGCAGCCTTCAGATCACCGCTCTTAATAACCGCGAGCAACGTAAATGATATATAGCAAGTCAGCTCAAATGGACTCGACGATTTGAAGTCAAGATAAGTAAGTAACTAATAGATAATGCTGCTGGTCTACCTTTTTCCTCTCTACGGATACTGCGCCGCCAATTTCGGTGTTTTTGATGTTGTAACATTCTGCGAGTGAGTCTTAACAGTAACATAACAATTGGATTCCGAGTCGTGTGTCTGGTGGTAAAAGCAAGAGAAGCAGTACCAAAGCAGTACATGACCTACTTGGTATACTTACTTAGCCCATCGCAACTTGGGTTCAACATGAAACCGGGTTCTGGTTCAAGAATGCGGTCTGAGCGGAGAGCGAGGAAGGATCTAGAATCGCATGGCAGTCTTTCACTGTTCCGTGGCACAGTCAAATCTTGTTTTGACAATTTTGAGGCAAATGATATTCCAGTTATCATCATGAAATTCCCAGCACATGTCTATTGCCCAACAACACCTATTGATCAGTGGCTTGAAACACCCGCAAGTAACAAGTACCCGAAGCACCAGGTATGCATGGACCTTTGAAGTACCACAATACCCGGGCCATTTGAATACCATGGCAGGTGACCTGCGGGTACTCGTATGGATTTTCAATTTATGTCAATGGGTTAGGCCCGAAGCTTAACTTGAACCGCTCTTTAAAAGCCGCGCAGCGGCAAGAGAATTGGCTAGTGCACAAGAGTCACAACTAGTGCATGGGGACCGGGGTGATGAGGGAAGGTAACTTGTAAATTTTATAAAATATATACATTACTTAATACTTAGTAGTACTAGTTGTGGTATGTAGATCTACCGCCACCACTACTAGTTAGTCCGCCGCACATTTACTCACTACTGTCACAACTCACCACCACAACTACTACATCTGCAAAACCTGGTTGGTCTCCAGAGGTCTCCAGAGTCTCAGCTCTGACAGCTGTCAAAAAGCTGTCAAACTCCTCCAGACGTCTCTGGAGGTCTCTGGAGATCTCTGGAATTACTATCCTTGCTCCAGAGACGAAAGAAATGTATTGTGATGGTACAGGTTTTGCTGATGGGGTGCCTTACCAGTAACAGATACCCTTGAACGGTAACTTGGACAGACAGTGTGAGTTTCAATTAATCTCCCGCTTCCATAACTTGTCACTGTATAACTCAAATACATTTCTGTCATAAACGACACTAGATGTTGTCTTCTTCCCTAGATGTATATCATCACTACAGTTTAAAAACAGCCAATCTCAAAACATCATCCGCATCCACCATGGTCCCCTCACTCACCTGGGCTTGTACCTCACTAGCGATTATTTCCTGCGCACTTTCTGCTTTTGCAGGTGTGATCTCTGCTCCCACGAGTAGTGAAGTCGTCGCTAAAGGCGATTCCTTCGACTTTGCATATGAAGACTCCAACTTCTGCTTCGATGGATACAGCCAGATCACCGTGTGGCTGACCGACTATGCTCCGACGACCGCAAACCTCAATTCGACTGGAGAGTTTGACCAAGGGGATTACACTTATTATTTCGGGTCATACTTGATTGCCAATTTTGGTAAGGACGCTCTTTGTGGATTTTTGATCGTCAAGTGTCTAATCGTCTTCAAAGGATTACCACCTCTACCTCCTGATGGAGGATTTATTTCCCCGCCAACATCTCTCGTTATGCCCGAGCTACCAAGCCTTGTCAGCGGAGAGGAAGTTTATCTTGCTGTTGTAGAGACCGGGACTGAATGCCAACCGGTAAGTGTCACTATGACTTATTCAACACTGGCAATATAGAGTGAGCTCAATGTAAATGAATAATATCTAGGAACAGGCCCACCTACCTCCCGAATATCAGATCACATCTCAAGAGATGATCATTGGATGAAACATGACATAAAAGTTTGCTCATGGACATTCTGTGGAATTTTGTACAAGAAATACATCTAGGCTTGTCGAAAGAAAATCCAATGCATTTTGAATTGTTAGAATAAAGTCCGAAACGGTGACTTCACTCTGATCTAATAGCAATAAGCCTTAGCAAACGCGCGGGAATAAATTCAGAGGTACCATACAATATATATACTAATCTAGTGATAAGTTGAATTATCTAGGCTATGCATCGTATGCATCATATCTACTGATAAGAAGATATTGTAAATAACAAGCGGCATCAAGCGCATATACTAAATAAAAACGGAACCAGATAGAGCGTACGGCTCGATTGCCAATACGGCTCTATCTCCACATGAATGGCTGCCATACAGTATATAAAGCATCGAGTTTAATGAAGTTAAGGCACATGTGTTCATTGAAGGATACTAGCACCAGAAAGCGGTGGTAGCGGGCATTGCCAGAATACTGTGCTTTGCTTGTCTTGGCAGTATTTCGAATGACGAAATCCGAAAATTTAATCTTAGGCTGCGACCACCTGCCAGTGCCCTTGTGATATGTAATCATTGGAATGTGAACCAAAAAAAAAAAAAATGTGAACTGCACCTCAAATTCAACGTTGAGTATAACACAAAATTCCAGCAGAATTCTACGCATAGAACATAATGAACTGATGTTTGCATCAATACTTAGTCCTCAAAATGGCACATTGCTCCATGGCAATGCTTGATCAGTTACCAGGCCTGGACTCTGGAGTGCCCGGCCCTGAACTGGCAGGGAATGTTCAAACAAAAATGCTTTGACATGATTTTGCTTATGGCCAAAACACTTTCAGTGCATTAGAGGGCATTTATGGCCCACTGGGAAATCATCAATGCAATCACTGGGGAAATATTATCTTTTACTACAAGCTGTTGGGGAAAAAAGGAACAAATCTTTCCAGAAAACAGCCCAGACCGAGGGACGAACTCCGAGTCACTCGCATCTCCAGACCATCAATGAAATTAAGATCCTCATTTGATCCATCCGATTGAACTAAGGGGGCTGTAAACCTTTATGGAAGAACTTAATCTGGTACTACAGAGAGTCAATCCGTATAAACAAAACAAAACACTAGTAGTATTCTCCATTGGTCTTACTTACATTTTTGCTCTGTACCGATTCAGTGCTTTGGAAGGGGATAATAGAGTATTCGCGAAGTATGGCAAGCGGGACTCGTTATAACGCGTACAAAAACGCGTCAAGTACGCGTTCAAGGAGCGCGCCAGCTTTCAACTGATCCTTGTCCTGTTAGGGATCAAGCTAAACCCTAGGAAACCTTTGTGAAAACAAAGAAACTGCGCATGATCTCATTGCGGGGATCCCAGTATCCAAACTTGGTTCTTTAATTCAAATCAGAAGAGGAAGGAGAAATCACCTCATCACTGGTCAGGGATCCATTCCGTACTGGATGTATGATCTTCTTTGCAGCGGAAAGTTTAAAAAAACCCACCGATGATTAAAGAACAGCATTATGATTTATGATTTTATGCAAGTAATCGGATGCTACCGAGCTCAGAAAGCACAGCACTGTGAGAGCCGAAGCACATGAAAATCATGGTCTAGTGATATGATATGAATGAATCATCTCCTTTTCACTGAAATAAATATTCATGCTCCTTGTATAATTCAAGACACTTTCTATGAATTACACTCCATGGGCGCAACTTGATTGTTTCATGGAAAATTTCATGATATTAATTATATATATTATTTCCTTCCAGGACCCTGACTTCGAACATTCATGGTTTTCCATGTGAAAATCTGTTTCATAATATTTTCGTAATTTATTGAATAGTTCAAATCATGGAAATGCAAATGAAGTTCAATGTATACACTATGAAATAATGCTATATATTCTATGTAACTCTATCTTGTTATGAAGCTATCTTGGCGCAGTGGTAGAACTTGCACGTTCGTGGAGTCGAGAGTTCGAACCATAGTGTTGTATATCAACACTAGACTAACTATGTAGATGTAGTAGTATAGTATTGTATTTGTAGTTAAGTTAAGTGTAAGTGTATATACATAGTTACTGTTGAGCTATTGTACTTAAGACTAGTAAAAAGTACGATCAAACTAGTGACAAACCTATAGTTTGTCACTAGTATTATTTCGCTTCGTTTACAGACAAATCAGGTCAAATGAGATGTAATTCATAGACTGCTCCATGAAAAGAGAACATTAAAACGTCAAATCTGCACATGAATTATTCCGAGCAAAATCATGGAGAATTCTATGAATATCAGTGTCAATCCAATAAAAATCAAGCACTCCTCAATGAATTTTAGGTGAACTCGGAACATGAAAATCATGTTCCTTGACTGTCACAGTGCAGAGGTGAGCCGTGACCGATTCGTTGATAAAACACTCAGTATTAATAATAACAAGCAGGATTCGTTATAAAGATGCGAACGCAAACTCAAAGATTTTAATGTTTTAACCTAAACTCATAAGATTTCTGTATGATGCTCTGTTCGATTGAAAATGCAAATGGCGAAGACAAGAAGAGGCCATTCAAGCTGCCTTTTTAAGTAAACCGTTCACCAGGGGTGAAGGACATTTCAGCGCTGCCAACAGACTTCAAGTTACAAAGGTTCTTTCTCGGTGCACGCGCGCAGTGCTTCCAGCACTCTCGTTCTTTGAGCTTACCAAGTATTTGTCCGTTGAGGGCGTGTAAGTACGTAGAAGGATTTGTACGGGCGCTAATAATTTCACTTTGGATTCTTACCACTCGACGATTTATTCTATCTGTATCTGTCAGACGCCTAATGTCCCCTAATTCTGAATCTGCCGCTCACTTCTCCCCGCGTCTTGGCGAATCGGTTCAAGATAACCGTTACACGATACTCAGGAAGCTTGGAGAAGGCGCGACGGCGACGACATGGCTTATCCGTGACGAACGCATAATAAGGTTCTTACTCTTATGTATGGCTCTAAATTCCATATTGATGTCCACGATTATTTGCCTCTAGTGACTCTAAATATGTTGCTGCGAAGATCCTCACTGCCGAAGCTACCCTGGACGTTGATAGGGGCGCGGTTCGCGAGCTCGAGTTTCTTGAGGAAATCGCTAAGAATGCTCAAGAGCGCGATGAAGAGGGATTCGAGCACCTTCCAATACTTTTAGATAACTTTACTATCACCAGCCCTGGCGGAAACCGACATCTTTGCTTGGTCCAGACGCTGTTCAGCACTTCTGTTTCCGCACTACGCCGCTCAGCACCAACCAAGTCTCTCCCAGTGTACATGGTTCGCAATATTCTCTACATGGTTCTTCAAGCTCTCGATGTACTCCACTCATCGGACATTATCCACACTGGTGCGATTCCGAGTCTACCTTATCTGCTATGCTTACAGTTTTTGGAGATGTCAAGCTGGATAACATTCTCTTCACCAACGCATTATACTCGCTTGATGATGCATTAGACATCTTTCTTGCTGAAAATCCGGCAGAGACAGACGGCGATTCTCCCAAATCACAGCCAGTCCCTCACAAGTGGACGTACGAGACGAGTGCGTTTCACGCAGAGCGGATGACGGTCGCGCTGGTCGATCTGGGTCATGGTATGTACTTACTCTTTCTACCGTTATTGACAATTTTTTGCTAATGATAATATAGCGCAACGTGCAGGGGAGCAGCTAACAGTAGACGCCTTCGGTGAACCAGCCTTACGAGCGCCCGAGGTCATTCTGTGGTCGGATATTGGTCCAAAAATCGATATATGGGCCATCGGATGCTTGGTTTGTCCCTCTGTTGTCTCTAGACATGTTATCCCCTTCTTAACACCGTGCAGACATTCGAGCTCCTAGTAGGACGCTGGCTATTTAACCCGGAAGATGCACAGCCAGACTGGAGTGTTGAGGATGATCACTTGGCAAAGATGATGGAACTTACTGGACAGCAATTCCCGGACGCCATGCTTGCCCGTGCAAAGGAAAGGGACCGATACTTTGACAAAAATGGTGACCTCCTCTAAAACTCCCCACTACTGTTGAGGCTGACATAAAACGGCAATCTTCTCCGAGTTCCTGATCTTGTGCCAGTCAAACTCGAGGATGCCATGGCGAACTACAAGATCCCTGGCTTGACTGAGCATGAGGTTAGGCTGGCGGCAAATTTTATCAGGGACTGTTTAAAGTTCGATTACAAGAAGAGGGCAAGTGCGAAGCAGCTAATTAACCATCCATTCTTGAAGAATGTATTTGGTTGTTAATGCCTTTGTTTAGCCTTTATTCAGACGTGGTGTACGGTCTAGTTCAAATGCACCAGATTCAAATCGAACGTCCTATGCTTCGTATTATCGCATAATACATTTACTGCACACATACATAAGGTTCGAATCGCCAATGCACGATGACTGGGCTGAAGTTGGAAATTCCTGAGTCCGGAGATGCACTGTGTAGTACACCCCGAGGGACGAGCTTCACAGCAACACAGCAACACCACTAAAAACAAGAGCTTCACACCAATTGAGCTAGGCAGTGGCCGGGGCTGTAGACTTTGCAAGTAATCGTGTGTGACGGAGCTCGTGAGATCGGAGTGGAAGAGTCGTCGTATCAATCGTAGAAAGAAAATAGAGAAACCAGCAGTATTCTAGACATTGCTATCAGTGATCACAGTACTCATTATAATGCATACAAGAACGCGTCAAATACACGTTCATACGGCACTTTAGCTTTCTCATCCTTGTCCTTTAAAGCATCAAGCTAAACCCTTTGTGAAAGTGAGAAACTGCGCAAAATTGCAGAGTCCCACTATCCAAACTCGGTTCAAAGTCTAGCGCTCTCTCCCTCTGAACTAATCACAAAGCAATGGAAGGAGATATCTCGCAATGCATTCACGAATAAGGGATTAGATCCATTCTGTGCAGGAGGTAAGTATGATCTCCTTTGAAGGGAAAGGAAAAAAACACAGTTAATTAAAGAACAACCATATTATCTTATAGCCCACGGCGGTGCTTGAACTCGCAGCCTTCAGGCTATCTCTGGAAATACGAGTATGACACTCTATCCGATTGAGCTAGGCGGAGCTGTAGAGGTTTACGCAAGTAATCGGATTATACGAAGTTCCAAAGACACAGAAGGGGTGTCGTATTCGGTGTTTTGAGAGTGATGGTAGGTACACGCAGGATCTCGTTGTAACGCGTACGCAAACATCTCGACTTGCTTGTTTGTTCAGGGCAAAGCTAGAGCTGAACCCTAGTATCAAAGCTTCGTGAGCTCGGTGGTTGGAAAGAAGCAGCACACGTCTGACCGTCCTGTAACTCATCGCGAGAGTTCCAATAGCACTCCGTTGAAGAATCTGACATGTTTCATTCATCGTCCCGAGGACCTGAGCAGAACGGAAGGCGAAGAAAGCGAGAAGAAAGCGAATTATGAGGATTGAGGCCTGGGTACGCACCGGGTAAGTGCAGGAGATCCTACGATAAAGGGGCTTTGCAAGCTCCTTTAAACTCAGTTTGTACTCGAATGCAAATGCATCTTTGCAAAAATTTAAAGAAAAGTGCTTTCAGGAACTCCAAAGATTGCCCACTCGAGGGTCGAACTCGCAGTTTTCAGATCTTAACCTCGCAAGAATCTTACGATTTTATCCGATTGAGTTAGGCGCACCATGAAAATGCCATAATAGGGTATCTGAGTCTTCAGAAGGCTCAGGGAGTCGGGGAAGAAGAGATGTTACTGGACAAGGACAATGGTCTGTATGTAGTATGAGAACGAGTGAAAAGGTCAGTAAATGGATTGATTGAACTGTGCTTAAGACTTTAATAGTACTTGCCTTTACTGTGCCGATTTCGATGTCTTGTTTTTTGTGGTAAAAAAGGGTGATAGAACTACGAAGCGTAGGCAGACGCGTTAGGTAGTGCTTTTAGGATAGAAGGTGACAACATTCGATAGATATGACGCGTACCCATTAGCAGACGCGTTCGGATTTCTGATCTGGCGATGGAAAATGATAGAACATCCGATATGACGCGTAATATACAAACGCGAAACGCGCGCGCGCGCTAAAAATTAATTAATTAACAGACGCGTCGGCGCAACGCACCGGGCAAGGGCAATTGCTTCTCCTATTCAGGAAAAAATCTCCAAAAATCGGAACCATAAAGCTCGAGGCCGCGGTGCAACTCGAAACGCGAAAGAATGGGCTTCTTTCAGGAATCCTGAGAGTTTTTGGATGTATTGATATGAGTTATCGATGAGCTATCGATGAGTTGAGATTGAGCGCATCCAAGCCTCATGCATCATTGGATGAAGACAGGAATGATATGATACTCCAAAAGTAAGTATAGTACATTCCTATGACTCAGTTGCAAAGCAATCGTGTGAGGCGCAGTGATATGAAAGTTGTTCGCAGTCTTTAAGTTTTCGAGCCAATCAAGACCATCGCGAGAAGGTGATATTGCGAGGAACTGGAAGGAAGGGTCTGTCTTCTGTCTTGATTGGTTTCAGATTGATGGACTCCAAAGACGCACGCAGTAACGACCGGAACCGATTATGCTTTTCCCTGCGTAAAAGCAGCCCGATTTAAGCCAAGATCCCAGACTACTCCGAGGTCCGCCGCGACGGATGTGACAACGACAACCAGACTGACAACGTCAAAAAGAGAAGCAGCGAAGAGTTTGGAAAGGAAAGAACTGGAAGGAGCTCACAAGGTTGTAGCGCCATATTGGGATAAAGAAAAACCAGCAAAAAAAAGTTTGAGATAATTTTACGATGCGATGAAAGAGGTTTTAATTGCGAGAATACGATAATAGACGCGACGAGGAACGAGAATAGACGCGAAATCGCGTAAAAATGAGCCTGGGAATGATAGATGAGTCTCAATATATGTTCTTGCTTCTTTTTTTAAATTATAAGTAGTCGAGCGCCTCATGCCTTGCATGGAAGTATAAAGAACAATCGAGCGGCAAAAATCTAATTCTTTCCTTCTTACCACTACCATCCCTTTTGCTCTGTGCCACTTTTGTGATGCCTCCCTCCTCGAACCGGTGGTGCCCAAGCTGGTTTACCTGCTAGTCACGTCGAAACTCTTGGTGTCAGGAGGAGTGGCTTCGGTAACAGTGGTCGTGAACTCAAGATCTGCGTCAACGCCTTCAAAACAACTATTCCTCGCGATATCATTCACCACTATGACGGTAAGTCTTGTCTGATCTTTACTAGATCGCCACATTTTACTGACTTTTTCCCTCTTTTCTAGTTGGTTTGTACTATTTTTTCGTGTCTTGTGCCACTCTTCAATTATTTTCATTCGCAGTCATAGCTCCAGCCGATAAGGCTCTACCTGCCCGACTCAATATGGAGCTCATTCGTGCTCTCCAAGAGCGCATCGCTCCAGATGTTTTCACTCCTCCAGGCGTCTACGATGGCCGCAAGAACTTTTTCACAGCCAGGAAACTTTCTTTGGGTCCAGACAATACGCGAGAGGCAAGTTCCATACGTGTCATTTTGTTACAGTGACTTTGACGAGTTTCTCTTCCTTTTCTAGTTCGATGTAACCCTCGACAGTCCAGACGAAGCTGCTGCACCTAAGCCCGGTGCAAAAGGGCCCAAAGTCTACAAGATTCGTTTGAATCTCGTCGCCACGATCAACCCCGAGTGAGTGGCGTTTTCTTTCTTTTCCAGTCCCACCGCAATTTCTTAATGTCTCGACGCGATTCAGGGTTTTGCAGCGTTTCATCGAAGGCAAGCAGTCTCACGACAACGCGGTTCTTACCGCGATTACGGTCAGTGAAGTTCTATTTACCCTGTAGCCATACTTATGCTTTTTTCTTCTCTCACAGGCTCTCAACGTCGTGATTCGTCATGCAGCCTTCGATGAAGTACCCATTCAACGTTCGCTCTTTCTTCACAGACCAGGAGCGCAAGGACATTGGCTCCGGTAAGTCTGCTTGTCTTCCTAGTAACGATGTACGACGTTTAACCCTTTCCGAACCATAGGTTTAGAGCTCTGGCGTGGCTACTTCCAGAGTGTCCGCCCCGGTAATCAACCAGATGTTGATTAATATTGACATCTCAACTGCCACGATGTACAAGGCCGGAAGCCTCATTAGCCTCTGCCTCGACTTTTTCGGCAGAGGTGGATCGCCCGACATACTCGCTCCCAGTCGTGGATTACCAGAACGCGAGCGCATGCGTCTTCAGCGATTTATTTCGGGTATTCGTGTCATGACTCCTACTCCCGGAGGCAAGAAAATAGCTCGGGTAATCAAGAAACTCAGCTCCGCCGGCGCAAGCGCTTTGTCGTTCCAGATGAAGGAGGGAGGGACGATGACCGTTCGCGCAGTACTTCAAGAATGTCGTTGGTAAATGTCTTGAAGCATCCCGATGTCATTTGTGTTGAGGTATGTCTCCGTAGTTTCGTTTTCATCGTTGACGTAGGCTGATCGCGTAATTCTTTCAAGATTGGCACAGGAGCCCTGATTCCTCTCGAGCTCTGTGAAGTGCCCCCTGGTCAAATTATGAGGAAGCAAGTGCCTCCTGAGAAGACCAAATCTGTCCTTGATTTCGCCACCAAGCGTCCTCAAGCCCGTTTGGACTCGATCAAGGCTGGACTCCGGGTCTGTTTCTCGTCCTTTTCTTACTTCGTTCATTGAATTTACTTTACCTTTCACCGTAGGTTCTTGCCTACGGTCAATCGGAATACGTCCGAGAATTCGGCATGAACGTCCCTAACAGTGCGCCGATGTCCATCTCAGCTCGAGTACTGGCCCCTCCAGCTCTCAAGTATGGTCCTGGAAGCCGTCAACTCACTATTGTACGTCTTTTTATACCCTTTCCAATATTGTGCTAACGTGACTCTTCGTTTGTTCCCTTAGACCCCCGCTAACGGTGCTTGGAACATGTAAGTCTTTGTACTAGCTGCCGCGCGTTTATAACTTACCTTTGCTTTTCTCTTCACAGGCGCGAAAAACGGTTCTTCAAGCCTGTGGAAATCCCTCGATGGGCTCTCGTTGTCTACGTACGTGTTTTTGCGTCTGTCGCCTTGTTTTATGTCTAATGTGGTTTTTTCTCTTCCATAGGAACGTCAACAAAGGTTCAATAGCCAAAACGCTGCTGATATGATTAAAGGCCTCTGTGAGAGCGCGCGCGAAGTCGGTAAGTAACCTATACGTTGTGTTGTTGGAGGGTTGTCATGACCCATTCCTAGGCATCAACATGGGACCCACGAGCGTTATCCTTTGGCAAAACGGTCAAGGCGACATCGAAGCACAACTCCGTGCTGCTGGGAAAGCCGTTGTCGACAAGTACAAGGGAGGACCTAACCTCATCGTCGTTGTTTTGCCCGAGGGAGGAAATGAGATTTATACGGCTGTAAAACAGTACGTTCTTTTTTCATTCTTTTTCTTTCGTTCCTTCCATTTTGAACCAATCGTTAATGTTGATTGCAGCTTCGGGGACGTCACCATGGGTGTCGCTACTCAGTGCCTCAAGTCGTCAAAGTGTTTCCGTGCGAAGGCTCAGTACTTCGCGAACGTCTGCCTGAAGATTAACGTCAAGCTTGGAGGAATCAACGCTGTCCCCGACCCCAAGAGCGTTCAAACTTTGGCTGACCCCAACAACCCTACGATCGTCATGGGTACGCGTTCTTTTCGGTTTCTTTTTTGCACAACTAACTCGGCTTTTACTCTGCTTTAGGCGCCGATGTTATCCACCCCGCTCCTGGTTCCGACGGTCGTCCATCGTTCACTTCTCTCGTTGCTAGCGTCGACTCTAACAACGCTAAATATGTCGCTGAATGTGCTGTTCAGACCTCTCGCCAAGAAATCATTGAGAACCTCGAGACGATGGCTTTCGTGAAGTACTTCTCTTTTCATGTAGACCTTCTCCTGCGTTGTCGCTTACATGACTGTTTTCTTTCTTATCTTTGCGCAGAACGCACTTAATATGTACATTAATTACCGCAAGAATGTCGAGAAGAAGTCTCCGCAGAGTGCTGTGCCCAAGCGAATCATCTTTTACCGAGGTTCGTCGTCATTGGTTTATGTTTCGTTTCGAGATGCTTATGGTGATATGGTTTTATAGATGGTGTCTCCGAGGGACAATTTAAACAAGTTCTCGAGCAGGAGCTTACCGCGCTCAAGAGTAAGTATTGGTATTTTGTGCTTTGCTTTAATTTAGTTTACTAACTTGTTCTCGTTCCCGTCCATCCCTTTTAGAGGCGTGCACAAGCTTAGGTATCAACACCCAGATCACCTTCATTGTCGTTGGGAAACGCCACCATATTCGGTACGTTTCCTTTGTATTGACCAAGTTGTTTTTGTTCTGATGCGAAAATGCTCGTAGCTTCTTCCCCGCCAACGAACGAGAAGGTGATCAGTCTGGTAATTGCCCTGCTGGTACCGTTGTTGACCGAGAGATCGGCCACCCAACCGAGTTGGACTTTTACCTTCAATCGCACGGTGGTTTGCTTGGAACGAGTCGACCGGCGCACTACTCGGTATGTGGTTGACTAAACTCGAGGGTGTTTTACTGATATGTTTGCTTTGTAGATCCTCCACGACGAAAACAAGTTCTCTCCCGATGCTCTTCAATCATTGTCATTCGCTTTATGCCATGTCTACGCCAGGTCAACTCGCAGTGTCTCCATCCCCGCTCCAGTTTACTGTGAGTCCTTTTTCAGTTTTGCTTTGTACCTCCAGTGTTTACTAATCCATATCTAACTTTATAGACGCCGACATCGTCTGCTCCAGGGCCAAGAACCACTATGATCCCAAGGGCAACCTCGACTTCTCCGACAGCGCGACTAATGTGGACTCCAACCAAGGACAGGCGTCGTTGGAGGCGTTCCGAAAGAACTTCAAGCCTCTTAACCCGACGCAAAAATTCTTGATGTACTTCTCGGTGAGTTTCTTGTCCCATGTTCATGCAATTTCATTCTGTACTTACCGATCTTTTCAGTAATCTCAGCTTTCCAATCTGTATGCTCTAGCTAAACAAATCGTGTGTCACCGTCCCGTCGTCTATATGTATATATCTGCGCTATACGGACGGACATTTTTATCTTTGTTTTTTTTCCATTTATTCATTGTACATAACTCTCAAGTCAGTAATCAAGTCAGTAATACGAACATGCAATATGCAAACAAAATGTACAATATTCCACAATTCGAGTGACTTTTTGGCACCTTACCTAGGTTCACTTTCTACATTGAAACCCTCCCACTTGAAGGTCCGCCTTCATCATTTATTCCCTGTACATGTATTGTCCATTGACAATTCGATCCTGGAGGTTAGCTTAAATAAGGCAAAGCCGTCCATAGGTTGAGTAGATATAATCTAATCTTGAACTAGACCCAAAAATCCTGAAAACACGAGTATGCCTTTATCAGTGAGATAAACTCGTGTATTAGCATCGATATTGGAGCCCGACAGGGGTTCAGAAGAGGATAGAGTCGAATCACACCCAAAGTGACGATCAAGACCGATACCACTTGAGAGTTGGCATAACTGCGGACCATAGATGAGCATCTAGAAAGATCCAAGTGAAGAGAGACGTACGTCTTTCCGGCAAATAGCCATCCAAGTATCATACTTATGACAAGTCCTCCGCTTCTAAAGATGATATGGACTGCCATAGGGATATAATACGCGAATGCAGCATTATTTAGGAGAGAAACGAGGTAGAAGAGCACGACTTGAACGAGGTAGGGCATGAGGGGAATCCTGCAAGCTCTAGCCTGGGACCATACAGAGACCTTCAATAGGACCGGCGCGAGGAAATTGAGAAGTCAATTATTCGAGTGGATGACTTCCCGTAGCAAATAAACTGTCAAATAACCAGAATGATGAACTGGTGGAAATATTTGAAATTTGGTTTTTTGACAAATTATTTGGCTTACCATTCCAAACCGCAAACCGGCTACATCGACGCATCATTTGGGTATAAAGTGAAGGAGACGCGACATGGGCATGGCACCCTTATGAGGCCGTTTTTTCCTTCTAGGCTTGCTTTACTCAGAGAGGTGGTCATTTCCTTCAGCTATAGCACATTTTGGCTGTCTAGATTCAAGCAGAGGACATACACAAAGCTTGAGGCAATCAGAGCCGGCACCCAAAACGGAAGGGAGAGCACATGGTGAAACTGATAGCCGAGCGTAATTGCACGCAAAACGGTTTACAGAGGGGTCCCGAGGCCTTTCTAAACCGATCGTTTAGGTCCTGAATTTCAAATCTTGACTCCAAACATGATGCCGGTGCTGTTCCGAGCTCGCTTAGGGCCTGTGAAATGTTTAATTGACCATTTTTCGTCAAATAAACCTTACGGGAAGTCATCCATTTTTTGCTCAAATTTTCACTCATAAGCGATTTTTCATATGAAAATTAGTAAATTAATCAGTATTTCATTTGAGCGGATTTTTTTGCACTTTTGGCATGCCAGTGCTGTCAAAAATATAAACTTGTATGACATTTCATTTTAATTTCCAAATAAGGCAATTTTGAGGCCTCTGGGAGCTCTAGCCAGCACCAGCTGGACCATCTGGGTGCTGGAGCGCTGGAGCTCTGGAGCTCTGGAGACACTGTCCAGCACTGGCCACATCATACATGTTTTCCTGATATACACATAGTTACACTCAATCAATTCATCCAAGGGGGTGTAAAAAAATTAAGAATGACTGGATGTTGATTTTTTTTTCTTGAGCCTGGCCGGCGGATTAACTAACTATATAAGCATTCCCACGCCCATATATGGTATATCAAGATAAGATTTCATCATGGATTGCTCTCTACAGAGTCAGAAGACACTGTTTGGACAATGTACCTTCACTTTGAGCTTTTTTTAAGATAGGGCTCATGGAACATCACATGTTTTTTGATTTGGCAGAGAAAACTACAAAAATCTTAATGACATTGGCTACAACAACCGGGAGGTCAATTGAAGACAGCAGGGAGCTCTAGATACTGTATATGCACAACTCTGTGCAGCCGGATTTTTTTTTTTTTAAATTTCAACATTGTTAGCTCATAGTTGGCATGCAAAGTTTAAAACTTCCTCATCCACCTGATACATATTTTCTAAAACATTAATAAATCTGGCTGCACAGAGTTGCGCATTTATCCCATAAAAGGCCTATCTCACTTTCATTTTAGTGATTTTGGTCCCATTTGCAGTGGCATTAAGATTTTCATTGTTTTCCCTGCCAAAATCAGCTATGACATAGGTGCGTACATCATCCATGAGCCCTATCTTAGTATCCATAAGCCATATTTTTCCTTCTGAAACACTAATACAGTGATACTCCTCATATGTCCAGCTTTGACCAGCCAAAGCAAGCAAGTAAGTACATGGGAGCCAGAAGGTGTAGGAAGGCTGTAATTTATAGAATGGATGTTATGTACTTACAGGTAGTGTAAGATATATACATTTTGAAGTTTCCAGACTGCCAAAAGTGGTCAAAATAGGTCATTCTTTAGGGTGTCAAAAAAAAAATCTTTGGGCTGGGGGGCTAGACTAACTAACCTAGGCCCGGTTGGGCACTAAATTCTTTGAACCCCCTTGAATTCATCTTACTTCCCTTTTCCCCCCATCAATTCCCTCCCCATTGAGTCTTACCAGGGTTTACATGTAGTGTAAGTAGAGTAGCCTAGTTAATAGACCAGGCAGGCATGATCTGTGATTGAATATGTGTGCAGGCAATGTGCAGGTGACTAGTCAGGGAACTAGTGATAGTAGAATTAAGAATAAGAGACCCTAAGCTCCCAAATAGAGACAAATGAGTTGAGTCAGGTGAGTTGGAGTCATCTGAGATGATGACAGTGTATGGATTTTCATATGAGCTTGTTGGCAGTCCAAAGTCAACATAGTAGTCAAGAAGATGTCACTAAAACAAGCATGTATTGAGAGAATTAGAGAATAAGCACAGAATAAGTAAAAAATGTAGAGGCAAACAAGAATTGGGAGCAAAGTAGTTAATATCAAGACCAGGATCATCCAACAAGAGTGTTGGGCCTTTATAGGTACATTGTAGGTATGTCATAAGCATGGTGGTTTGGTTGGCTGGTGACTTGGGCGAGATCAAAGAAGATCAGGTGTTGGACCAATGTTTATGGGTATTGAAAGGGAATAGTAGAGAGTAGAGAAGGGGGTGGTGTGTTGGAATTTATAGAAACTCTATTTTAAACTACAATTACAATGTACTTACAATTTTCTGATATCACAGAAATATCTGTGGATATATTCACATAGTATCCACTTACTATATGTGTTAGTTATGACTCATGCACTTTTGTAGGTATAAATACTACTTGTAGATACACATGTATGGTACTAGTTTGCTTCCGCGCCCAAGAGAGGTCAAACATTCAATAAATCTGTTGCAGCTCTTTTTTTATTTCCAATATGGTGGTGCAGGGCATGACACCATGCTTGCTACTAATGAATTCATCCCTCAACTCAGTTTCTTTACTACAACAATTGTCTACTGCTTCCTAAAAACCAAGTCAATTTCCACTCGGAAAGCAAAGATGGAATTACATAGATAAACTTATTGTAGTGAAACAAAGCAAAATAAGTGCTACTCACCTCAAATGAACTAGACACTGGCCTGAGCCTCTCTTAACATAATCCTTACCACCATCCTCTGGCCATAGCATTACTCCAGGGAAATATCTGAAACTATTGCCTACCGAGGTACAGAGAGAGAGTAGAGACCAGAACAAGAGGATGCTGACATCAATGGACAGATATTGATACCAGTGGTACAATTACAAGGCACAATCTATATACTATTCTTTGAACATTGAACAAACTTCACCACTTTCATAGGCACTAATTGTCTCCATCTCACTAGGTCCAGTATATAAGCCAACGAGCACATCAAACATTGAAAAGTAGTACTCACAGCAAAGAGCTTATCCGAACTTACAACAGCATGCCATTTTTCAACTACCAATGACTCGGATTGCTTTTCAAATGGTAATTTGAGCGTGGCATTCGGAGTAAAGCCAATGTATACCATTTTGAAGTCAGGGCAAAGCTCTGCCAACATTGCCAAGCCTGAGTGTTTCACCGAATGTTTCACTGAAACAGTGAATTTAAATATGTATATCTTTTTTTCTGCCGGATCACAGATAAAAGAATCGAAGGTCGCTTGAACGGGTGAGCGTGGGCGAAAATATACACCAGAACGGACTTGCTCATGAGAGAGCCCTTCATTATCAAAGATACAAAGGTGTAAAGAGCATGGAGAATGTGGCACATCGAGTGGTTGCAAATGAGGTGTATGAAGATGAAATGTTTGAGCTAGGGAGATGGATTTGGTGAGATAAACAGGGTCTGTATTGCTTGTCATCATATTGCTTTCCGCCGAAAGCTGGACCATGGGGTAAACGTCCCATGGATGTCCATCTTGGAGAAGACTATGCAATCGGTCTTCAAAGATTTAACCTGCCCCCGCTCGAGTAAATGAATGTGAAAGACAGACATAGTAGATCTCTTTTGCACAGAGAGTCCACTGCCCTGCCAAATGTTTCTTGATCTTTTCACGAACATAATCACTGATGATGATGGGATTGGAGTACCGACGGTCACGCGTCGGTTTTATGAGGAAGAGATAACGTGAAACTTCGCAAGTGAAAGTACGACAGCAGGCATCCCTCAACAGCTTTTTTCGATCGTGACCTTGGATGATTTTGTCAAGTTTGCGTTCATATTTGTTGTGATTTGAGGCAAATTGGTATGCAAGGTGGGCCGAGGGTCCATACATAACATAAAAGTTGTGAATATCCTCAAGTGACGGTACAGGCTGCAATTGATATTGCGCACTGTGAAGAGAAAAAATCAGGAAAAATCAGGTCAGAACCAATTGCAAGAGACTTACGCAAATAAAACCTCATGCAGGGTAAGAGGCTGCATGTAGTAATTTATTGTTGTAGCTGTTTCCTTGTTGTCCCAGTCCATCCGTTCAAACCGAGGCAATACTGTCTGAACAATACGAACATCTGAGTCTACAACTGAGTGAGGCGGTGAGATGAGATATTGGTTCGAGTCAATGAAATAGAATTCTTTAGGAGTAAAGCTCGTAGGGTGCAGAGCTTTGATAACATCATTCCCGAATTGGAAGACACCTTGCTCACAAAAGAGAACGAAGGATCCAGGGACAAGTTGGAGAAAGGTAGGCTGCCTCTCGAGTAGCCTTTTAGTGACTGCAAACAGCAACCAGAATGATTTGCCTATCCCCGACTGGCCGACAACTCTGAAGCCACGATTTTGAAGTCCTGGCTCCGCCTGTTCCTTGGATTTTGGGAGATCGGAATAGTCAGGAACATTGGGCGAACTGGGACGCGATGAAACAGGAGCAATGTCAGGGTCTTCACTCTCCGCTATCAGATCCATATCCCATCGAGCCCAATTGGCGTCTTCCTCATCAAAAGGCGTAATGAACAGTGTTTGGCCTGAAAAGAACCATTCCATGTCCTTGTATATGATCTCATATTCTTTCAGAACAAGAATATGCGAGGGTTGTCTGTGGAGAATCGGAGGAATGCGTAAGACTTGGGGGTTCTGAAGCGACCTCCATTGAGTCATGGGGGTATGAAAAAGTTTGGTGATGGCCTGTTGTTCCCATGCGAGACGATGTAGTTCCTGGAATTCCTCTGGAGCTGGAGAATGAGGAAATTGGAGGAAATGATGCTCCTCACCAAGGTCTTTCATGGTGGTTGAGTCTGAGTCGACAGTCGCCATTTGGGGCCGATACTCGCAGTAACGGCGCTTGCTCAGCGCCTATTAATTTCCCTGACTCACCGATGAATTACTAGCTCGAATTCTCGCTCATCCACTGCCTTCACCTCTGTACGCTCCAGTTTGGTCTCCGTGTGGTATTTACCCACCCGCGCGGGGAATAACCCCCATCAACTTAGATTTAGCTTCGTCTCTTTATTATAGTCACTCCACTTTCTCTAAACTAGCCATAGTCTCAGATGGCTTATCCACAGCTCGTCCCAGCTAGCTTGGTCAATCATCTGGCCACTTTAACATGACCGACATTACCATGAAAGACCCGTGAGCCTGGCAAGAAACTCACCAAAAAATACATCAAGTTTTGTGGAGAGCCGTATTTTTAACGATACGTGTTCTTTGTGGATTCTCTACGACGAAAACAAATTCTCTCCTGGCACTCTTCAGTTGTTGTCATTTGCTCTCTGTTACGTCTACACCAAGTCGACTTGCAATGTTTCCATCTCCGCTCAAGTGTATCGTCAGTCCTTTTCAACTTTGTTTGTACCAACAAGATGTTTACTGACCTATTTCCACTTCCGTATAGTCTGCTCCAGGGCCAGGAACCATTACAATCCCAGGGACAACCTTGACTTCTCCGATAGCGAGACCAACGTTGATTCCTACCAGGCGTCGTTGGAGTTCCGAAAGAAGTTTAAGCCTCTCCATGAAACGCAAAAGTTCACCGTGAGTTTCTCCTGCCCCTTTATCCCTGTCCCAACCCATTGCAACATTTCATTTTCACGTACCATCAATAACCAGATCCATGAAGCAATGGCCGCTGCCATCTGTAGTTTGTCTAGTCAAAATCTACATCAATCAGGATCCAAAGAAAGTGTGAGTTTAGTTGGAGTCCAGAGTACGAATCGGTATCTTTGGAGTCTGGCACACCAGTATAAGCTTAGTAGGTAAGCTTATAATAGAAGACATGCACTCAAAATACAGTGTCTGCCCAAAAGAAGTAATTATATATCTATGTCTGGACATAGGTGTCGAAGCATGTACAAATCATGGGCTTTAGTGATTGGCCCAGTAACCTTCACACCTTCTGCCCAAACAAGACTCTTGTTCATCTTCCTCGGATAAAATGCTTCACCTTCCTTCCCTGGCCAGTCGAAATCCAGTAGAAGTACAGCAGGTGCTTCAGCTGCGAAGTCCTTTTGGACGAGAATGTTGGGTCCGCGCAAATCCCCATGCACGAAACCAAGATCATGAAGCTTGATGACTGCCTCCTTGATGCTTGTTTGTACGTCTACCTCTCCAGCAATATTAATTTCATGGACAGAGACATAAGAGTCAGAGACGTCCGTCATCACAATGACATACCAGCCATGAACAAACTGGACAGATAACGGCCTCGGAGCTATACCGTGCTCATAAGCCTGGCGATGTGCCGCTTCACAGTAGCGCTGGGTAAACTTTATAACAAGTCGTTCTGAAGGAGCGTGAAGACGATGTGCATAAAAAATGTGCTTCCCTTGGAGCTGGGAGTCATAGTGGAAAATGACCTGGTCGTTTGACTCCATGAACGAGTTCACAAAAGGAAAGCACACCTGAGGTTTCTCTTCTTCCCAACTCTTTGACCGATAAAATGCGTCAAGATCATTTAAAGCAGATCGGAGTGCACAGATGAATCGTGCACCAGAGTCGAGAGATGTGGTATTGGTGGCATGAGTATAAAGTGGGATAGCTGCCAATGTTTCCACATGAGGTACATCAGTCCAGACTCCGACAGCAATGATGAGCATTGATCCTGCAAAGAAAAACTTGTTAAGACCAAACGCAACAAAAACACAATGAAAAAAAACAAACCCGAAACGACAACAAGTATACACGGGAAGCCCAAGTAGTCTGACGAGGCAGCGTTCATGCCATCCTTAATTGCAACAAGATAATACCCGATTAGTTCAAAAAACGGCTCAGATTTTGTTGAGTTTAGCTCTTTTTTGAGTTCTTGAATGTAGACGAAGAACTGTCCAACACGAATATCACCGTCGTTATTGTAGGGTCCGATGGACGCAGGTGTGACGTGAATACCAAAGATGCGCAAAGTATGAATGAAGTCCTCTTTGCGTAGTAGTTCAGAGTCGTAAAAGTGGCTCATTCTTTCTCTTACGAGCCAGAAGCAGTCCCAGTCGATGGGAGAAGGTGTAGAATTATTTAGATCGTCTCGGAACTTCAGTAGAATTGGGTGGTATAATGAAGCGGGAATAGGCTGATCGAACGTAACTGGTCGCCCGCAATGGACGTGACCTCCGTTGTTGTCTTCTTGTCTCTTCTTGAAAGTGGCGTTCTCGCCTTCGGAAGACGGAGCTATTAGTGGACGCGCCTTATAGAATATTTCGCGTCGTTGATGGAGAAGTAAGTCAGAAAGGACATTCTGCTCGTCGTAGGCTGTGGGTAAGTTAAATCAGACTAAGTAGCTAATAGATGATAATACAATCGCACAGGTTACTGCCACCAAGAAATCAGCACATGTACGAACGGGACCGAACGGATATACAGCATCGAGCTGAGATTCGGGCGAAAGTTCCTCAAGGTGAGATGTATTTGCAAGAGCGTGTTCGGCATCAGCCTTGTTCTTGATTTCCGTTTTAGACTATGCAGGAATCCAAATTAGTTGGTAAAAAGCATGTTGAAAGCTAAACAGGACTACCTTGTAAATGACTCCATGGGGTAGGAAGTCGTCGAGCTTTGTCTTTTTACTAGCCAGTGATACTGTCTCGATACTATCAGTATCCGACCTGTAATATCTGAATACTCCGGGAGGAGAGGCTATGTGCACGGACTTGAGCAGGGACGACAGGGTAAGCAAAAAAGTAACATACAGACGACCAAAAAATGAAGGTAATCTGGGTGAGGACTTGGGATCAAATCCTGCAGAGTGGTTTTTGGCCGAAATCTTGCCAGGTCTTCTGCTTTCAACTCCGAAAGTGATTCCAAAAAGACATCCGCGCCAAGAAAAATATCCTTCGTTTCAATATCGTTCTTCATAGCCTAGATAATCAGATGAATTTCCGAAAGAATGCGAGATTACTGAGTACACATACGTATACCGTTTCTACTTTAACTTGGTAGCTCTCTACCTCCTTTTGTATCTCCCTGTGCGTGCAATCGGTTGGAAAATCCTTCTCGATGAGCAGAGATTGAGAGGGAATGTAAATGTTATACCACTCCGAGTCCGATGGCATGATGATTGAAACAAGTTATGAGTACCGGCAATGCCTCCAATTTCGGCGGACTTTGGTCTTGTTTGTTTGATCTACGAATTAGGCAATTGGCACGCTCATGGATAGTTGGGCTCGTACAGGCTCAAACACACACTCAAGTATATAATTTTTTTTGCGGGATATACTCAGAAAGTAGTCTTACTTGAAGTGTTGGAAGCAGATTTTTTAAATCTCTCTTTTCAAATTTCATGTAACTGAAGATCCTGCCAGCAAAAGACAACGGGACAACTTATAAAAAATCTGTTTCCAAGACTTCAAATAAAATATTGAGCTCATCAGGATGCACTTTACCCGAAGAGAATTGGTGGAGATTTGAGAGCTGCAGGACACAAACAATTTTTCAGTGAGATCAGGCTTCAGGATTGAGCGCTTAATCAAAATATTGGGCAAAACAAGGATGAAACCACTGGATTTTATGACTGTTTCGTGTTTTTTCTCATGGATAATGTATAGATAGCCTAATCGTTCCTTAAATGTAACTTTTGAACTTCAAATGAGGTGTATGAACAATGGAATCAATGTTGAAGGTACTGTGCCTTCAATGCGCGAATTTACGGCATAAAACAAATATGTACAAACTGACACCGATTTTGCAGGCATTGCCGGTACTCACAAGTTATCAAGACGAATTTAATCACGTGGAATATTTATTAGATCTTATAGGCCCCCAGAAGCTCCTACTGAACCTTGCCCGGCCTGACGCCCTAAATGACGCTATGATCTCGGCCTAATTGACGCTATTTCGGACAAGGATTGTCACGTGAATTTCCAAAAATCGCGCGACGAGCGCCGAAAATCTCAGAAAATCCAAAAATATTGCCTTATACGTATTAGAATTCCTGATTCATGCTTCTCCAGACACCTCCAAGGAACGTTACCATCCAGAATTGATCCAAAAGGGTACAAAATTTCGGCTCGGCGCTGGTGCGCCAGCTCAAATGACGCTATGGCGGACAAGGATTCAGGTTTTGGGCACTAAATGACGCTATAATAAGACAAGGATTTTGCTGAAATCTGACCCAAAATGACGCTATTTCGGGCAAGGTTCTGCAGGAGCTTCTGGGGGCCTGATCTTATCCAAAAAACATTCCAGTACTGCGGGGATCTGACCATAAACGCGCCAAAAATATCTGGTGTGACTATAGAGTATTCAATCCGAATGTGGTGAAGGTTATTAGGAATAGTAAATGCCGCTTAACTTGTGTTTAAATTCGCCTTCAAGGACGTTGCGTAGCTTAATAGAGAAGGAGCACCTAGTAATGGAGATTCGAGTCAGGAAGGGAGATTCGAACGCGTCAGACAGTGCTGCTCTGAGTAAAGGAGACATTCTTTCCTAGTAGACGTCGTTGACTTCTATCGTGTCTACTTTGGATAACTTCTGCAGCAGTCCGAGCATAGAGGCCGTCCTTTTCCGGCCATGTTGTGCTGAACCCCCTGGAGTTCCAGAATCCGGACACAAGATGCTAGGTGCGGTTTCTTTTCGAACATGCGACGCTGAAAGAGGAAACCCCAAGCCTTTTCTACAAGAGAACATTTGGAGAGAGCATTATATCGGAGAAGAGGTTGTCGAGGATACATTCTATGAGTTCGTTGGGCAGTGATTCCACTGCCATCGTTTGGTCGTGATGGTCGCAAGCAAGGAACAGTTTGGGCGCTTTGATCTGATCACCCATCGCCCCATGTACTTATCGTATCATGAAGCAAGCGGTGTGGCGTTTAAATATGAGCTGCAGCGTTGTAGAAACATCTGTGAGATGGCTTCAGTACGGACGAGACGGAATTAGGCGAAATGTCCAGTTTCAGTACGATGTCCATTCAGACTCCCATTCAGACTCCCAGTCATTGTAAATCTGCTGTATGTATGTCATACTACACCATTATCATTCCATTGTTATACAACTTCTCATCTTTCTGCGCCCCGCTTGTACTTGGAAAGATAAGGCCTAGCGAAACAAGATGCCATCCACTACTGAAGAATTCTCGATCATGGTCAAAGCTAGTTTTCCGTTCTCGTTTCCGTGAACAAGTTAGATTAATTGTGCGCAAATAAATGCATGAACAACGCTACTTTACATAGTAACAATGTGCTCACTCCTCCGCTATCATCTCCTCTACCCTCAGCCCTATATTCACCGCCATCGCAGCAGCCAGCGTAACACAAAGTATCGTCGGCCCATACTTGTCATAATAAAGTCCCTCCGCCCTTCTTGCTCTCAGCATGAAAGATCGATAAACAAATATTCCAGCCGAATACGCTATAGCGACCAAAGCGCAGAAGGTAAACAACGCAGCACTGATGAGCCCACGCGAGTCCTCGGGTGAGGTGAAGTTGAGGAGGGTAGTAGCGATTGTACCAATGAACACTGCAGTATTCATCCATTTCTAATTCTCCAAGTCAGCACCAAGGAGTTCGCGACGAAACAACAAAAAAACGCACCAAAAACGTTCTTTCAGCCGCAAAGTACACTTTCGGCTCGATCCGCACTGGAATAGATATATGTTTCCCTGCGGGGGCATGCCAATCCCGAGACAGCACACGATCGTCACCTAGAGCCTGTCTCGTTTCTTCGTCTTCCTCGTCATCGCCGGACATGCCTGAAGGAGAAACAGGTTGCTCCAAGTCATTCTTCTTGTCCTGAAGTTGATTCCTCAGCGTTTCATCAAAGGCCGAAGAGGGCACTAAAGGATTGATCGAGACAGTGCGGGCTTTCTTATTTGAGGATTTGTTGACGTTACGATCTTTGGATTTTGCCAGGAACGGCGTCGCCTCATCAGCATCCTCCTCTGCATCTTCTGTTGCAGCCTCATCTCCCTTGTCGGGCCGACTTTTTCCGTTGGAACTGGGCTTCTTCCCTTCCGCAACATCCGTCTTTCTCCTTTCCCTAAGCATTTGTTCTCGATACGCGACCGCCTCTGCAACCTGCGTTTCTGTCAGGCCAGTGCGCTTATCTTCATCCCGTGCAGGAGCTCGGAGCATATCATCATCGTCCTCGTCTTCGGAAACGGGTTCCGTATATTTTTCTTGATCGGGAGAGAGGTCTCGCGAGCCAGATCCGGACGACCATCGGACGGAGGATCCCTGGTCGGAGGAACCTTTGGAGGAGTGTCCGGGACGTTCGATGACAGTGAGGTACCCGACATCGGGTTTGAGGATGTCAGTATCCACTATGAGGAAGTATACGTTCATATAACCAAGAATCCACAGAGAAACGATCAAACTTACTCTGCGGAAGCCAAAATGGTACCAGATCCACACGATTGGGAAGCAGAGTTGAGCAGCCATGAATAAACTTGCTGTGAATGAAGATAGTAGCGTAGACTTTGATCAGGCGAATTCATTGGAACCAAATGTTGATGCCACTACTTACCTGAACTTTGGAACAGCCTCCACTAAATGTGATTGAACGAGATCTGTAACCCACTGCGGTGGTTCCTGCCCTAGCTGCGTTTGCAATTTCACTTCAAGGACACCGTACCTAGAGAAAGAACGATAGTCATCAGAGATAAATCCATTAGCAGGAAATCGATCACTCACTTGAACAACTCTTTATCATCAGGTGGAAGTTGCTCAAACGGCCAATCGATACCGATATCCGTCCGTCGCCAGTTATTGCCTGACCGTGTCTTCCCATCCCAATTATCCTCTCGGACCATCGTGAGCTCGGTGTCGAGTGAAATCCTCACTCGAGCATCGCCAGGAAGCTGGAACGCAGTTCGGTTGTAGAACGTACGCATTACTGAAGAAGGAACTCAGTTTCAACACATCATAGCAAGTGCACGGATCCGTATTGACTCACCAGGCTCCAGCTTTTTCGTTAAAACTGCATACTGGACTTCATTCGCCAGCTGAATCATACTATCCACCTCTTGTTGGGTTTTCTTCCCCTTCTTAACTAATTGCTGGAAGTCCTCGTCGACGGTATATTCGCCTTTTAAGAAAGCGTTGACAAGGTGTTCTTTTAGTGGGAACCTAGCTTTGACGGATTTTTCGCCGGTCCAGTCTTCACGATGGGTTTTGCGTTCGACGAAGATCTGTAGAAGATGAGAAGAATAGAGAAGGGAAATGAGTTGAGGTCCGTGTAACTTTGAGGCTGCCCGCTTACAGTTTTAACATCAGTATCACCATACCACCTTAATCGAATAGCTTCAGCGCCTTCGGTTTTTTCCAGACGACCAAGGTAGAGTTCGAGGTCTTCGTTGTCAAAATAAATTGATGTGATAGCTATAAGAAATCGTGAGCGAAACGTGTATTCAACCACAGACAAGACGAACCAGCATCTTTTTGCTCAAACTCTTTATCTGGGTTGAAGACTGGTGTGATATCAGTTGAAGAACTAGAAGCGAAAGCGGAGGTGGGAGGACTAACCCAGCACCGGTAAATTCCTTAGAATCGCCAACTTGAGGGTGACGAGGTTATCTGGATGGACCTATTCGAAGCCATCAGAAGGCAAGTGCTTTCCTCGAAGCGAAGCCTACACACCCAATATTTTGTAGTCTGTCTAACAAATGCACTTTGACTCCCGCCCGCACTCGAATCACCCTGTACAGGGTGGCCGCGGGTACGAACAAGGTCGTAAAGCTTGGACAACTTGACGATTAGGGCGTCCCAGTTATACTTGTAGAATGGTCGCTTTTCCAAATATTCAGGGATGAAGGTGGGTTTGAGAATGTACGAAGTTTGTTTCTTTAAGAAGTTAGAAGATGGTAAGGTAGCTGTGAATCTATAGCGCGTACATCATGTTTCTGCAAAGCATTGTCAATCTTTTAAAACAATAAATTACAATGGAATGATAACTGACCTTTAATATTTTCATAAATCCAGTAATATTCAATTTTGTATACAGCGCTAAATCATGCACGTCAGCTACTAAATTCGCCACCTCCTCCTCCAAAGAATGGAACCGGTCCTCTAAGGCGTCGAAGGACTCATCGTCGTCATCATCATCATCGCCATCATCATCATCATCATCAGAGCCTTCGTCCAAAGCATGATTAGGCTCGCGCTGTTGGGATTCCGGGTCATGTTCTGAATGTGAAGAACGTGCGTGCAGAGATTGGTCGAGTTGTGCTTGTTCTGCGTGTTCCGCTTCATAACTGGAGACGAGCCGTTTTACATCGCGTTCTGCATCGGCAATACGTCGAGAGAGTTCCGAAGTCTAGAAGAGAGGAATAGACGAAGTGAAAGAATAGAAGACGACAACAGAGAATAAGATGATCAGCAAAGGTTTAGCATATAGTAATAGCAGTACCAACGCACTTAGTTCTCTGGAAATTATGAATCTTATTCAACTCCGCCTCAAGCTGAGCAGTGAACTCGCGCTCGTCGGTGTCATTCCATGCATGGGATGTTGTGCGGTCCTAAGAGAGACAAGAACCTGAGAAAGAGAAAAAAAAAACATGGAAAGACTTGTACGGACCTTGAGTTCCCGTTTGAGCAAGTTGTAGTCTAGATAAAATGGGCGCCATTCATTGTACAGATCCGTCTACAGATGCAAAGTATATCAGGTATATCAGCGCTGTAAAGCTTTCTCCGAACAGCAAGGCAAGAAGACTCACACTAATCTTTCGGCCAAACTTCATTGTCGTTCAAAAGAAGGAGAAAACCGAACGTTCCAGCCAACGGAGACTAACTATGTGAATTGTTGAAATTCGTTGCAGGAAAAGGCGGAATTGGAGATACACAAGCACGTGCGTCATCAATGCCACTGATAAGATTAGATGAGAGATTCCTCGCTTTGGCCTTCGTCACTATACTGCACTACTGCTGGACTTGAGTTGTCCTACAGTAACCTCTTGGACTTTCATAGATGCTCAAGTTAGACTCATAATATAGGATCACAGCTCTCGCTGTATGATCAACTCAAGACTAGGAGCCATTTATTCAAGTATGCTCGACGTAATACATAGCCGCATCGAGATTTTCTGACGGATGATTCTGCTACGAAAAGGCTCTCCTTCACGTGTTTCCGATTCTCGTTACAGTCTACTACATCGAGTCGACTTCAAGGTCCCATCTGGCAGCTGCGACGGAAATTTGATTTTTCAAGTATCTGCGATTTGAATAAACTTGAGGAGCTTTATTCTAGGCATCGTTATCTCCTGATCCTCGGCCGTGATTTTAGCTGTCACGAACGACTCCGCCGATTGCGCCATTCTAAAATCCGTCCTACCGTAGCTTGTTCTAGTGTCCTTCGATTTCTCGGCGGTTGTGTGGAAGCCATCCGAGCTGCATTTTATCAGTCTCACTCCCTAACTCCCGGGCCTGCAGCTTTCTCCCTGTCCCAATGCTCACGATATATGTAACTGATGAACTTATGATGGCTGACTATCATGCTCGACTCACTAGGACAGGCTAAGGCTTTCATGTTTCCAACAAGCGATAGACGTGCGAATGTCTACACTTGAGCCTGCAACCACTTCAACCGAAACGATATTCGGATATTTCCAGTGGAAACCAGTATCTCAGTTCTCTGAATTTAACCGTACTGCATATACCGAGCAAGTGGTTAAGAATCCTATGTAATTAAGTAAGTGCCAAATCGATATACTAGTACTCAACTGTTCAACGTATCAATTACTACATCGATGTGGCGATTGAGACTTTTTTCAACTATTCACTTCAAATCAAGGCTGTTCTTCCCTTGATCTTGCCTATCATCGTGAACGAAATAAGGAAATTTATGTACACAGAATGTCATAGTAATACTAACGAAAAAATAGAAGGAGGAAACGTTGAAACGTCCATTGTCTGGATCAATCCGATTAGTTTTGGAGCAGTTCTCTTTAGGGCAATGCTTGGCATCAACTTCTTCGTTAATTGAAGAATCGGTAAATAGGCATGAAGCTAGAAGCCACCCCCTGAGACCCGAGCGAGAGTAAGTGCTTCATCACTAGATAAACCATCCTATCATTAGACAATAAATATCGGTGGGGTGATCACATCGGATTGATGTTCGTTGCCATCCAAACCTGTAACTCATTCACAAACATTTCTATACCACTGACATGAGATAGCCAACATCAGAAAGGAAACAAGTCAAAAGCATTCATTCGACGAGATGAACATAAAGCACCACAATATATTCTGTGGACGAGAGAACCGCAAACGACGGATCTGACAGTGTTGTAAAGTGGGAGCTAGACCTTTAAAATTTTGAAACAGTGGTATAATCAGGGCTCGGAGACCATAATTCATGCGAAAAAAGATGGAATAAAGCACACATACCCACTCCGACGACAAAAGTTGTTCTCGACACAGGTGAAAGGGCCAGGGTAACCTTGCCGCAGAAACAATCGCGGTTGAAACGCTGATTAAAGTTGAATGTTTTTGAACTGGTTGAGATAGATTTCGACTCGGCAGGTAAAAGGTGAATCAAGATGACATGGAGTGACCATTCTGCGGCATGGAGCACGGGAAGACGATTTCAACGACGTGTTTAGAATGCAGAGCTACTCGGAGCAAGAAGTCTACCGAATTCCTATCGCTTTGGTATGTTCATCGTCAGTCGCATATCGATCCAACAATCAGGAAAGATGGAAGAGACAGCGGGTAGAACCCAGGAAATTAGGGGAGATCCGAGGATACGACGAATAGCTGTAGTGTATCGCCCACGTCTAACCGGTAAGCTAGCAGAGCTTGAGTACTTCTTGAGGGCATCATCGCAAGTAGGAATTTCCGTAACACTTGATTCCTCAGATGTGAAATTATTGTGGATGTATCGGAGGAATTAGAAAGATGTTGAAGTTGCGGACAAGTTGTGAAAAGAGTGTGAGCCTATCCGGCAAATTATGTGCCATAAGAAATTCTACCTATGGCAAAGGCATGTCAGCGAGGAGGGGAAGGAAACCCGGGAAATAAAACGCTCACGGGAAAGCTTGATCATGAGCCAAAGATGAAGCAAATTCAGAGAGATGAGCAACGAGCCTGAAGCAGCCCGATTTGAATCATAGTTATACGCCGAATAGTCAAGTGCACGTAGAATCGATGGATTGAGCTTGGAAGCACATTCAAAGCAGGGAAGATGGACTAGAAAGGAAAGCTAGAAAGGCATCCACGTAGTAACGACTAGCAATAAAGATTCAGTCTGTTTATATGCGCGCCGAAGTCAGCCCTTTAATTGATAAGAACTATGACTCGTATACTCACCTGCGAGATTAGGACTAGCGATAACTGAGCGCGCCGCAGAGTCTTTGGCCGGCGCGTGGTGGGCGCTGTTCCTCGCACTCGACAGCGTCTATACATACGTCTTCAGATTACTTAGCCATGACACGGTTAGTTAGTTTGACTGGGAGAGCAAATTTTGAAGACTGTCCATAGTCTGAATGCTTTAAGATGAAATGAAAAAAAGAAGTGAAGATGAGGGTGTGAGTAGAGATTGTGATGAAGGTAAAAGAGAGGTGAAGGAGAGAGTAGAGTGTGAGTATAAAAAGGACATAAGCGCTGACGCCCAGCATCAGTCTATTTATTTATATACCGATGCTCTCGGGAAAATAACAGGACGCCCATACTTGCGCCCAAACTTTGCGCCCGTACCGTCATCTTCTCCCTTCCTTTAAAGCTTGAAAAGCCTCCTACAGCTTGAAAAAACCACTTCCACCCCTTCTCCCCATCCCAAATCTCTCCGATCGCTTTTCCTCAATTCAGCGCTCAATTCTCGCAAAATTCACACAATAATTCCCGGTCGCAACGGTAAAATACATCGATGCGACTTGGCGTACATAGCGATCTCAGTACTAAGGTTCGTCTGTAAGTAACTCTTTGAGGTAACTATTAACACGCTGCCGTCTAGCCTGAATTGTATGTGGATTTGCCCACATTCTGCTTCCCCTGCATGCCGGGTGCTGAAGACGAAGACCGAAATCACTGGACAAAAGTCTCGAGCACCAACTCGAGCGCTCATCCGGGCGCTCTTCAGTACTTTCAGACTGTTTTCATACTGGACTATAGAAGAGTGCGTGATCATTTATATTCAAAGTACAAGTAACAGTACACTAGTAGTGTGTAGGCGATACATTTAACTTAAGCATTATCAAAAGGTGAGCAGAATATCAGGTATATGTGCGTGGTATAATTCTCTGAACACTGGTCATAGTCATTATTCCATCTACCTTCATAGCAAGAGCAAGTTCAGGCCTTGGTCCTGCATCGTTTCTCGCCAATCCACCGTACCTCCTTGGACATCACGCCGCTGCCAGACCGCCTCCATCAAAAGTCTGACCTTCATCACGTTGCCTATGCTCTCGTCTTGAGCCTGCAGTCTTCTTTTGAGACGGTCTCGATGGATAGAGTCATCCGTCATACATGCAGCTAGACATATTGGAAACACAATCACACGGTCGGTATTGGAAGGTAACAACTGGTGAATTAATTGGGCAATAGTTTCCACAGAGTCGCTAATATCGGATACACCTAGAACAGTTCATCTGTCAATTCGGAGATGCGAAAAGGAGATACAAAGATGCTTACCCGGATTAGAGTCGTGGAGGACCGTGTGGAGATACAACGAGGCAGCTGCGCGGAAAATGCTTGCTAGCTGTTTCCGGACTTCCTCGTCTGGGAAGACCACATCCGATATGGAAGGTTGTAAGATATCTGGATGCAGCGGTGCATCTTTTTCGAATACGGGAGTTGCAGCGTTCTGGTGCAAGCGCTGTTCGATTTCGTCGCCTCGACGAATAAGCTCCCGATAATTCAGAGTACTTTGGCATCGTTGCATAGTTTTCCAATGCGCAAGAGCGGAAACTTCTGCGATGGCAAGCATTGCATCGTCGGGACATCCGGTCAATGTCTCCATCTGGAGAGCCGGCGAACAAGTCGAACGGCTCAGAAGGCGTTTGTAAAACATTAAATATTTCGGGGGGCGCATCAAAGTTAGACTCGCAAAGATGTCTATCCACTAAAAGAAAGTTCAGCTTCGTTGGTTTCACTTGATAATTCTATGACAATTGCTTACCATTGTTCCCTTCACAGCAATTTGGGCGGCCATGGACAAGGTGCTCAACATCATTTTAGGGTCTTCCTCCTCTGTGATACCAATTTGCGCGAGCCAGTCCAACGCTATGCCTAGCACAGGCATCCAATCCATCGATCCGCCCGACAATTGTGAAAAGTAGACTAGGTGCAGCGCCGCAATAATATCGCTTTCAGTGTAGTGGCCCCGAATCTGTTGGGCGTTCACAAGCTGCAAGTAAGCCTCGGTATAAAAATATTTTGCAGTTGAATTTTGTGGGTTAAGGTCTGGCGCTTCAAGACCTTCTGCTACTCTCTTTCTCATATAGTGTAAACTGGCCAAGGCGCACACTGCGTGCGTAATGGCTCCCCGCGGCTCCTGGACAAGTAACTGTATCAAACATTAGAGAATGTTTCAATCTGATCAAGCGGTGGGCTTACTGAATATATGACATTCGCTGCCTTGTTTCCTGCAAAGAGGAAATGTGCGCTTCGTACGTTCTGGAAATAATACATTACGTGGTCTTCATGGAAGGAACTTTGACCAGTAACAGGGAAGTTCATTTCCGGAGGTGGGTGTATGTCGAATTCGAAGGGCTGATGCTGATGCATGCTAGCAATAGATGATATTTCATAATCGCTTGGTTCCAGGTTGAGGTTTGGGACCGTTGATATTAAAGGTGATTGGAAGTAGGAAGAATTAAGATCAAGATCGTTGAGGTCTGGGTCGCTGAAGGAAGCTGCAGGCAATTGATGAAAGTGCGAATTGGACGCTCCTACCGTATCAAGGTGAGTCACTCATCATCATTTCGCATTCAGACAGAAAATGCTTACCGGGGACGCCGGGTAGAAGGCTGTCTTGTCGTAGATGGTGTGGGTCCACGTATGGGTTTAGCCCAAACCCGAAGTCAAGACCTAGCCCCAGAGAAGGTGAGCTCGATTGGCTGTTGGGGGTTGTGGCGGTGGAGGAAGGAGCCGAGTAACGATGTGAATTCATCGGACGTGTCCTTGTCGATCCTGCAGCAGCAGCAGCTTGGGCTTGCAACAAAGACGAACGCGGCTGCCCTCGAATCAATCCAGCACGCGTCAATTGGGCTTTAATATCAGCCTTGTAGGCCTCGACGGCCTGTTTATCCTGAACACACAAATGTCAGCAATCAATACCGACAGTCACGAACACAACCTACCCGCATCCACTCTGGCCGCTTGGGCCCCCATCCAAGACAATCGATCGTGAGGCGTATACAAGTTCGGCATGAATCCCCTTCTCTCTGTTCGTCGCATTTCTGGAAAGAGATTCGAATCAGAAAACTCTCTAGCACGGCCATAATCGCCGATACGCACTTTACGACGAAGTCGACACGTCCTATTGGCAGTTAGCTCGATAATTCACGCATTAGTTTTTCGTTGAAGAACGCACCAACATCCACCTTTACTGGCTACTTGGGAACGGGGCAGATCAACTGCGTTCCGATTTGGCGACGGTCGCGCACTGCTACTTCTTGAAGAAGTTGTGTCTGGAACCATTAAGGATGTAGGAGAGTCGCTAGATGACGATGGTGTTGGACTAGCACTGGAAGGATTTTGTGGTTCGACGAGATTGAGCCATGTAATCGCGGTGGTAGAAGGTAAAAAGGATTATGTAGGATCTTATTTCAAGTAAACAAGTCTGATGGGCCTGGTAGGAAAGGGTCCTCTTCCACAAACAGTTACAACGTGTTGGACAAAAGAATGGTCATATGAAAGAAGTTAAATGGATCCTGGATAGATGGAGACTTGTCGTTGGGCTATCATGGCACTGCAATACCAATGCGTATTGTTTCGGCAAACATAGATAAATGATCGGCCTGTGTTCAGCAGCATGTGTAAAATCTTGAAGCATCATATCTGGATCTGCCGCTCCATAAAAGGTTTCTTTCCTTGGGTATCGGGCCTGGTCCCACGCATACAGGAGGCAGCGGCAAAGAAACGGAACCGTGATGTGATAGTTCGTTGCCTACTCCTCCATCGCAGAAAGTAAAAACCGACGTCAGAAGGACACAAAGTGAGAGATAATTAGTGGTTGTAACTTGTCTTCCTAGACGTCGAAGCAGACAAAGACGTAGACTCCAAGCTGCTCAGATTAGATCAACCCAGACCTGCAAATTCGAATGACAATGACAAATTCCAAAATAATCCGCGTATCTCGTTGTTCAAGCTGACGTCCGATTCCGGCTACTTACTCAACTGCAACTGCATACTGACCACCGACGACGTTGTTAACTTGTCGACGCATATCGACGCGCTTCACTTAGGCGGATCACCCTGATGCAGTTTTCCACATAATACGACCCCGACTCGGATTTTCGCAATTTGCGGACGTTGAATAGGTCCCGCGACGCCTAGTATAGCTCAACGCGGGACCTACAGCTCAAGCAAGTACACTACTTATCATCATGGATGATGCTAGTGAGTGGAGTGATGAGTAGAGATGAGCATTCTGGCAACAGTAAGCTCGGTCAATTTGCGTCAGTACTGGATGAGTCTTGGTCAACTCCAGTGTGTCTCGAATTACTAAAAATGAAATGAAAGATTGCCAGACTGGCTAGGTTTTGCTGATTAACCACTGACTAATTTTCACTTACTGGCTTTCCCGCTCAAGAAGCGGAAGCGCTACCGAGCGTGGTTGAAGCAAGTTCACTGAGTGGGCTCATCCCTTCACGCGCTCGGTCGCTGCCCGCCTAGCCCGTCGGGAAGGAAGGAAGGTCTATTGCACGACATGGTTAAGAAACTAAGTAAATTACTCATCATTAATTCAATCAGGCTCCGAGAACGCTGGCCTTTAGGGAAAAGCCCAGGCTACAGAGAAAGATTCAAAGTAACCCTCGCCATAGGCCCGCAGAAAAGTGTACCAGCCGATGATGGTAGATGACAAAAGGCCGTAAGTAGGAGACTATTGAAAATCACCATTGTGAGTGACAATATTCAGTACCGAGGCTGTGAGAGAGCTCTGTCCTTTGGCGTGTGCAGAATTCAGGCTACAGAGAAAGATTCAAAGCAATCCTCGCCATAGGCCCGCAGAAAAGTGTACCAACCGATGATGGTAGATAACAAAAAACCGTAAGTAGGAGACTGTTGAAAATCGCCATTGGAGTGACAATAATCAGTACCGAGGCTGTGAGAGAGCTCTGTCCTTTGGCGCGTGCAAAACCCAGGCTACAGAAAAAGATTTAAAGCAATCCTCACCATAGGCCCGCAGAAAAGTGTACCAACCGATGATGGTTGATAACAATAGACCGTAAGTAGGAGACTGTTGAAAATCGCCATTATGAATGACAATATTCAGTACCGAGGCTGTGAGAGAGCTCTGTCCTTTGGCGCGTGCAGAACCCAGGCTACAGAAAAAGATTTAAAGCAATCCTCACCATAGGCCCGCAGAAAAGTGTACCAACCGATGATGGTTGATAACAAAAGACCGTAAGTAGGAGACTATTGAAAATCGCCATTGTCTGAGTGACAATATTCAGTACCGAGGCTGTGAGAGAGTTCTGTCCTTTGGCGTGTGCAGAACCCAGGCTACACAGAAAGATCCAAAGTAATCCTCGCCATAGGCCCGCAGAAAAGTGTACCAACCGATGATGGTAGATAACAAAAGACCGCAAGTAGGAGACTATTGAAGATCGCCATTGTGAGTGACAATATTCAGTACCGAGGCTGTGAGAGAGCTCTGTCTTTTGGCGCGTGCAGGGAAAAGCCCAGGCTACGGAGAAAGATTCTAAGAAATCTTTAGCACAGTCCCGCAGAAAGGTCTACCAACCGATGATGGTAGATAACAAAAGACCGTAAGTAGGAAACTGTTGAGAATAGCTAGTGATACTCAGTTCCGAGGCTCCGAGAGAGCGCTGTCCTTTGGCGCGCGGCGTAGGGAAAAGCCCATACGGATCTGGAGAATAGCCCCGCGGAAATGTGTACATGATGGAAGATAACGAAGGTCCATTAGGACTAGGACAGACTAGGACTAGGAAACTGTTAAAATCATCAGTATGAGTAACAATTTCAGTAGAAAAAAAATCATTTGACCCACCAAGTATATAGAGTACTGTATAATATATACAGTCTAGTCTCCACTACACTGACACAGTGACGTCGCAGTCCAAACCGACACATCCTCATGCAAAATGACTTGATTGTGATTGTTAAAAGTACAAAAAAAAAACATTGTACTATCGAAAGCATATATGATTATGATGAGTCGGGAGATGTCGAGAAACGAGAAATGACTACAAAATAGTTGGACATATGTACATGCATCAAGGAAGAAGGAAAAAAAAAACGGGGTAAAAAGAATTTTTACAAACAAGCAAAACAGAGTGAGCATAAAAGTATACACCTTGCCGAGTTTCCAAGGTCCACAAAATATGCACCGCACACATGCAAAGAACGGTGCACGAAAAAAAAAAGACATGACGTTGACGATGGGAAAAAAACAACCTACACCAGCAACATCTTCTGCTCGTGGAGTAATCTTCGCCAAGGAACCGCTTTGGGCTTCGCCTGACCCAAATTCAACTCTTGCAGCAACCTGTAAATACCAACACAGTTGCCCACTGAACCCTCGTCCTCGAGCTGTTTGAGCAAAAGGCTTCGTTTGGTCGCCTTGGTAGTGAGGGCGCGCAGATAAAGATGGAAAACACAGTACTGCGTACAACGACATGCCTCACTGATTCTGGTTCCTCGCATACTTTTTCTAAAGAGGCAACGGCCTCAGCGACAGCTTCGCTGATTTCTGGGACCAGTGGGTGGTCGCCAGAGACGATGGTTCGAAGATAAACCACGGTCGAAGTGCGGAAGACTTCAGATGCCAATGCTCGAGCAACGTCTTCGTCGGTGCGTGAAGCCAACGGCGGGTTCGGTGGGGTGAGGAACGACTCAATGTCAGTAGCTCTTCTGCTGAGTTCGACAACACTGAGTCGGCCTTCTTTCTCGCGAGCTTGTTTCCAAACATAAAGCTGGGATGTTTTCGCCAAGGCCCAGACGATGCGGTTCTCGCAGCCCATTACCGGCAACATGGAGAGAGAATCCGAGTCTTCAGAGACATCATAGACACCACTCTGGTTAGACGGGTTGTAGAGACTGTCGATGACGTTGACAAAGTTGGGTGAGGCCATGGTCGTCACTGACGCGAGAACATCAAACCAGAATGTGGTCTTGATTATGAAGCGCTCTTTGTCTGAGCAGTTCATAAGCGCATCGCGATAGTCGTGGAATCGGCTTCGATCTTCGAGGATGCTGTTTGAATAGATGGAAGCAACTTGAAGCCATCTTTGCCAGTCACCATGTCCGCCGTCGAACAAGAACGTGGAGATGATATTCAACGCAGCAAGAGCGTCGTCGTCGTCAAACGCTGCTTTGCAAAGCTGAACATGCTCAATAGCTCGTCGTACCGTTCACGCGTAGAAATATCTTCAAGTACTGCCATCCTAGACGTTTGAGAACGCTGAACATGCACCGATGCCAAAAGGCGAGCGGCAGCGCGCGCAATCCCTTCTTTTTCGACAGCGTCGAAAAGAATTTGGGGAAGAGTACCCTTGTCTGCAAGTTGATACTGGAGAGCGGCTACGGTAGTCACGTAGTGGTTCGCTAGCTCATCCAGAGCACCGTTAGCGAAAAGAAATGATGGCATACGATGTGTAGCATCATTGACCGATGCAAAAAACATATGCTCTGTTTGATCATCGGGCAAGACAGCAGTATATGACCTTCCGAATGCACTGGCTTGGGTAGGTGGAAGCCTGACAACGGCAGTTGGTGGTGGCCCTGGTGGGGCTAGCTGCTGCTGCTGAGGCGGCGCCAGGAGTGCAACACGATAGGTTGGATGATGGATCATATTTGCAGTGAGCCCTACCAAAAAGGAGGGAGTTGAGTACGTTACATGATATTACAGTATTTAATATGGGTACACGGGAGTCTTACATTGTTGTGGAGGAGGTACTAAGCTAGTATTATGCGAAAGCGTAGGCACATAAGGCTCCTGAGGCGGGAAGCCTTCTTGACTTGGAGGCCCAAAGGGAGATGGGTTCCTCGAAGACTGCCCAACTGGGTGCGGTTGCATCACTGGGGAAAGAAAAAAAAAGACAAGTCAATCAAATGGATCGAGAAACAAAGAGATTCAACTTACTGGGATGGACCCCAGGCGGGTGTCCTTCATAGTTAGGGGGAGCTCCGGGAAAAGGCCCAGGCCACTCTTGTTCGCGAACATTAGAGACGGGACCGTGGCGCACAACTTCATCACTGAGGACTAGAAGTTGGGACGGAGGACTCTCAGGAGGCGAGTTGTAGGGCTGAGTAGAAAGGTGAAGAGTAGGAGGTTCTTGCTCCGGAGCGCGAGGACCAGAGCCAGAATGGCCCTTGATCATGCCCTGAGATGCCAGGAAAGACTTGATTTTGTCACGGAGCTCGGTGACGTTGTTGTTTTCCTATCAAAGAAAGGTGAGACAAATACTTTTAGGGCAGTGATAAGCCACGTACTCGAAGCCAGTCTGGGCGTTTGGCACCAAAACCAAGGCATTGCAAGCGAAGACGAAGGCAAGTTTCGCATCGACCTTCAGCATCTGGACGCTCATCGCATTTCTGCTCATAGGAAAAGAGGCGAAAAAAGGCGAAAAAAGAGGGGGAAAAGCGATTAGCTTGCTGTTCTCGATGAATGATTGTCGATAAAGAGCTTACTTTGCGACGAATTCTGCACGTGTAGCAGCCACTCTTAGCGCGCACAGCGCCTTTCGCCTTGGGCGCTCCGGACTTCTTTGTCGCTGGGGTTTTGACAACACCAGGAGGTGGAGATGGTTGTTCTGGTGGTGCAGACATCGACCAAGGAAATTATGCGAAAGGGAATACGGAGAAGATATTGATAACGGACAAGAAAGAAGAGTGGCGGTTTTGCAGCGAGCGGGCTCTTTGTTGAGCGTTTATAAGAAAAGGCGCTGTGACTGAATAATCACGCTTTTTTGGTTTGTTGGTTGACTCACAAGACCCCGGATACTGCCGGTCCATGCCATCCATAATTACTTCATCCCGGCCATTCAAATTGCAGTGATCTTCCATTCAACCGACCTGCCCAAGCTACATACACCAAAAAAACCTATAAAAGCCAAGGCACTGTCCTTAAAATACCAACCAAACAATATGAATGAGAATAACAGAATAACAGAATAACAGCTCTGAATCCCAAGACAACACGTTTAGATCTAATAAATCCTGTAACCTACGCCACCAAAAAAACTATCTTTGACTTTGGACTCGCAGTCGTACAAAGCATGCCACAAGACAGGACAAAGTTGCACTTCTTCTCTTCTCTTCTATGACCATATCGGATTCAGACGCGCAATGGAAGCGCCGGTGAGAAAGGACTTGTGCAACCGCCGATGTCGGTGGTCAACCTTGTCCTCAACCCTACGACCTGTAAATAAAGAATCTGAACAAAAAAGATCTACAACGCATATGATATGATTCATTTGTTCACTATCCTGAAATGGGCAAATGACGGTCCAACGAAGGCTCTAGCCCCCCATACACGTCCCGCATTTATTCACGCTACGTCAGGACGCGACGAGAGAGAGAATTTGGGAATTAGACGTGGAATGGAGGCGACCGCGATTTTCAAGGCGATTTGATTTCGAACCGAGACGCGATCGTTCGTAGCAACAAAGACCCTGAGGTTCCTGGAAAAACCAATTGAAAGCTAGAGTAGTCGTGGTAGTAGTAGTAAATAACAACAAATGGCGACGCGACGCATATAGCTGATAGTAGGAAAGGAGCTTTTGGTACATTGCTTTGATTAAAAAAAAAAACTTCCAACACTCCAACACTGATAGATAGACAGATCTTGACCAACAAACAACGAGGTATAGGTAACGCAACGCACTCCAGGTTCCATGCGACAACGAACGAAAAGATGGGAATGGGGCATGCGGGTCAGAGAATGGAAGGAGCAGAAATGACGGACGGAAACAGCGAGGTGTCACAATGCATGGTGATGATACAATTTGGGTGTGGGTATGTAGAAGCGAAAGGCGAAAAAAACCCCGAATTCCATAAAGCTTCTTCATTTTCATGAATCACGATGCCCAACGGAGGAACCTTCTTCTCGGATAACTCCAGATCCACTCAATCTTCGGACCCTAGCTTTGATCCCACTTCCTGCGGAAGTTGTAAATCCTGAACTGCTCGGACTGGCAATGGGATCTTGATTTGGATTTATTACCGATGCACCTCCTCCTCCAGCCTTTGTCGTATCTCCGGGCAGAGAACGACGGGCGATCAGGGCACGAACAGCGCCCAACCACTTAATCTCGTCTTCCTCGCTAGGCGCGCACAGTAACAGAGTTCTTTTCGTTGTTATTATTTTGAATGTATGTGCAGTGGAGGGGTCTTCACCGCCTTCAGAAACGGGCGGTGATGATACCGCTGGAGGATGATGTTGGCGATGAGATACGAACGTCGTATTCTAGCGCATCCAGAATATCGGAAAAGGGAAATTGGCGATGAGGTTTCGTGTCCTAGGTTGAAACAGAGTTGAATACGCGGTAGTGAAGGTATAATATAATATAATATATACGTACCATATGGCTAGCCGAATAAACCAACTTTTCACCAGACAGAACAAACCAGCGTTTCCGCCAGTTTCGTCTCTTGGACCCACACTTCATCAAGTAACCAGATAAGCACGATCTTGGTGGGATCTTTCGACGGGGCAGAGGGCTGCGACCTAGAAGGTGAGGTTCCAATGGCAGGGGCGCGTCTGCGACGACATGGATAACGTGCGACGTCCTGACGGTGAGGCGTCTTCCGAATCGGACGAGGTGGCATTATGAAATGAAGGTGGTGAGGGTGTTATAGGCGGGGGGACAGCGTTATTCGATCCTCTGGGTATCGGTATAGGTGCAGTAGGAGGAGATTGGGTTGAAGAAGCGTTCAAAGCTTGCCTAGCCTCTTCAATGGCGGATACCCATTCATGGACCTCTGTAGGGGTTTTGGCCTGAAGATAAAACGTTCGCACGGGCGAGATGAGACCAAACACATTCTCGTGTTTCTTGAGCGGGACTTGGGTGCAAGAATGCACATCGCCAAGCTCGAGAAGCCGTAAAAGTTGATACTCTGCGGCTGTTTTGTAATACGCGATATGAGCTGGTCTTAACACGAACCAGCGCTTCTTCCACGTCTAGCACAGAAAAAGGTTATATACGGAAAAGGAACAGAGAATGACTCGAACCTTTCTTCGCTCACCCTTCTTCCATAAATATCCAGCTTTGATGACACTTTCATCTAGCAGAGCCTTGGTGAGGGCCTTCTTCGCCTACTTGTGCAGTTTTCCAGCCTCCTTCGCCCTCATCATCTTCATCTTCTGAATCCTCGCCGCCGCTTCCAGATCTTCGTTCAGCAATGGATGAAAGCGGTTGCTGCTGAAGAGAGCTTCCCGGTAAGATTGTTCCAGCAGAGCCAGAAACCATCCCTGAAGGCGTAACGTTCCAATCCGGGGTCAAGATAGAGTCAGAGTCCGATCTCTGTGCCAGAAACAGAAACAGGAGGTACAGAAACAGGCGGCGGAGGCTAAAGTGAAAAATTGTCATAACGACATCAACCTCCGGGTCCGAGAACGAGAATGAGAAATTTTCTCACTTTGCTGCTGCCTTTGGCCACGGAAGAGATGGAAAGTTTGCGCTGAACTTCCTGAGGAGAAGGAGGGGCTACTGTGGGTGGCATTTTGCTGCTCAAAGGAGCAACAACGAAGTGCTCTCTGGCAAGTCTTTCCACGTGCTATTGATCAGTCGCGGCGGGCCGCCCTTTAATTTCGACTTTGGCGCTCCCATACCAGAGCTCATTATCGTTGCAGAAATCCAAGTTTTTTTTCTGGTTGAGAAAAGTACGTCTGCTTGGGAACTTGTAACCAAAGCTTATTGCTAACAGGCGATCAACTGGATCTAAGATCGCGTTCGATTTTGGCCAAGTACTTTCTTTTCTATCCTCGCCAATCTATTTGCTGACTATCATATTGTATTGGACCTCTTACAGGCTCGAACAATAGTGTGGTCGCTAGGGGAAAATGCTCAAGCCATGGTCAGTTATAGTCTCCAAGAAAGCCCTCCCTGAACCGACGTCTACTATGAGTAGTCTCCCGTAGGGCCTAGGCAAACTCGACGATCCGTGCGGATGTATAGATATACACATCCGTATGGATCGTCATTGCATAACGAGGCGCTTATAGCGACTATGCTATGAGGCCAAGTGCTTAGTTTACCCTTCAAGACTGAAGCTTTTCTATTGAGCGGACTGAAATTTGTGGATGGCGTCGTTTCGAGCAAACGCTCTACTTCTGCTTTGAACACACTGAACCCTGGACCAGATTGCTTCGATCTTGCGCGCGTGTTACTTACTGATTACTGGCTCGGATAACATAATGAGGCAAATTTTCAGAGCCATAGGAAGCTACAATCTCTACCTAGTTGAATTGAAGCCCTACGTCCCGAGACTAAAATGCTTACTGGCTGACTGATATCGTTTCAATATTGACAAAGGCTCTACTTTACTTTGAGCAAATTGACGTTTCCCCAGTGGACCAGATTGCGTTCGATTACCGGGTACAAAAGTCGCTTTGAATTAGATTTGGTATACTTATTGATTTCCAAGTGAGCTGAGGCTGAGGGCAAAGGTCTCTTTGAGGATTGAATTAGTTCCAGTGCAGTGATGTCTGGCAAGTAAGCATCCAGATGAGCAATATATTCAGAACCATAACAGGTTACAGTCTCCGAATGCTTATATTGTCATGCTATACTTACCGACCAGGCTAAGTACTGAAATTATCTACCCTCAAGCAGTTCTTTGCGGAGTACCTTGGTGACTACGGTACTTAAAGGTCGCCGTCGCTTCTGCCACACACCGGTAAGTAGCTGGGTTGTAACTGGGTTCCGATTCGGCTTTACAGTTTGATGTAGAATGGAATGGCTTCATGTGCTCATTTTCGACGGAAATTTGGAAGCAAGAAAAAAATTATCTGCGATATGTTATGCGTTGAATCCAAGCTGATTCTGGCCACTAGACTGAAAGACTCAGTGCAGGATTCGCGTCCGACGCGACGCCACTTTGCATCAATGATAAGCCTGGGAAACTGATGCGGCGCGATAAGAAGCCGCAAGGAGCCGCATTGCCCCACAACGCCTTCCAGAATCTCTCTATCCTGTGCATCCATCATGTCTTGCCAAGCTAGATTCGACAAAGCTGTAGAAATTGTCCAGAACCTTCCCAAAGGCGGTCCTATACAGCCATCGCAAGATCAGCAGCTCTTTGTGAGTCTTCGTTTAATATCATTTCGACAGGTAGACTGATTACAGTCCGACAGTTTTACAAGCACTACAAGCAAGGTCCGTACTCCTGTGGCTTCAAGATTCTAGAAAGAAGCAAAGTACTCATGGTCTGAATCATTAACGCGTGTAGCCACGATCGGCGATGTTAATTGCGCTCGACCTGGAATGCTTGATTTTACCGGTAAAGCCAAGTGGTGCGCACCGAATTCTACGATATTTGTATCCTTCTGGAATCTAATGTGAATTCTCTAGGGATGCTTGGAAGGAAGTGGAGGGTATGTCTCAGGAGGACGCTCAGATAGCCTATGTCAAGAAACTCCTGGAGGTGCGTTTCCTTGAATCATCCAAGATCATCCATCTTAGAATAAAATATTCTATGACAGGTTCTCAGAGAAGCGGGTACCGATGAAGCCAATACCTACATCGCATCAATCGAATCGATTGAATAGTTTTCTTTGCAGTATCGGACTACGGTATATAATCAACAAGTGTAACATTACAATCTGTTCATTCTAGAACAATGATCGGGCAATCCAAGTTTTATTTCGCTGTATACGAAGGCTCCATTGCAGTACTCCAGAAAGGCCAAGTCTCCGGTTTCCCTTCACCTTATTGCTTCAAATGTTCCTATAGGCTATACTTTCATTACATCTTGATTGTTGCAGCGCCTTCATTGCGGTCTCTACGGCTACATACAGTGCTGAGCCTGCAGGTACAGTCCACAAATTACCCCAGGTTCCAGATCTTGGAGTGCTGTTAAATAAACAGTGGCTATCCCGCTTCGTGCACAATGCGCATAGAATTGCGATACGATCACTAATTTCCAGATGTATACATTTTGCGATGATACTATCATCAAATCAGATTTCGTCCCCGTCAGGAGCATGAACAAAGGACCTCGAACACCCCACAAAGGTGCAGAAAAGGTGTGACATTGACAAGTTTTGTGGCGCTAAACCCTGTACTAATGTACTAACGCCCAAGATCCGCGCTAACCAAGGGAGTAACAAAGTGAAGCGTGTTTCTCAACGTGGACGCGACGATAACAAAGATTCTATTGAAGGCAATTCGCAACGCAATCCTTTTACTCGACACCATTTCATGAATCTCGTAGCATTTCAAATTTCTCTACCCAGCACTTGTTCATTGTTCAAAGCCTTCGATTTTTCCAATCGCAAATCACCGAGTACTCGTAAACGGTTGGTCGCTCGGTCCTGGAACATGCGGAGGGTGGGAGGACATCGAACCAAAACCCGCAGCTACTCCGAAGAAAAGAAACGCGTTCCCGTCTTCCTAGAATTAGGCGCAGCACGATCTTCTTCTGCATTTAGTGCATTTAGTGCATACGCCCACAGCATGCTGCAAAAGAAGAACCAAAAGTGGCGTGGTCACTGGTCAAACTTTGCCTCGAGTCTGCATCCCGTATGATAATCTGCTGCGAGAGCTGTTGAAATCTGGATTCTGCGATGTCCACGGGCGTCTGGTGAGCGGCTACTGCCGTCTCCAAGTTGGACTCTCGAATCTCACGACGGTGACCTTGCGACTGACCAAAGCTCCCATAGTACGCCCACTTATCCCAGCTTTCAGGTGGTGAGTGACCTCCTGGTCTATGTTAAACATACGCCGAACGTATGCCTGGTACACGGCTCTCGAAATGGGACACAAAGGCGAATTCTATCCCGATTCCAGTCTCGCGCTGATAACGGCGCCTCCGGTGAATTTTCTGTTCACCGACCTTACTTCCGCCGTCAAGCGAATAAATCCAAAGCTTCCAACTAGTGCCACAAGTACGCTAGTTTTGTCAACCCGTAGGATTGGCCAGGAACAATATCCTTGTACTCGTAAACCTCTTGTTTCAGGTGGTGTATTCCTATCTACCAAATACAAAGTACTCACTCCTCAGCATCATATCAACACGAAATTGCAACATTGGATTGGAGGATTGAAAGCTACCGCTTCTCGATCGCAGCACGGATATTAACTGTACCTCGATACAGGGACCATTCGATGAAAAGAATGCGACCGGTTCAATAACTGTACCGTCCTCTGAGTCGGAAAATATTATCGGTAGTTTATTTCATGAACTTTAACAGGTATCTATCAGGTTCTAATGCGACGAAACGCAGGCCAAAGATATACGTCGCGAACCCCACAAAAGATCTCCTCTTCAAAACCGTTGATCGACGCTTCGAGGCGGAGCGCTCATGATGAATTCAATCCCTTATAGTGGTTGAGCGCTCATCTCAACTACCCCACCTGGAAACTCCGAACTTTATGGGGTACAGTAGTCTCAAAGGTGAGAGTATCCAAGGGTGGTACGACATGTTACTGCTAACTTATCTGGGATGTACGGCTTCGTGATTTAGGCTTCAATCATCCACATATTCCGGAAGGGTGAACTTCCATAAGATCTGCACCATCTTCACGGTTTCATCATTAACTGATTAATTGGCAAGCTTGAAAGTGAGTAGATCCTCCGAGCTTTTTTGGATGTACTTGGGTGTCATGCAGTCTAATGATGCGTATACAGCAAGCTTTACACGCATGTCCATCGCACCTATTTACATTGATATCACAACTGTCAATGCTCAATCGAACTTGAAATGTAGCCACTCCAACTCGCTGTATGTCGTAGCCTATACAATAAATAGGAGAATCTGGAAAAAGACTTCGCAGGTTTACACTGTCTCCTGATACATGCGTTCTGAAACTGATTCAAGTCTGTCTGATTTTTTAAATAATGATTTCCCTTTCATTCTCAGTTTCTGTCATTTGACGAAGTTCCAAGTATGGGTAGTTCACCGTTTTACCGTCGCGTTTGTTACCAAAGTCATATTTTCCGAGGAGGGACAAAGGGATCCCGATGGTGTCGTCCCTACCCCTCCTGTTCTCAGTTGCAGTCATTCGACAAAGTTCCAAGTACAGGCAATTCACCGTCGCGTTTGTTACTAACGTTATTCTTCCGAGGAGGGACGAAGGGAATTCCCGATGGTGTCTCTCCCTCCTGTTCTCAGTCGCAGTTATTCGACAAAGTTCCAAGTACAGGCAATTCACCGTCGCGTTTGTTATTAACGTTATTCTTCCGAGGCGGGACAATGGGAATTCCCGATGGTGAGTTGCAGTCATTCGACAATGTTCCAAGTATAGGCAGCTCAGGGCAGCTCACCGTCGCGTGTGTATATTTTCCGAGGAGAGCAAAAGGGAGTTCCCGATAGTGGCTTTTCCCCTCAGCATCCGAAGACCGGAAACTTCGTGCTCCTGCTCCCGGGAATTCCTAGACGACCACAAGCATTACACTGTCCTAAAGGAAATGCTAATTTTGGCCTAGTTGTTCGAGCGCCGCTTTAAAATACGCAAAGCGCATGGAGCATAGTACAGGATGTAGCCTTGGGTCCAAATATCAATGCTAACTGCGACGTCGTTTGTCACTAGTCAAGCCACTTTGAAGCCACTGGCAGTACTTTATCCGGAGGCGAGTAGTTGGCGACTTGAAGTTGGTTAGCTATGTCCATAGCAATGCATTGAGTCTGTAGTCTGTAAGTAGATACATCGGTTACTAGAAACAACATGGCGTAGTGTAAAGATTACAAGCAAGTCCGTCACTCATCCAGCCACCGGCCTAATCAGAAAGCAAAGGAAAGAGTAGAAAGACGATCGTGGATGCGTCGTGAACATCATCAGAAATAAGCTGAAGAAGAATAAAAATCATCAAGTACATACATATCTGGAAATAAAATCTAAATATGCTGTCCGAAAAAAAGTAGGGATCGCGGCGGAGGAGGTGGCTGGCAGTGTATGATATACGATGAACGGTGAAAGGGTAGGTATTTTAGGGACCAAAGATCAACGCCCAAAACAGAAGAAAAAAAACAAAAAGTTTCTATACCATTTATGAATCTTGCGAAGACCCTTGTCGATGATCTGGATTAGCCACATAGAGACTGGGACGTGCAGCGAGTCCATAGTTGATATTCGACTTTCTTTTGTTGGTTCGCTCTTCGTGCTTTCGGGTATTAGTGGGGTCTGGAAGCGACTGATCTTGGCTCATCCGCCTCTCAAAGTCTCGAACACGAGCTGCAACAGCAGATCCCGTAGGTGCGCGTACGGGACGCCTGCCAGTGCCGCTGCTGTTAACTGATGTATCAGAACTCGCTGCAGTGCTTGGCTGAGATATCGGTGGTGTTATCGCAGGTGAAAGAGATTTAGGAGGCGAAGAAGGATGTTCTGGAGATACCAGCGATTCTCCGAATGCCATAGGTGCTGGAGAGGTAACCGAGTCGAAAGAAATATCCACCCCATGCGCAACACCCCGTCCGTCTTCGGGAAGCCAGCCTCCGCTACTTTCCTCATAGCTAGTGCCCGTGCTGTCTCGAGTACGGTGACTGCCGCTGTGTTCACGCTGAACGACATCAATTGCACCTGCCATCCGTTCAATCGCATCAGAGTCTGCAGTTCGCAGTGAAGAGAGTGATTTTCCGTGCTTTCCCCCTTTGTACACTTTGGTTCCACCAGCCCTCGACAAGATGCGTTTGATGGAGTTGGATTTATTCGATCCAGGTGACTCTTGCTCTGGAGAAGCAGAATTTCCACTCTCTTCAATCGCAACAAGCCCGCCTAATCGAGGCGGAGGATTTGGATCTCGAATATCTGGCATACCGCCTAAATGCCGTGAACCACTACCCCGTCTATCAAGTAAGTTTGTACGAGAGAAACGAGACCACCAAGAGTCGCTTCGCTTCACAGGTTGCGATGAACCACTGGAACCGATGTCGAGAAGAGATGATGGTCGAGGACTAAAGGATGTATGAGATGTGGCCTGGGAAAGGGAGTTGAAAGGACTGAGACGCTGCTCATGAGAGTGCGAAGATCCAGTATGGTCGCTCTGTGACAGACGCGAAACTTCAGTGACGGGACTGAGGGTGTGTACTTCGATGGGAAGCATGGTTTGGATTTGGAGGGGTTGATTTGGCTGAGGATAAGGTCGCCTAGAAGAATTCGACCCAAATCGTGGCACTTCATTGATACCTTCTGGGTCAGCGAAAGGATCTGAAAATGGGTCGTGATAGTGGGTGCTGGGTCGGTAATCCGTCATATCATGATCTGAGCTAACAGCGCTCAGTGTGCTAGCATAGCTCATGCCTCTGTTGTGGGGTGGGCGGCTGAAATTACCACCATGACCTCGTGCAGCGGCACCGATAAATCCGGTTGTCTCGTCTCTCATCAATGAAGCACCGTCAGAGAATGGGTCGAATTTCTCTCTGACAGGTGATGAAAGACTGGCATAACTAGAGGTGCTGCCTTCGCGACCCCTGAGCTTCATGAAGCTCATCAGAGACCACGAACTGTCACCGGTACCATCCCTCTTCCGATGTCCATACCCAAATTCTCGAGTGTCTTCATCAGCAAGCATATCTCTTCTTGCAGTAGTAGGGCGAGTTTCGGCTAGTCCAACGACACCACCAGGAACTGCAGTCAATGCACCTCCAACTTTGAGGTTTTTCAGTACATTCCAGCGTTCACTATAAGCTCCCTTCTCTCCGCTTGCTCTGACAGGAGGGACGCCAGCTTCTGGGTCATTATCGTTCAATAGCATAAACCGGCTTTCTTGGGCGGAATTCAGTCTTCTTCGCCTCACGTAGTAGACGATGACGACCCCGGCGGCCAACGCGCCAAGAATCCCAAGTGCAGTACCGACGGCAATCCCTTCTGTGCTATTATTGCTGCTGCCGTCGGAGCCTGTACTACCGCCTCCACCGCCGCTGCTTCCTGGATTATTGGGACTCGTAGGAGATATAGTTTGACCCCCGGTACCTGGACCACTGGTGCCTGTTGCAGTTTGGCCGGGGATGGTCGCAGTGATAGTGAGAGAAGTCGAAGGCGCGACGTAAGTAGTGGGGAAGGAGCCGCCTCCGTCAGAGCTACCGGCGCCAGAACCAGAGCCAGCACTAGAGCCCGAACCTGAACTTGAGCCTGAGCCTGAGCCTGAACCAGAGCCAGAGCCAGAGCCTGAACCGGAGCCTGAACCTGAACCTGAACCTGAACCAGAGCCTGAGCTCCCACTACCAGAGCCACTATCTGAAGGATCGTATATTATCAGCCCAGCAGGAGCAGGCCCAGATGGTCCGTATCCTAGAGAAAAAAATATTCAGTCGATTCATCGACCCATTATCGAAATTAATACTCACCACACCCAAAGATCACATCAGGACCATAAGAAACTCCAAAGTGATCTCTCCGCTGGCCAACCTCCGACAAGGCAGGAACCTGTGACCATGTCGGAGCATTAGAGTTCAAGTCCAAAACCCATCCATCACTGTACGTAGTCTGAAAATCGGCATTACTTCCTCCTTGTATAAGAATCTTTCCGCCTTCGATGAGTACAGCAACGAAAGCTCGTCTGGATCCAGGGATAGTTCCTTCTGCAGTTATAACGACCCATTCGAAAGAGGAAGCTGTGGTGTCCAGAGTCCATATGGTCGACATGTTTACCATTGAAGAGGTGCTGGGTTCGTATCCGCCGAATACAAGCATGGTTCCGTTGGGAAGAATGACGGAAGCATGACCTGTAATTGCGGGTGGTCCATTGGTGGTAGGAAGTTGAGTAAAAGATGGGACTGCTGGGTCGAAAGCATAGTGGTCGGAAAAAGCAAGTCCTGAACCATCCGCCCGTTCTCCGCCTACTATGAACACAACACCTTCGATGGAGGTTACGGCACTATGGCGCATACGCCTGATAGGTTCATTGGCCCAGGACATGGCCTCCTGGATCCAAATTGGAACTAGTCGTTCGAGAATATTCAACAACCAAGCCGAATCTGCTCGAAGAGTAAGGACGGTTGGTGAATTGATAGCTGGTAAACCACCAAAGAGAAAAATCTCTGAAGTGTTAGTAGCAGATATTGTATGCCAGGCGACTGGCGGACCCGCGGATGAATTGGCGGAGCTGCTGATAAGCTGCCATGGAGGCGAAGAAGGATCGAAGGAAGTCGATAAGGAGAGGTAGAGTAAGTCTTCATTTATCGGGGCAGTCGTATAAGAATAGGCATTGTATTGGTCTGTCATTCCTCCTTGAACGTACAGACCATCGTTAATGATAGCAGTAGCTTGACCCCATCTAAAGCGAATAGTCAGTAGAGTTTACGAAAAAGCCTAAGGACCTCGGACCTCGGTAAGGCAGTATACGCAGCTGCCCTGGAGTCAAGCACCGCAAAGAATACCACAAGAGTTTGCAAGAGTCCCCAGTTCATGGCGAGAGAACCCAAAGAGGAAAGCAAAGCAGGTAGCACAGAGAGTAGGTTTGGTTAGATTTTGTTAGATAAAAGCAAGAAGCATAGAAGAATTCGTGACGTTGGTCGTGATGAAATTCGTTATGTAGTTAGAGATATTGGATTTGATTTGGTGGATATGGTTGATATTGAGTGGAGACGGCGCTAAGCTTTTTCCCATGTGGCAACTTGCTCATCATTGCAAAGTACTGCTTTGACCAACTCACTCTAATTGAGATAATGCAAGAGTCTAATTGATTTCTATCCAAAAGTATCTACATATAATACAAGCTTCGCATTAAGAGAAAGCAAAAAGTAGTAATCAGTCCAATGCAAACGTGTCGTAAAAATCATTTTGAAGCCTGGGCGAAAGCAATTGCAACGTTCTACATCATGCAATTGATCAGTTATCATTCGCGAGAGAAGGGAAAGGAAAGAACACACCTCTGAATGACTGAGCGAAATCAGGATCTTCGAAACACCCTTCTCTGAAGCCTTCGCCTTGGCTTCACCATGCAATGCCACAGTCGGAACACCATCCTTGTCGTTCAAGATCTCAATGTCCTTCATAGGCGCAGCAGCTCCTCGAGATTTTACGCCAAGCGACTTGAACACTGCTTCCTTTCCGACCCACCGCGCAGCAAACGAGGATGGAGGAGATGGCTGAGCATTACAGTACGCAATCTCGGCATCAGTAAAGTTGCGGGAAACAAAGTTGGGGTTGTGCGAGGGAACGGAAGAAATAAGTTCTAAATGAGAAAATATCATTAGTTTATTTTCTAAATAAGACGCTCCACAACGTACCTTGATCTACTCCAATGCCAGTAAATTCCTCCGAGCAAGAAGCAGACTTTTTCAAAGCGTCCTGGGCGAGCACTTGGGAAACGGTTTTAAAGTTCGCAGCGTCGACAAGAACTGGAGCCTCCATCTTCTTCTCAGTGTACGCATAAGAACCTGACTTGGCATCCGGTCTGGCACGAGCCATTGAGTTCAGGAGAACTTTGTCTTCCATCTCGAGCGGGTAAGGTGGGTGTTCCTTGATCTGAACGAGGTTGTTCTTGATCATCATCTCGCTCATGGCCTTGTAGCTCAACTTGGCGCGAACAGCCCGACGTTCCTTGTATCCTTCATAGAGAGCGGGTTCGATCGATCCGAACAGGTATCGAGGATGGATAGCGAGCAAGACGCCTCCGACTTGACCGAAACCGAATGATGACTAGAAAACGCAATGAGTATTATGAGATGACAGACAATAAGAACTACTTACCATTATACCGGCTCGAATCCCATCTGTATGAATGGTTTTCGATGGGAACATCAAGAAGCTACGATGCTGGAAGTGGTCGTCGACGTTGCTAGAAAAGGAGTCAATACTAGCACAGGGGAAAGCAACCAATAACGTACTCAGCACTCCTGTTACCTGGAACGATGCCCGAGTTGATTGTATTGAGCAAACCAGCTATCTGCCAGGCGGCTGAACCACCCTTGGCGTGACCTAAAAGGCTCTTCTGGGCCACGATAGGAACAATGTTACCCGGAGTTCGACCGAGGTTCTTGAAGATCGAGTTCCAAATATGAGTCTCGTTCTCCTCCTGTTTGGGACATCAGTACAAGAACATGCAAATACTGAACTTTAGACTTACATTGGCCTGTGTACTGGTGCCGTGAATAGAGAGGACATTGATGTCGTCAACAGTCAGACCCCATACAGCCAATGCCCGGCGCAAAGGAGCAATGTGAGGATCGCTTCCTTCTAGCATCCCGTATGTAGCAAGTGCCTCCTTCTCCTGGCGTGCGGCTTCTTGCTCGATCGCAGCCACTCTTGATGTATAGTATTCCTCGTCAATGGTTTCTCCAGAGGCCTTCTGAGATTCGATCTCATCCTGTAATTGAGTCTGCTCATGAGCGAGCCATTGCGAAACTTGGGTGCGACGGAAGGAGAGTTGGCGGGAGCGATAAGCGATATCGAGAATAGGAAGAGGGCGCTTCGAAGGGATCTCTCGAGCGACGGTTAGCGATCCACGACCAGGAGCAGGGACAGATCGGCCAGCCTTGTCGCTATTGGAAGACATGAGTTGAAAAGCAAAGTTCAAACACGTAAGGACCTACGTAGAAGTAGAGGTGAAACCCAGAATACAACGGACAGGGCAACCAAGTTCCAAAGCGGTCTTCGCGCTCATGACGATGTGCACACCACTACCTTGTGCTTCCATGAACTGTAAAGCGAGTCAGTAAGATAATTAGAGTCGAAGACGAAGGAACTCACTCCTGCACGAGTACTTGCGGTTGGTCTAGACATCTCCGTTGGCTCGCGACCCATAGCGAACTCAGTGTCCGCATTACTCGTAGCTTTCATGTTAGCAAACTCGTAAGAACCCTCTTCGCTGATATCATCGAAACCTCCGGCAATCATGACCTTGGCCTTGCCTGACAAGATGGTGTCACAGGCAATTTCGAGGGACTGTAAAGCGGTGGCACTACAAAAGTAGATGAGTATGAGAGTAGATCAAAAGTAAAGAAAGTATATACCAAGCTCCGACGGGAATCTTCACAGGTCCACTGGACGACATAAGCAGGAGATTGATCCATCCAGCAGTAGTGTTGATGAAGCTGCAATATCCAAAGTTAGCACAAGTAAAACAGAAGAACGAAGGACTTACGTTTCTTGCAAAATATCATTTTGCACCTCCTTCTCATCGCGACGGTCGTTGAACATCTTCCCAAGACTGGCCTGACCACCCATACCACTACCAAGCGACGACCCGACTTCAGAAGGATGCATATATTGATAGAGCTCGTATGGATCGGTGATACCCGACATGTTGAGAGCTTCCGCGGTCGCGACTAGACTCCAAAGCGTTACTGGGTCGGTTTGAGCAATGATGTCGTCAGGAAGACCGTATCGGCCAGCGTGCCATCCAGTGGGAATCTGACTACCGACTTTGCGACTGAACGAAAAGGCTTTCGGAACAAATACGCATGCGCCCTTCTTGAGCTTGAAGAACCATTGGCCACCTTCACCGGCCCAAATATCACACTTGTCGCTGTGTTGGAGCTTGAATTTGGACGCCTCCTCGGGGGTGACTTCGATAGGCTCGAGATCGTGAATCAGCTCAACCTCTTGGTTGAAGACCTTCTTGTTAGGGTCATAACCGCGGAAGAGTTCAGGCTCTGCAAAGACGTTTAGTAAATCGAGACTGGACAAATGGTTAATCACATACCAATCAATCGAATACCAGCATGGGCAAGAATGTCCTTCTCGTATCGGCCCTTGACATCCTTGTCATCGACTGGCTCTCCACTCTTACTATCCACCCAGCCCACATACAACGAACCATCCTTCAAGACGACCGTCAAAGTGCTTGATGTAGCCCATAATCCAAGCCATTTCGATGGCACCTTCAATGGTGAACTCGCCTCGAGCCTCCATCTCCCAACGAGTACGCGAACTACCCCAGGGCCCAACTTCACCAGAACCTGTGACGACCATAACTTTCTCTAAATCGATCAGACCACGAAGCTTGGTGACATCGACAAGAGTTTCTTGAGTCTCAAGATCAGGGAAATTGAAGCGGAAATTAGCGCGAGGAAGAACGTCGACAGTTTGGATCAAACGTTCTGCGTCAACTCCGTTGAGAATCTTGTAGTCAGCGGCGTTGTCACGAGCGATAGCGCGACGGAGGTCGCTCTTCTTCATGAGAGAGCTTCGAATACGAGTAGTGATTTCGGCCAGGTCAGGGAGTCGGTCCATCCCACCATTGAGATCAGCCCAGATCGGTTCAACTTGGGTGATACTGAAAAGAAGAGGGTGCATGAGACCGAGGATGTTGAATGCCATCTCCTTCGCAGAGAACGTGCGCACGCCGTAGCTTTCGAGCTCGTGAGCAACGATGTTTGTTGGGCCCATAAGCGTGGTACCACGAGTCCACCTAGTAAAAGAACGTTAGAAATGACCGAGGCTTGACAAAACTTGCAATGTACCCAATGACAGCCCCAGCGAGACAGAGATATTCACCCCAGCTTTCTGAAGCCCAACGCTGGAAGAGCGTTTCCAAAGAAATCTTTGACTCAGAGTACAACCCATCGTTACCGAACAAACCGTGGTTGGGGGATAGAGGAAGAATGACCTGCGTCGGACGAGTGAGGAATTGTCGGCTAGCTTTCTTTCCCTTGACAGCTCCCAGAATACGCAACAAGTTGGTCAACATGATGCGGTGAGCCAACTCGGACTTGTCGTCGATACCATCAATCTCGCGGCCATTCTCAGGAATGCCGGCAAAGGGAAGGATAAAGTCGAGATCCATTCCGAGAGTGGTGTAGATGTAGTCGACAAGAGCTTCCACGTCTTGCTTCGAGCCTTGGTTGAAAGGTACGACGGTAAGAGCAGACCCGCGGCTTCCAAAGGTCTGGAAAATTGACTGGTAGTATTCAACCGTTGAACGGTTGTAGCGGGAGGTGGTGATAACAACGTGCGCGCCACCAGAAAGCAAACCCTTCACCACTTCAACACCAATCGAGCCTTTACCGACTCCGGTGAGCAAAGCATTCTTGTCCTTGAAAGTCGTTCCCGCGGTGGCGATCTCGTGAAGAATGTCGAGGTAAACACTGGTAAGATTGCTGCTGTATTCCCAGTTGGTCCCGACCTTTCTCTTCAAATGCAGAAGAGGGACTTTATCGGCAGATACGGTGGCAATTCCAGATACCTGAGGTCGGAGGAATTGCGAGGAGGATCTTCGGCTTCGAGGAGTGCGAGGGCGAGGTTCAGCGCCTTTCGTTCTCAGTGAACGAACGACACCCTCATAGAGAGCCTTAATGCGGTTTTTCTGGTCGTCGCTGATCTCGGGCTGGGACTTGACAATCGTCCAAAGCTTCATCACGTCGTCCTGAACCTTCTGGATATTGACGGCACCCGAAACGGTATCACTTCGAGCCATTTCCTCTACATAAGCCTCCAACTTGCGAACGTTTTCGCGCATGACCTCGGTATAGACGATCTCGCCCTTGTTGGTGACCTCTGTATGCGGAGCAGTCGGGAAAGTGACTAGAATAATATCTTATAAGTAAAATAAAGACAAATGTAACGAAAAAAACATACCATCTTTGTAAACCGGTGGTTGCCCGAGAACTTGACGAGTGTTGTCGATGAGTTGCTGACCGAACTCTTTGGCAAGCTTGTAAGTCTCTCCCTTGCTCGGATCACAGTGGTCAATGTTGTATTGCATGTAGGCCAACATTTCGGGATCGGCGCGGTTGAGGAGATGAATACAGCGAGCTGTAATCTCGCGATCAACAGTAGTGAGACGTCCAAAGATTATGTCGTAGTACATCATGAGGGCGTCCTGACGGACCCAGTTCCAAGACGAGTCGAAATGGCGAGCTTTCAAAGGATCGAAGACAGGCTGGATGCCATCGATGTAGAGGTCTCCGTGTTCCTTTGCAATGCTGTCCAATTTCGCCTGGAGAGCCGCCGAGTTGGCTTTCTCAGCATCAAACGCAATCTCACCCGAGCGAGAGTCTCGTTTGAGATAGCGCATGTAGAGCTCGATATGCTGAGCGGCGAAACGCTCCTGCTCGGCCTGGAACTTCGTGAATTCTTCGCTGTTGATAACAGCACCCCCGCCTCCACCGCCACCTCCGCCACCTGCAGCTCCAGGGGCCGCCAAAGAAATACCGGATCGCTGAGCATATGCTGCTGTAACCCCATCGAGCCAAGCTTCGCCTCAGCTTCCGAACCCAACCGCTTAGCGGGCTCCATAGTGGTACCGAGAAGAAGAACACCGTCAGCACGTAGAGGGCCCAAACCCCAAGATTTCGACAAATGTGCTTTCACAGCCGACGAGTTGAAACCACCAGGGAGCTTACCACCAATCAACCGTGAGATAAGTCCGGTGGTATACTTGCCCAAAGTGCCGCTGTGGCCAGAGCCTAACGCAGGTCCAAGTTCCTCAAGAGGCAATTCCTCTCCTTTCTCAGGAGCAGAGAAAACTCCTGTTGTAGATCGCCCAAGATTTCATTCTGAAGGGTTGACTTTCCACCGACAAGGTCCTTGATAGATTTCGACATGGAAATCTCGCTAACCGGCTTCTTCAGCTTCTGCGAGACGATGGCAATGAGTATATCGGAAGACTTGATAGGAACGTCTTCGATGCTGGCAGCTGGACCGGATGCAGCAACGGGAGCGGCGACGGCGACAGGAGCAGGTGTGGATGCAACAGGGGCAGAAGCAGCAGCAGGTGCTTCGACTTCTGGCTCGCTGGCTGCACTCGCATCATCCTCGAACAAATAGTAGATCTCCTTGGAATGTTTGGCGTGGCAGAGGATTTCTCGAGTAAGAGAAACGCAGTCGTCCTGCATCTCGTACTTGGCCTTGAGCGTACGAGTTGCCATGCCAGTGAGAGTCGGAGAAGGACCGAGTTCGATGAGCCGTTCAAAGTTGAATTGCGCGAAGAGGAGATCCTGTGTTTGAATCCAGCGAACGGGTGACGCAAACTGATATGCCAATAGCTCGACAAGGATGATGTATGCCAGCTGCTGGCGTTTCGCAGCTGACCCCCACTTATCCTCATCCCACTTCCTCAGGACTTTGTCAAGACGGGGGGAAGAAGTTTGATCGTAGATGATTTGAGAGTACTCTCGCGAGACGTCAAAAGGTTTGGCGATTAGATTAGGAATGTATTTGCCAATGAGAACGTCGGGGTTCAAGTGCGTAGGGTCGATCTTCTTTGAAAGATCTATCAAACAAGTTAGTGATTTGATGACCAGCAAATGTAAAGAGCTTACACGTTCGGAAGGGCATAACACCAGCCCAAAGATACCTTGAATGGAAAGGTACGTCAATTCCAGGAAGAGGAATCGTAGCAAAGCCACGCTCCAACTTGATGTAACCCTCCAACTTCTGCTGCTCCTGAGCGCGACCGTGACACTCTTGGACGATGTCTCCAAGCATCTCCTTGACTTTCTCAATGGAGAAGGTCTCGGTCAACTAAGACAATTCAGCTGTGAATCAAACGTAGCGCAATTAACATTACATACCTTCGCGATATCGATCTTCTTAACCTTGAGGTAATTCAGGACATTTGTCATAGTCTGCAGCGCGACCAATTCTCCGGCGCATACGTATTGTTGTCCCTATTAGCAATAGAAAAAGTAAGAGAAAGCAATAGAAAGGTAGAGCACACCACATACCTCAACATTATAGTTGACAATCTCCAGAAGAGTGCCAGTGAGCTGAGAAATGCTTTCAACCACCTCTCCTCAAAGCAGCATCACTGAAGCTCTTTGAAATCCGGCTCGGATTGACCGCACACATAGCGTAGTTGGAACGGTTTTCGGAATCACGTTCGACAGCACGCTTGCATCGTAATTCCACGATAGAAGACCACGTCAACAAGAGCAGAGATGGCGAGAACATCGGCGATAGACGCTAACGCAGAGTATTCACCGAGGGAGTGACCGGCAAACTGCACAGTCGGTCTGAACAAAGCCTTTGGCGCGCATGTCTTCAAACGCCGCTTTCTCGGTAACGACGAGTGCAATCTGAGCGAAACTGCGTAGCGAAGAGTAGACCATTGGGGTGGCTGAAGGTGTACTTGGGAGTACGAATGTCAATGTCCGCAAAGAGAGGGAGAGTTTTAACGTGCCCGTCCTTATCCGTGGTATCGTAAGACATCTCCATGTAACGTTGGCGGATGGCTTGCCCTTTGATACCACCGAAATGGACAGTCTTGTCCTTCGGGTTGTCCTTGACGATTTCGAGGATGGAGAATCCGTATACCGCACGAAGATGTTCATCGGCACCGTCCCAGACAGCACGAGCAGCAGGAGAGGTGTTGTACAGGTCCATACCCATACCAGGCTCCTGCGACCCTTGTCCGGTGAAGACGTAGGCAGTCGTCGGTTGAGACACCTCCGCTGAACCCTCCAAGACCTTCTCGCCGGAGGAATTTACTGTCTCGACCTTCACGACAATGTTTCCATCGCGCATACCGACGTGGCGAATGTTGACCGTAAGCTCCTCTCCGGGAAGGACCATTCCAACAAAGGAAACATCGTAACTAAAGAAAGATATTATTAGCGTCGAATACAAGAAAAAAAGACTGCGAACTCACGAAAGAACACGTTCCGGATGTCCCTTTGCAACGACATTCTCGACAAATCGACGAGTAGCGGCACTGGACCACAAGCCATGCGTAATTGTACCAGGCAGGCCCGCATAGCAGGAGAAGTAAGGGTTGATGTGGATGGGGTTGAAATCGCCCGAAACTCCAGAGTAAGGTTCGTTGGTGAGAGGCGCGGAGAAAGAGGTGGAACCCTCCGTGCTAGTGAGAGTGTATCCTTCATTGGCAAGAGGGACGGTGAGACCTTGAATGACACCGTGCCTCTGAAGGTACGAAACAACAGGGTTTCCATGTGCGTCGTCAGCCTGGAAGTCGACAGATCCGACTTTGTGGAAATTCTTCAACTGGTCTTGGATGAAGATATCGCCGGTAACGGAAAGCTCGCGGAAGGAGACCCGATCCTTGAACGAAACCTCAGACTGCACTCGGAAGACAAGGGGAAGTCCAGGGGTAAGAGCTTGGGACTCGTCTTCCCAGTCAAACCACTCCTTCGATTGTAGGACTCCCACATCAGCATCGTTGCCCAAAGTGACAATGTAATCCGGTTCCTCGGTCAACTCGAAGGTATTTTCGAAGTCGGTGAAGACACCACGGTAAAGGAATGCAGAAACAACCTCGACAACGGGCTTTCCATCGCGATAGACGTGGCCCTTGACCTTGACGACCTTGCCAGGCGCAGTATTGACGACAGAAACGATGTTCGCCTCGGATCTGCAAACGTCGCCGGCCTGGAAAGAACGAGCACCTTTGACCATGCGGAAACTGTTCGACAAATGGACGAGTTTGAGCAGATCACCATCGATGGCCAAAGGGAAGATGGACTTGATGATAGCCTAAAAAAACAAAGGATTAGATCATTGAAAAATCGAAATAAGGATAAGTTATACATACCTGCCAGCCAGCAACAATAGCAAAGTCCATAGGTGCGCTAATCTTATCAGTCCTCACAGACTTGAAGGATTCGTCGTTGTTCCCAACGATGGAGCAAAACTTCTCAATATCGTTCGCGTTGAGAGTGACCTCGGGGCCAGTGAACGTATCAGTGAACATCCAAATCAGGAAGATCCTGATCATCGCCGTACCAGAGCTTCCAGTAGAAGGCCTTGATACGGTTATTTCGTCCAGCGACGATTTCATGGATAGGAGCAGAGCCCATCGAAGGCTTGTACTCGAACTGTAAAGTGAGCGGTACAGAGACTTGACGACGTTCTTCGAAAGATAGTGACGTCGATCAAGTTGGTGGAAGAATTGTAGACAATCTCAGTCGCTTTGAACCCGGTGTCGTGCAAACCATACGAACGTGCTCCTCCATACGCAATAATCGATTTCGGCTGGCCGTTCGAAAGACCCACAACAACCTTTTCGTGAGGACGAGGGAAGAAAAGACGACGAATCAGGATTAGAGATGTAAGAGGATCCCTGAACAATGCTAGGAGATCCAACGAGAGCCTGGAGCCAGTTCAATTCGGAACCGGCGAGACTAGCGAGCCAAGAGGCGTTGGTGGGAAGAGATTTGCCGAATTGATAGACGATCTCTTTGTCGGTAACGCTGACCTTGACGCCAGCAGGAGCCTCAGAAGCAGAAGGCTGAGGAGCGAAGATATTCAACGGTGGGATGGTCGATGCATCACCGCCGTAAGTGCGCTTCAAGACACTGGCAATGAGCGAGGAGTTGACGTTCCCGAGCATGTCCTTGATCGGTTCGTCCTTGATCATCCGAATGCTTCACCGCAACAGGGCCCTGCAGAATACAGACACGCTCAGGATCCTGATCAAAGACGGCCTCGATGTCCTCTGCAGCCCAAAGAGAATCCTATAGAAAGAAAATGTATAAGAAATCATATCCAGAATTGAATGAAAATTGAAACAATTACCTTTTTGAACCAGACCTCAAACGATGCATCAAGAACAGGGATGAACGGAACGGGCTTCTGACCCCGCCTCTGAGAGATGGCGAGAAAGAAACCCGAGTCATCAGCAGAAAGAAGCTGCTGAGTAGCCAGAGGGTAAGTCTTGAAGAAGCTCTCGACACAAGGAAGAGGGTCGTTCAAGGAATTGTATGACTGCAACACGGAAGGTTTCGTGCCAGATCCATTGACACCCGCAAATCGTTCCTCGATTCTCCGCATCCAGTCTCCGGTGAGGTTACGAAGAGAGATATCAACCCAGCGCTGCTCGTGCGCAACGTACATCAGGCGAACCATGCGCAAGACCGACTCTTCGTAGGTCATGTCCCGCAACTCCGCAACGCTTCCATCCTTCCTCCAACCAAACCACGGCTTGCTGAAATCCCGATTGAGCTTCTCGATGACTTCTCCGCGATGCTCCGACAACCAAGCCTCACGCTTCTCCTTCGGCAACTTGAAGACCGTGTCGTCAAATTCCTTCCACAACTTGACAGCGCGAGTAGCAACTTTGTGGATAGGTTCACCAGCTCTGAACGAACAGTGAGAACACCACCCGTCGGCTTCGCGTAAGTGCCCTCCCATTGCTGATCGTCGACACCGGAGCAAGCGACGATGAGGTCCTTCACGGAGGAACTGGTGTGAGCCTCCTTGGCGACCATGACACGACTTCCAAAGAGGAAACCGTCGTAAGGCATGGGCTGGAAACCAAATTCAAGAGACCAATCTCCAGTGAGGTAAGGCCAAACATCTTCAGCGGCCCCAAACCCAGATCCACCAACGAGAATGATATTATCCTGCTTGCGAATAGCCCTATAAGTCGAGAGCATTGGTTGGTGGAAGTCCTCGAACGAGTGGTGACCACCAGCACGACCACCAGTCCACTGCATGATTATGGGGAAATCGGGATTAGCAGCAGCAATGTTGATCACCTGGCGAATACCATCGACCGAGCCAGGCTTCAAACCGAGATGCTTGATACCGGCAGACCTAAGCCCTTCGATGATTTCAGCCGCCTTCTCGGTACTAGGAACGCCCGCGCCAATGCAGAATCCTTCGATGGGGAACCCTTCCTTCCTCAGCTCCTGCCAGAGAGGGAACTGGAAGCCGAACTGAGCAGGATTAATGTAGATGCAGTTGAGGGTGATTCCGGCACCCTGGGGAATCTTCGACTGGATTTCTATAACCTTGGCACGGAGGGCGTTGGCGTTGTAGTGTCCGCCACCAGCCAACTCGACGTGGTAACCAGCATCGAGAACGGCGCTGACGAATCCTGCCTGGACGGTGGAAGGAGTCATACCAGGAACCATGATCGGCGGCTTGCCCAAAAGACGAGAGAAAGGAGTGTCGAGGTGGATCGTACCATCCCTAGAAAGCATAAGTATCGATTCAAGAACATAAAACGATATGAACTTACTTGCTCTTGACGAGACGAGGGGCGTACTTTTCAGCCCAGTTCTCCTCCCGCTTGATCTCAGTGGAGTTGTACAACTCGGCGTCGCCCTTTCCACGCTCTCCGATGACGATTACACGGACGCCCTTCCCATCAAAATTCCTGGCAGTGAGAGGACCGATACCGCTCAAACCACCAGGACCAAAGTCCAAAGCATGGGTGGTCGACTTGGGGAAATTCGTCGCCTTCGTCCAGTGAATAGGTAACGTGAATATCTGATTGCAGAGAGAGCGAGCAATCGGAATCTTCGAGGAGCGCAGATCAACGCCTAAAAAACAAGATCAGTGAGGATCAATTAGATAAAAACATAGAACGTACCATCTTCAGTGTTGAACACAGGGATTCTCAGCTCCTCTGGCTTCCAGAGTTCTTCACCCTTCAGATCCTCCGCCAATAGCTTGTCCGTTGCCTTGCTGAGGTAAACGCTATGGAAAGGGACGCTAACCATGAGGAAACGGACAGAGAAGACTGGCTTTCGTTGAGAGAAAGCAATCTTGCTCTGATCAGCACCACTCGGGGCACGAACCTTCCTCAAGTTGACAACAAGCCCATGCAAAGCACGCGATGGACCTGTAACAACGAGCGCACGAGGGCCGTTGTGAAGAGTAACGTGGATCTGGGAGTTTTCAGCCAGATGCTTGTTGGTCTGGGAGAGATGAGGCTCGAGCTCCTTTAGTGTGAGCCCAGTGATTGACAACATGGGAGATGGGGTGCCCTCACCGCCATCGATAGAATCCTGAATTAGGCTAGGCTCGAGAGAGACCACCGGGAAGGCCTCCTGACCGCGGAAACCGCAGAAGAAAAGCCATCTGAGAGCCTTCTTCGCGTTCTCGGTGAAAGACTCGAACGAGGTAGAAGCTGATGCCGCGACGGCGGATACGATACCTTGGGAGTGACCAGTGGCACCCGCGATGCGATCTGAGAGCTCGCCGGGAGTGAGACCGGCGACTTTGCAAACAATCAGGTATTGCACAAGCTGTGTCAATCCGATGAGAGGTAAAGATACAGGAACGGAAGCGAGATAAGGGACTGATGGGCGAGATGTGGGGTCTGCAAGCCAAGAAGAGACATCGAGGCCGTGAGTGTAAAAAGAAGTGAATTGTTTCTCCTCGGCGAGAGGAATAAGGATTTCCTCCGAGATGGTGGAGATGAACGACGCGACGAAAGGCTTGTAGATATCATAGAGAGACTGCAACTCGTCAAGGTAGACTTCGTTGGTCCCTTGGCCTCCGAAGAGTGCGTAGATCGATGCGCTACCGTCAACGGCAGCAGCGAAAAGGGTGGATTGAGGAGCCGCTGGAATGTCGGAGACGTTCTGCTCGGAGAGAACAGAAAACGCATGGAAATAAGAAGCTACAATAACTTTCCTGACCTCTGTATCGTAGGTCGAGGCCAAGGAATGGATATCTCTGGACAAATAGGTCGAAGTAAAGTACTTGAAGACATTTAAGAGGAGTGCCGTGCGTGCAACGGTGGAATCGGAATTTTGGTGGACCTTGGAAGCGACATGTCCAAGGAATCGGGCAGCAAGCTCTATGGTTGCTTCTGCCTGGTTTTCGAGATCAGCGGTGGTGCTGACTGCGTCGAGGAGCGACTGTTCATGGATGAACTCTTCTCTAAGGACTTCGGCTGAAATCCACTCGTCTGATTTTGTAGATACTGGGATTGAAACCTAGACAAAAATTCATTAGAATCAAGAAGAATAAATTTTTGTACAACGCACTCTAGTCTTTCCTAAAGACACTATGATAGGTCGCATCGTAATGGACGAGGAGCAAGAGCCATTCGCGGTTGACGTCGCCATCGTTGAGCCTCTAACAATGAGGAAGGAAGAAGCAAGGCGATCGTTTTATTCAGGAGCTCTTTAACCCCAACCAACACGCGTTCCCCAAAATTCGCGAATCAAATTTTCAAAAAAATAGGCGCTCAGCATAATAAGCGCCGGCTTCTTCTCCGAATCCGTAACTCAGCTCTCCTAGCTTTCAGTCGCTCTCCATGCTAATCCACTTGGATAAACTATCTGGTATGACTTTCAGCCAACGAAACCAGCAATCTTTGGGGTAGCAGCCAAGATATGTAGTCCGGAGTAATCTGACAGATCCGCGTAACTTCAAAGATCGACGATTACCTCAAGGCTACTGGCAGTACAGTGGGCTGGGGTTATACTTTCTTTGGGTCATGCATACAGTATCGCACACGAAACTCTAATTCAAAATCGCCCCATAACGGGCGTTCTAAGTAAATCTTTGGACTCTGATAGTACTTGCACGAACGGTAACTCTCAATAGCCCGTCTCATATGTTTCCCGCGTCAACCCTGAACTTTCCTTGTCATTAGTGAATGCTTCACTTGCAACGCTTCGGTCAGGCTTCGGTCGGGCGTGGATGGATTCATAATCATTTTACAATTACATTGGCTCGTTACGAGTCTAGACGTCTCCCCAAGCCGTTATTATTTATTGGCCTCCCGAGACTCGATACCAGCGTCGGTTTTTACCTTGGGTCAAATCAAAATAGAAAGCTAGTATTCGAATATCAATTCGGTTTTGACAACGCCTTAACCATCGGTAGATCGGTGATTCGATTACGCCTGGGGAACGGTAGAAGAAAAAAAGTCAAGTAATCGCTGCAACGACATATTACCGCCATGTTAAAAAAATTTCGCTCAAGGTCAACATCTCGTCCAGACGTATAAACCCAGTAATACTCGTTTAATTCCTTTCCAGCCCAGGTCCAGCCTCACGCACCATCTTTCATTGGGGATGACTTTGTACTGAGTGTGGTACATGTATACGTACATTTTAATATAATGAACTCTTTCTCTGCCCAAACGGAAAACTAGCTTTGGCCATGATCGAGAATTCTTTAATTCCAATGCTGGGCTGAACTATCAGGTACTGGCCGCTCTGTAGTGGATGGGATCTTATAGCATTTTCCATTTCGCTGGGGATCTTTCCAAGTAAGTAGAAGCGGGGCACAGAACAGAATATATATAAAAACGGAATGGTAATGGTGTAATTTGAGATATCGTTACTTATAATGGCTGAGAGTCTGAAAGCCAGATGGACATAGGATACTACTCCTTCTTTGCACGATACGTACTGACTGTTGTTAGGATTGACCTTGCAGCCGAAATTTCGAACATTTCGTTCGTACCTGGGTCATCTCACAAATATTTCTACACCGCTGCAGCTCACTTGCACATTTGAATGCCACATAGGATACTATCCCTTCTTTGCATGCTACGTACTGACTGTTGTTAGGATGACCTTGCAGCCGAAATCTCGAACGTCTCGTCTGTACCAGTGGTGCCATCTCACAAAAGTTTCTACAGCGCTGCAGCTCACTTGCATATTGTGCTACATCGGTTGCTTTATGATACATGTGACGGTGAATAGGCCAAAGCGCTCCCTACCAAGTTCAAGCGCCCAAACCGTTCTGAATCCTGCTTGAAACCATCACGACCAAACGATGGCAGTGGAATCATTTCCCAACGAGCTCATAGAATGTATCCTCGACAACCTCTCCTCCGATAAAAAAGCTCTTTCTAGCTGCTCTCTTGTCGAAAAGCGTGGGTTATCCCCTCTCAGCGTCGCATGTTCAAAAACCTCGAGCTGGATGGCAGTTCGTTGCACGCTCTGCAAAGTAAAACAGAGCGGATTATTGCGATATTCGACGAGAAGCCGTATCTAGCATCCCATGTCCGTCTTCTGGAACTCCGGGGGTTCGAATCAACATGGCCTGAAAAAGAAGGGATCTATGCTCGGATTGCTGAAGGAGTTATCCAGCGACTCTCCAAAATGGACACAATAGAGTTCAATGGCGTCGACTGGAAAAGGCTTTCTCCCTCACTCAGAGCAGCGCTGTTTGGCGCGTTCGAAGCTCTCTCCCTGACTCGAATAACCATTACTAAGTGTATCTTCCCCGCATTTGCCGACCTGGCTTCTCTGCTAATCCACGCGAGGTATTTGAAGGCGCTGGCAATCTGGAGTGTATTTTTCATAGACGAGCCGATAGATGAGCCGAACGCTTCGGATTTCGTAGCCATCCCTCGGTCAATAAAACTTGATGAGTTTGGGACCAGCGAGATTGATAGATTCACTTCTTGGTTCCAAGAAGAATCGTGCCCGTTCGAAATTGGAGATCTGCAGTTCTTGCGTATATATTTCTCTACCCCTTACCATTCGGCAGCTTTTCTAGTCCAGCATGTTGGTCCTAATCTTAGAAAGTTGGAGCTGCACCCCCCGAGTCCAGGCAAGTTGGAAAAAAGTCCAAGGGAGAGCCTGGCAGCCATAACCAGCCAAAACGTAGGAAGAAAGATGAGGATGGTAATGGTAATGGGGGCAAGGGTTCAGGCGGCGGTGGCGGTGGAGTCAACAAGGGCGGTAGTGGCAGCAAAGGTAGCGGAGCCAACAAGGGCGGTCGCAGGGGCAAGGCCAGGTACACGAACCCCGGCCACCAGAGGAACGCCAGTAAGTAAGTGAAAATTTCATTCTTCTTGCGTTAGTGACCAACTTGGTGTAGAACTAGCACCCACCCCTGAACGAGAGTCTCTAGGCCAAAACCCTACGACAGATGAAGAATGGCAGTGGGGACCTGATTGGTCTGCAAATTTATTCATGCGTTACGCTCATGGGATTCGGCATCCAACGCCGTGGCTCCAGCCCAAGGAGTCGAAGATGGTTAGCTCATCTGTTCCCTTGCTTTATCAATGCTGATGCTTTTCTTTTTTGTTAATATAGCTGGTCAGCGGCAAGCTATATGCTGACGATTAGTTTACCTTGTACTCATTATCATCTAATGTCACTCTCTTTGACCTCTCTTGAACATACAACCCCCGGGCACATTTTGGAGCCCACCTTGCCTTATGGACAATAGTAATGATAGAAAGCCGCCATTTCGTTCACGAAACGTGGCTCTAGAGTCTACGCCTACCACCTATCAAAAGCAAAGAACGGCCACGGTCTACCAACCGGGGTCTTGAAAAGTGTATTGAGAAGTACATTCTCTACGGCCAAGAGCAGGAGACTGTACACGAGAAGAGGGCTCCGCCAAGTGCTGTGCCCTAGCAGACCCAAGCGAATCATCTTTTACCAAATTTCGTCGTGATTGGCTTACATTTCGTTTCGATTATGCTGTATGGCAATATAGTCTTTCCTTGGTCTTTCCGAGGGGCAGTTCAAGGAAGTTCTCGAGCAAGAGCTTACGACGCTCAAGAGTAAGTATTGTATTGTATTTTATGCTTTGCTTTATTTAGAGGCGTGCGCAAACTTAGTATCATCCCCCAGATCACCTTCATCGTCCCTGCCATGGCCACTGGACGATAAGGGTGGTTTTCTTGGAACGACTAGTATTCAATATGTGTATACCTTGACTAATCTTGGGGGATGTTGTTATTGTCCTTCACTATAAAAACAAATTCACTCCTGACGCTCTCTTCAATCATTGTCTTTCGCTCTATGTCATGTATACGCCAGGTCAACTCGCAGTGTCTCAATCCCCGCTCCAGATTACTGTAAATCCTTTTCGTTTCATATATATACCTCCCACATTGTCTGTTCTAGAGACGTGAACCACAACAATCCCAAGGGCAACTCCGACTTTTTCTGACAGCGCGAGGGATGTGGACTCTAATCAAAGACAGGCGTCGCTGGACAAGTTTCGAAAAGAATTGAAGCCCCCCAAGCCGATGCAAAAGTTCTGAATGTACTTTCGAGTCTCCGTGAGTTTCTCCTGGCTCTTCATCTCTTTCCGGCATTTCATTTTCATACCGACTGATGCTAATCTTGTTCTATCCAGCTACGACTTTGAAACCATTCAGTCCGTTTTCACTGAAGATGTTAGCGAGCTCGGTACGACAGCTTCCGCCAAGGGCAGTAGGCTCACGGGGTGAGTCTATTTCCATCATCGAAGCGCGTCGATCTGTGCGAATCCTATACTCAACGTCACGGTCTTTTTTCCCAAGTTCCAAGCTTCCGCGAAGGGATTTCATCCCGATTTGTTGGGATTGCATTAGCATCGATTGACCGAGATATAGCTGGAACCCGATTTGCGAAGACAGATATCATGGCCTTATCGCAGTGAAGTATATATCTCCGCTAAAGAGGCTGCACTGCGTCAGTATATACAAGCGGAAAAAAAGCATACTTTGCTAGTTATTTACACCTATTTCTTTCAAGTATTGAAGTGATCTGGTACGAGTATCTATCAGTATTCTCAGGCAAAACATCAACCTTGAGCTTCCCAGATGGAAGCTTACAACCCAGTAGCCCAGTCACTTTCAATAGCTTCTGAGGGTCCGGCCCCCTCAGAGCAATATTCACCATCTCGAGTGAAGCCAACACTGGCTCTGCAAACAACCGATCGAGGACAGCATATCTTTCCCATTCCGACTCCAAATGAGCAGTATCAGTTTCAGGCACGAGAAATTCGCCGATTATGACCAGAGTAAAATGGCGTAAGGGGTGCCTATGCCCGTCCTGTTTCGGAAGAGGTTCATAGAATGACCGAATCCAGGGAATGATGATGTATGATCTATCTGGGGAATTCCATATCTCCAACACGAAACTGTCCAAGTTCGGCATGTGTCCAAGATGAATGAGATTCGAGTCTAGAAAAGGGATGTTATAGGAGTTACTTTAAGGCGGCAGAGAGGTAAGCGCACCTCCAAGTCTATTTCGGTATTGCATCTCGATAGGTTTCGTGGAGGTATACAATGAGTTCATACGTCTCAGCCTCACACATTGACAGCTTGATCCTCGCCAGAGAGTCGATTATTATAGCTAAAAAGGCACCAATAGAACGTCCTGGTAGGTGCTAGTAGAGTTTTGACCTATCTTTTTTGACTCCGACATGTGAGACAGGAGCCGTTGCGATTTGACCAAGTCTTGTGTGTTTAATATCTTTTGGAATTTTTGCACCATCAAAGATACGATAAAGTGTCCTTGTTTTCCGCCTACCCAACGGCTTACCTTCGCGGGATTCTCCATCGCCATAATGAACAAGATCCGGGAAGAAGGAAGTCGCAATAGCGTTCGGCGTTGGGGATTGTGGTGCTGGCAAAAGTTGGTATAGGTCTTGGAAGCATCTGGCTTCAACAGCTTCGGGATCTGTATCATTTTCAAGGTCGACGAGGATCTGAAAATACAGTTGAATGTATGAGTGAACGGAATGCCTTATTTTACACACCTGATCCACCGTCGTGTCCCTATCCTCTTGAAGTTTCCGGAGAATATACCGTGAAATCTCCACACACGGAATGAACGCAAGGGCGGGTAACATTCCTTCCATGGACGTCATCCAGGATAGATGGCAGGTAGGACAAACTAGTGTGCTCGTTAAGAACTCGGCCTTTTGGGACTACTCGTGAATGCACTCACGTCGTATCCCGTTCTCAGCATGCTTGCGGCTAAAAGTCGAGGAAACCAAATGGTAGTCGATCGCCTCCTCCAACTGCATATCGAGTCAATCTCTCTCTACAAACGATGTATAGTTGCGGCGCACCAATATCGTTCCACGCTCCGCATGGTCTAGAATGGGATAATCATGAAGCATTCCATTCGGCCAGGTGAGACAAAGGGCACATCGGTTGAAAGTAGACTCGAGTTCTTTTATGGCGGATTTTCCAAAGTTCGAAGTCTCCGAGTCATTCGACATGCGCTGAGTCAATGAAAAACGAGGTGAAACCATGTCAGATGATCTCTACTGTTGACTACTTTGCCAAAGGATGAAAGAAATAGGTGAAGCTCGGCGAGGTGATCGTAACAGAGAGCGTTTATAATCATGAGTAACAGTTAGCACAATCGAACGCGCCACTGGGATTTATCCAGGTATTTCGTGGTGTTGTTAGTGTTGTTAGTGGTGCTAGGGAAGATAGATGATGGAAGAAAGAGAGGGTTTCACGGAACTCAGATCGACAGGCGGAAGCATTTTTCCGCTGGCCAAAAACATTTCGATGAATTCGAGCATTTTCTCCTAGTGCATCGAAAGCATTTAGACAATGCGAATGAACAGGAGAGTCAGCGCAGTCCAGCCTTTAATGCATGCTCCGAGTCTCCGACGAGGGGACGAGGACGATGGTTGTTAAATGGCAAATTAGCGCGGGACCTAGCGCCCACCTACGTGGCTCACTGTCCTCTGCTACAGTAGTGTTGGTTCCGCGACATGAACAACAGTAGTCGATCGGATAACTTCAATCCAACTACATTTTTTCATTTTTTCTTAAAAAGCTCTCTCCAACTGTTCTCTTGTCGAAAAGTCTTGGGTTGTCCCTTCCCAGCGTCGCATGTTCGAAAACCTCGAGCTGAATGGCCGTTCGATGCACTCTCTACAAAGGAAAACAGAGCGGATTATTGCGATATTCGACGGGAAGCCGCATTTAGCATCTTGTGTCCGCATTCTGGACTTCTTGGGGTAGAATCTAAAACGGCCGGAAAAGGAAGGGATCTATGCTCAGATTGCTAAAGGAGTTATCCAGCGACTCTCCAAAGTGGACACGATAAAGTTCAGCGACGTCCACTGGGAAAGACTGCCTTCTTTACTCAGAGCGGCACTGTCTGACGCGGTCGAAGCTCCTTCCCTGACTCGAATGGTCACACATTTGCCGACCTGGCTTCTCTTTTAAGCCACGCGACGTACTTGAAGGCGCTGGCAATCTGGAGTGTATTTTTCATGGACGAGCCAATAGATGAGCCGAACGCTTCGGATTTCGTAGCCATCCCTCGGTCAAAAAAACTTGATGAATTTGGGACCAACGAAATTAATACCTACACTCCTTGGTTCCAAGAATTGTGCCCATTCGAAATTCGAGATCTGCGATTCTTGTGTGTACAAATCTCTGGTCCTAACGAGTCTGCAGCTTCATAGTCCAGCATGCTGGTCCTAATCTTAGAAATGTAGAGCTGCGGCTTGGAGGTGGGATTACCCTCTGTTGCTTTAAAGTAACTCTAACTTCCATTTTCTAGACTCGGATCTCATTCATCTTGGACACATGCCGAAATTGGACAGTTTCGTGTCGGATATCTGTGATTCCCGAGCTGGAACAGACATACTCATTCCCTGGATTCGCTCGTTCTTTGAACCTCTTCTGAAACTGGATGGGCATACGCACCCACTACGCCATTTTAATCTGGTGGTATCCATCCATTCATACGAGACTGATCAATATGCTGTCCTCGATCGGTTGTTTGCAGAGCCAGTGTTTGCTCCACTCGAGATGGTGAGTATTGTAGCGAAGGGGTCGAACCTTCAGAAGCTATTTATACCGATTGAGCTACTGGGTCATAAGCTTCCATTTCGGAAGCTCAAGGTTGATTTTCAGACTGGGGATAATACGAGTGCATTTTTGTACCAGGCTAATTGAGTACTTGAGAGAAAGTACATAGCTGGCGTTTCATTCAAAGTATGCACTGTTTCCCCCATAATACATATATTGACGCGCCTCGTTCTAGAGTCTGAATTCGGGATACTAGAGTCTCGTCCGTACCCGGGACATCTCACGAATGTTTCCATGCTCATTATGCCACACAACAATATACCAGCCGTCTCACATCTCTTGAACGGAAAATAGTCTCTCGTATTACCAATCTTTCGTTTAGTATTATTAAAAATAACTTAAGGCGGTCTGCCTTTGCTCGCAGTCTCAACTGCACTTCGGGCTCATATACTTATCAGTCTGTCGTCTACTACAGAACGGCAACATTGGCAAAGTACAGCATGATTTAAGAGGGAATTCACGTGGAGGAATTTCCAGGCAGAGAAACGAAGAATCCAAACGAAAATTAGGAGAAATCGCTTCCCGGAAGCCTGCGAACTTGAGAAAACGACGCGCAGTACAGGACTCACATCAAATCGACACGCCTCGACGACGGAAATAGAGAGTAGGGTCAGTGAAAAAGGACAGGCTGAATGTCAAGGACGACAATGTAAGTGTTGAAAATACGTCTGCGAGGTCAGAAACATCCTGCCCTCTATGATGAAGCTTCTATCATCTACGAAAGGGCGGACTTTATTATTATGAAAAGTATGGACCGACTATACTTTGAAGCTCCAAACGCTGGCTGCTGCAATGGTGGTGAATAGTCGGGTTACTGGAATCACGACTGGATTGCCACATTCTTATTTGAAGACTTAATGTCTGCCTACCGGACACTAAAGCGGGGGATAGAACAGATTAGAAGTTGTATAAAAATGGAGTATGAATGGTGTAGTATGATATACATACAGATATTGTACATTATAATGATTGGGAGTCTGAATGGACATGGGATCCTTCTTTGCGTGATACTGACTGTTCCTTGAAGCTGGTCATTTCGAGATCTCGTCCACACCGGGCTCAGCTCACAAATGTTCTACAGCGCTGCAGCTCACTTGCATATGTATCATAAAGCAACCGATGTAGCACAATGTGACGGTGAATAGGCCAAAGCGCTCTCTACTAACTTCAAGCGCCCAACCGTTCCTACTTGCGACCATCACGACCAAA